>OY720680.1:572177-784177 GCA_963170755.1 Amphimallon solstitiale
TTAGTATATATAACTAGCTCTAACGTCCGCTTACAGCGGGTCCTCCGCTTACAACGGGTCCTCCGCTTACAGCGGGTCCGTCAATCTCTTTTAGTTGGAATCGCTTTTTTCGCGTCCGCTTACAGCTTTTTCATAGTTTCCTGTAAAAAGCAATCACTGTCATGACGCCTTTTAGAATGTACGATTTTATTAACTTTTGACGCACCCCTGTATATACATATATTTCGTGAAGCCAATAGTACATTTAATGTTAAAGTATCCAATGACACAATGAGCACAAAAAGCGCAACATTTTCATCAAGATAGTTTGCAATACTATTTTGATGCGAAAGTGTAAAAGTCTGTCAACCTTTTCGAAATCCACTATAGTTAATAAAAGAGCACAAAACAATAATAAAAGTAGAAGGCCCTAGTTTTAAATTTGAAGCCCTATTGAAGCGTCTTTCCTGTAAAAAGCGATCACTGACATGACGATTTTTAGAATGTCCACTTTTATAAACTTTTGAAACACCCCTGTATATACATATATTTTGTTAAGCCAATAGGATATTTTATTTAAAATTTTCCTCGAACTGTTTTTGACACAAACCGGTACACACTCAAGAGCGAGAAAAGTAATTTAATGTTACAACGACACAATAATATAAAAAAGCCCAACATTTTTATTAAGATAGTTTACAATACTATTTTGATCCGAAAGTGTAAAATCCTGTCAACGTTTTCGAAATCCACTATCGTTAATAAAAGAGCACAAAACAATAATGAAATTAGAAAGCCCAAGGTTTAAATTTGAAGCACTATTGAAGCGCCTTTCCTGTAAAAAGCGATCACTGACATGAAGATTTTTAGAATGTCCACTTTTATAAACTTTTGAAGCACCCCTGAGCATACATTAATTTTGTGAAGCCAATTGTATAATTTATTTAAAATTCTTCTCGAACTGCTTTTTACACAAACCGGTACACACTCAAGAGCGAGAAAGTTAGTTTATGTTAAAATATCCAAAGACACAATAAGATCAAAAAGCGCAACATTTTTATTAAGACAGTTTACAATACTATTGTGATGCGAAAGTGTAAAAGCTTTTCAACCTTTTCGAAATCCACTATCGTTAATACAAAGCACAAAGCAATAATAAAAGTAGAAAGCCCAAGTTTTAAATGTAAGCCCTATTAAAGCGCCTACCCTGTAAAAGGTGATGGCATGACGCTTTTTAGAATGTCCACTTTTATAAACTTTTGAAACACGCCTGTACATACATAAATTTTGTGAAGCCAATTGAATATTTTATTTAAAATTCTCCTCGAATTGTTTTTTACACAAACCGGTACACACTCAAGAGCGAGAAAGGGAATTTAATGTTACAACGACACAATAAGATAAAAAAGCGCAACATTTTTATTAAGACAGTTTACAATACTATTTTGATGTGAAAGTGTAAAAGCCTCACAACCTTTTCGAAATCCACTATCGTTAATACAAGAGCACAAACCAATAATAAAAGTAGAAAGCCCAAGTTTTAAATAGAAGCCCTATTGAAGCGCCTTTCCTGTAAAAGGCGATCACAGGTATGACGCTTTTTAAAATATCCACTTTTATAAACTTTTGAAACACCCCTGTATATACATATATTTTGTTAAGCCAATAGGATATTTTATTTAAAATTCTCCTCGAACTGTTTTTGACACAAACCGGTACACACTCAAGAGCGAGAAAAGTAATTTAATGTTACAACGACACAATAAGATAAAAAAGCGCAACATTTTTATTAAGATAGTTTACAATACTATTTTGATCCGAAAGTGTAAAATCCTGTCAACCTTTTCGAAATCCACTATCGTTAGTAAAAGAGCACAAAACAATAATAAAAGTAGAAAGCCCAAGGTTTCAATTTGAAGCCTTATTGAAGCGCCTTTCCTGTAAAAAGCGATCACTGGCATGATGATTTTTAGAATGTCCACTTTTGTAAACTTTTGAAGCACCCCTGAACATACATTATTTTTGTGAAGCCAATTGTATATTTTATTTAAAATTCTTCTCGAACTGTTTTTGACGCAAACCGATACACACTCAAGAGCGAGAAAGGTAATTTAATGTTAAAGTATCCAATGACACAATAAGATCAAAAAGGTCAACATTTTTATCAAGACTGTTTACAATACTATTTTGATGCGAAAGTGTAAAAGCCTTTCAATCTTTTCGAAGTCCACTATCGTTAAGAAAAAAAGCACAAAATAATAATAAAAGTAAAAGCCCAAGTTTTAATTTGAAGCCCTATTGAAGCGACTTTCCTGTAAAAAACGCTTTTTAAAATGTCCACTTTTATAAAGTTTTGAAGCACCCCTGTATATACATATATTTTGTTAAGCCAATGGGATATTTTATTTAAAATTCTTCTTGAACTGTTTTTGGCACAAACCGGTACACGCTCAAAAGCGAGAAAGGTAATTTAATGTTAAAGTATCCAAAGACTCAATAAGATCAAAAAGGTCAACATGTTCATTAAGACAGTTTACAATTCTGTTTTGATGAGAAAGTGTAAGAATCTGTCAACCTTTTCAAAATCCACTATCGTTAATAAAGGAGCACAAACTAATAATAAAAGTAAAAAGCTCAAGTTTTAAATTGAAGCCCTGGAACCCTATTGAAGCTCATTTTCTCTAAAAACCGATCAATCTCATGACGCTTTTTAGAATGTCCAAGTTTATAAACTTTTGAAGTACCCCTGTACATACATAAATTTTGTAAAGCCAATTGCATATTTTCTTTAAAATTCTTCTCGAATTGTTATTTATACAAACCGGTACACACTCAAGAGCGAGAAAGGTAATTTAATGTTAAACATAAGTCATGTTAAAGTATCCAAAGCAGTGGCGGCTGGTGCCCGCGTTTTGGCGGTGCAGTTTCGTGGACGGGACTGATTCGTTTGTTGTCGGTGATATGCTCGACATCTGAGAGTACATCGCCGATAATGGGCGAGTCGGTCTTGTCTGTGTGACTGCTCACGCCCCGAGCCGCCACTGAATCCAAAGACACAATGAGCTTAAAAAACGCAACATTTGTATTAAGACAGTTTACAATACTATTTTGACGTGAAAGTGTAAAAGCCTCACAACCTTTTCGAAATCCACTATCGTTAATAAAAGAGCACAAAATAATAATAAATATAAAAAGCCCAAGTTTTAAATTGAAGCCCTATTGAAGCGCCTTTCCTGTAAAAGGCGATCACCGGCATGACGGTTTTTAGAATATCCACTTTTATAAACTTTTGAAACATCCCTGTATATACATATATTTTGTTAAGCCAATGGGATATTTTATTTAAAATTTTCCTCGAACTGTTTTTGACACAAACCGGCACACACTTAAGAGCGTGAAAGGTAATTTAATTTTAAAGTATACAACGACGGAATAAGATCTAAAAGCGCAACATTTTTATTAAGATAGTTTACAATACTATTTTGATCCGAAAGTGTAAAAGCCTGTCAACCTTTTAGAAATCCACTATCGTTAATAAAAGAGCACAAATTAATAAAGGTAGAAAGCCCAAGTTTTAAATTTGAAGCCTATTGAAGCGCCTTTCCTGGAAAAAGCGATCACTGGCATGACGATTTTTAGAATGTCCATTTTTATAAACTTTTGAAGCACCCCTGTACATAGATAAATTTTGTGAAGCCAATTGTATATTTTGTTTAAAATTCTTCTCGAATTGCTTTTTACACAAACCGGTACACACTCAAGAGCGAGAAAGGTAGATTAATGTTAAAATATCCAAAGACCCAATAAGATCAAAAAGCGCAACATTTTTATTAAGACAGTTTACAATACTATTGTGATGCGAAAGTGTAAAAGCTTTTCAACGTTTTCGAAATCCACTATCGTCAATAAAAGAGCACAAAATAAGAATAAAAGTAAAAAGCCCAAGTTTTAAATGTAAAGCCCTATTGAAGTGCCGTTCCTGTAAAAAGCAATCACTGGCATGACGCTTTTTAGAATGTCAACTTTTATAAACTTTTGAAGCACCCCTGTACATACATAAATTATGTGAAGCCAATTGTATATTTTATTTAAAATTTTTCTCGAATTGCCTTTTACACAATGCTGTACACACTCAAGAGCGAGAAAGATAATTTAATATTAAATATAAGAATAAGTATCCGAAGAAACAATATGCTTAATAAACACATCATTTTCATTGAAACAATCGGGATAATACGCTCTTGAAATAACAGTGGAAACATTTAGTATATTAGCAAAAAGTATGTCAATTGCTCAGAAACAATTTAAAATAGGCACGCACAATATTAATAAAAAATAACCTAAAAATCAGTTTGAGATATTTTTCACCCCAATTATTTGAAGTGGAACAGCGCTTTCATTATGAAATTTTGGTCAGCAAATTTGAAATATTCGTCTGTCACATGCTCAAAATTAGTTCGCAAGTCAATTAAAAATGAAGGACTTGTATTGCAGAACATTTTAAATTTTCACCGAATTACTTTATTACTCATTTTAATGGACATGCTCAAATATATATAGTATCTGTGTAGTGTTTAAAATGTTTATAACAAATTTTGTTTGATAAATGGGCGTCGCTTTCAAACATTCTTATAGAATGCTAATGAATGCTGATGAACTTCAAACATATAGTTCGCAAACATATAAATGATTAGTTTTAATAAGATGCTGTTAAAAGCAATTACAAAGAAGAAAAGACGCAGGCACAAATTTTCACAAATATTTAGGATTTTTAGCAACTGAGATAAAGTCCCAGAAATGTAACAGAATTAAAAAGCTTCCAAAACACAAATATTTCCCTAGCAAGCTAAAAGTTACACATATTCAATATTATGTTTTATTTTTAATTATACTGTAAATTTCATGTATAGAAGAAGCAATACAATTACTAAAACACTAATAAAAATAATTATTAATTACAAATGGATAAGAAAACATAATCGCAGTCAATACTAATAAAAATCCAAATCTCCTAAGTTATGCGCATGTGTAAGTAATCGTAATTACTGTTTAATATTTTATCAGGTTTGGTAAAACAGCGGTTAAAATATTTTCATTTAATAACGTTCTTAATCAATGATTAGCGCTAACCGGTGTTGGAAAAACATACCAACCGGTATTTTAATCAATGATTAGCGCCAACCGGTTTTTGCAAAAACGTACTATCCCGTATTTTATCTAATGAATACACTGATCGGCATTTTAATCGGAATTGGGAAAACCGGCTCTTTATTGAACTTAATCAACTAATACAATGCAATAATGTAAATGACTAAAAATACGTTTAAATTTGCCACTGTAGGTGTTAGGGCGTTTTAATGTTGAAGGTTACATTCAAATATTATGTCAACATTAATGAAACATGCGCCAATAATTTAAGGACATTAAATTTGAGATACTGCAAAATTTTACCTACATTCTACCTACACAAGCTGTTTCAATAGAGAGAGAGAGAGAGAGAGAATGTCGATTTTATGAACTTTTGACGCATCCCTGTACACATATAAATTTTCTTATGCCAATCGTATACCAGGTGTCCCGTAAAAAACGCCAACAATAATAACTCCGTTATTTATTGTCCGATTTTATTGAAACAAAAAGTCAGTTAATTAGCATCAAAAATACTACAAGAAAGTAGTGTTTTAGTTGTTTTCACTTGTTTTCATTAATGTCAAACGATAGTCAACTTTTTTATTTTAAATGGAAACAGATATATTTTTGGCAATATTCGGATTGGATTTTATTTTCTGAATTCATCGATGTATAACATGTCTATTTTTTTATAAACGATTATTGAAAGAAAACCATTTATTAAAATTGACCATGTTTTTAATAAATTATGTATAACATTTCGAATGTGCTATGAAACATTGAAAACGTAAGTATTATAAGTATTATTCTAAAAAACAAAACAAATCACTTCACAATAATTGTTCAAATTGCCCGCCACCTTGTTCGATACATAACGCACATCTCCTAATTACTCCACGAGTCGCATTTAAAACACAAACGGCAGGTATTTCTTGACAAGTGTTAATAATTCTTTGTCTTAAAATGTCAACATTTTCTGGAGGTGTCAAATAAACTCGATCTTGTAGGTAAGCCCACAACCAAAAATCTAGGGGCGAAAGATCGGGTGAACACGCAGGCCACTCGATAGGACCGGATGTTCCTATCTACCTATTTCCAAAGTGGGTGTTCAACCAATCAGTATTTACTCTGGCGTTGTGAGCGGGGGCCCCATCTTGTTGATAAAATATTCTATTTAAATTTGCCAAAGGTAATTCATCTAAAAAGTTTTGGAGATTTTCGTTTAATAAAGTGTGATACTTTTCTTGATTTAAGCAACCATCTATGAAAAACGGCCCAATTAATTGATCGCCTAAAATACCACACCAAACATTTACGCTAAAACGTCTTTGAAAATTATTTTCAATGACAAATCTCGGATTGTCTTGGCTCCATTGTCGATGTATGTTTCTATTAAAAATACCCCATTGTTGCCAAAAGTGCATTCATCAGACCAAATTATCATTCTATAAAAACTCCGGTCTTGTTCTAATGCATTTAAAAAAAGTCGACAAAACTGTATTCTTCGGCGTTGATCATTTTATTCTAATGCATTAACTGTTCGAGCTATGTACGGTTTAAATTTGTGTTTTCTTAAAATACTATGGACTGTAGTTTTTGATACCCCAATATTATGTGCAATTTCGCGAGTCGAAGTTCGTGAATTTTCTTGTAGTGCAAGAAGAACATCATATTCCGTATCTTCGGCGAATCTACGTCGCTGTGTTTTAGGTTTTTGAAATGATCCATAATTCCTCAAATTCGTTTCAATTCTCTGAAATATTTTCGAATCTGGAACTTCTCTGTCCGGAAAACGAAAGCTGTAACGCCGAACTGCTTGAAGACGATTTTTATTACATTCAAAAAACACTTGCAACATGTCTGTTAACTCATTGTTATTCATTTTTACGAATATACTTTTTTTTTGTGGCAAAACGTTCAAGCAGAACCATAAATAAGGCTTAATAGACACTCACACTGACGTTTATCGCATTTTTGTTTTTTCATGGCACATTCCAAAATTTATAAATAATGGAATAAAAAGATGAAATTTATTAAGTGTTTTATATTTTTTTTTCAATAATTGTTTATCAAAAATAGAAATTTTATACATTGTTGAATTCAGAAAAAAAAATCCAATCCGAATATAGCCAAAAATATATCTGTTTCCATTTAAAATAAAAAAGTTGACTATCGTTTGACATTAATAAAAACAACTGAAAACAAACAAAACACTGCTTTTTTGTAGCATTTTTTACGGGACACCCGGTATATTATTTAGAACTTTTCTTTCCCTTTTACACAAACCGTTACACTGAACACTGAAGAGCGAGAAGGATAATTAAATGTTAAACATAAATCATGTTAAAGTTTACGAAGGAAGTATGTACTCAGATCCAAGCACATTTCGAAGAAAAAGTTTTAAAAAACAATGTGGCAGTTTTTTAAAACTTTTATTTCGAATTCGTGATCAGCGACCTCAAAAACCGACATTTGCTAGATGTCACCAAGATTAAAGATATTTTGAAGAAACTTTCCGCCATATTAGATCCGCCATTTTGTTTTTTTTTTACTTTTGACTATAGATTCGTGATCGGTGACCTAAGAGACCCCCGTATCTAAAATTTCACATTCATACGTCAATTTTCAATAAATTCTTCCGCCATTTTGTTTTTTTTGACATTTTGACTTTGGATTCGTGATCGGCGACCTGAGACACCCCTGTATCTAAAATTTCACATTCGTACGTCAATTTTCAAAAAAACTTCCGCCATTTTGTTTTTTTTTGACATTTTGACTTTGGATTCGTGATCGGCGACCTGAGACACCCCAGTATCTAAAATTTCACATTCATACGTCAATTTTCAAAAAAACTTCCGCCATTTTGTTTTTTTTTGACATTTTGACTTTGGATTCGTAATCGGCGACCTGAGACACCCCCGTATCTAAAATTTCACATTCGTACGTCAATTTTCAAAAAATCTTCCGCCATTTTTTTTTTTGACATTTTGACTTTGGATTTGTGATCGGCGTCCGCACACACCCCCGTATCTAAAATTTCGCGTTCGTACGTCAATTTTCAAAAAATCTTCCGCCATTTTGTTTTTTTTGACATTTTGACTTTGGATTTGTGATTGGCGTCCGCACACACCCCCGTATCTAAAATTTCGCATTCATACTTCAATTTTCAAAAAACTCTTCGGCCATTTAATTTCCTTTGTCATTTTAACTTTGGATTTGTGATCGGCGTCCGTATACACACCCCCGTATCTAAAATTTCACATTCGTACGTCAATTTAGAATTAGTGACGGGCGACCGTAAAAACTCCCGAGTGCCTAATTTTGCTATTAATCAGAATAGAGAGAAATTGATTTCAGCCAACTCCGCCCACCGTGCACGTTTGCGTAATCGTTAACATAAAATTATTTCGTAGGGGCACATAAATGTCGAAGGCAATCCTCCTCTTTTTCCCCTTTGAGGAAATACGCGTTTTGAAATTATCGTATTTTAATTCAAATCATTATTAAAATAGTAATCGACAACACCTGTATAGATGAAAATATTAAATCAAGCGGGACCGTTACGTATTATGTGAACATGCCGAACGTTCGCCGGACCGTAATGTATTGACCGGCAGTGCACATGATAATCTGATTTTATTTTTCGCCCGTCCGGAATGCATTGGTATCAGTGCAGATTGAATCGGCCATTTTTCTGACCAAATACCTCTGCAAACGGACTTGAAATTACTCGTACCTTCGTCTAGGTACCTCTGTAAACTGGGAATGTGCAAGTGAACGTTTCCGAAATGTCACTTCTTTACTTTTCTAAATCTTGTTGTGCCCTCGAAACTTTCAAAATTTGGAATTTCAAGCTTAAAAGTGAAAATGTGAATGCACATGAGACTACCTGTCAGTTTGACGTTTGTCGGGATTTTTCATCCATTTCGCTAAACCGTATCCGTCTGCAGACGGACTTTAAAGTGTTTGTACCTTTGTATCTGTACCACTATAAACTGGGAATATGCAACTAAAGGGTCCTGAAATCTCAGTACTTTAAAATTTTGAATCTTGTTGCGCCCTCGAAAGCTTTAAAATTTGGAATTTCAGGCCTAAAAGTGAAAGTTTGCATACATTTCGAATCACCTGTCACTTTGACGTTTGTCGGGATTTTCAGTATAAAAGGCTCCAGAGTAATTTTTGTTTCCCACGTCCTCCTTATGGGGGAAAAAATTGATGCAGCGTGATTTCCTTCACGTTCTAAAATTTTCAAAAATTCCTTTCGCCGCCTTAATGACCGTTCGAAGCGATAAAAATACGCCTATACAAAGTAGAATTATACACCCGACCACACGAAACTCTGAAATTTCCCCTCAAAAGCCTCAATTCGTCAAACACTCAAAGGTCGTTTTCGCATTTTACCCGCATTTCCCCTCCTCTACTAAATCCGTGAGAGCGGTAAAGGGTCCTGTGCGCTTTTAGTATGTATAATTTAGTGGCCCTCTTGTTTGTCTGCGTTAGTCAGCTCGATAGGCCCCGTGCTGTGAAGCATTGTCTCCCTGTATTTTCCTATTGTTATTAATTCTTATTCTTACTATGGCACCGTCTGTCTCCTGTACTCATTGTAGGAAGAACTTTGAAGAACATAAAGTTTTATACTGCTCCATATGCAGGAAGGGCTTCAACCACGAATGTGTTGGGGTGGGCATTACTGAGGTGCGCCTACTGAAGTCGAAGCCGAGCTTTGCCTGGTCATGCAGTAGGTGTGGCAGTCTTGGTGGTGATTTGGCTAGCCTTAAGGCGTCAATTGTGGAATTCTGTGGTCAGATATCTGATCTGAGGAATGAGATGGTTGAGCTCAGGAGGGAGGTTTCTGAACTGCGTGCGCGGGAGTCCGCTGGTGTGGCTGGGTTGAGCGATGAGTCTGTGGAGATGATTGTGCGGGAGGTTCAGGATCGTGAAGCAAGGAAGTGCAATTTGATGGTCTATGGTGCCGCTGAGATGACGGATTCCGGCGGCTCTGGCTCTGTTTCGGACCTGGAGCCCTATTCTGGAGTTTTTTCGTATACGAATTTACACATTTTTCGTATACGAATGTATAGTTGGTATTCTTGACTCGCTCGAATCGAATTTGAGTGGTCGTATACGATTAAATCTACATCGAGTGGTTCAAGGTAATCGAATTTGAATCCGACTGAACGAATACAGTCAGTAATTGAAAAAAACAAAAAATGGCAAATTTTGATGAAGCTGGACAAGTGATAATGTTGCAGTTGTTAGAATATGAAAACCGACAAAATGAAGGCGCTAGAAGAAATAAATTTTATAAAAAGTTAGAGCCCTTTACGGAATTGAATGATGAAGCCTTTATTAGATTATTTAGACTCTCGAAAGATTTAGTTCTTTCACTTATTAATATAGTTAGGCCACATATAATGTGTGGATCCAGGAAATCCTCACTGGATGTACAAAGTAAGGTAAAGAAGTTAAATGGTTTATTATTTAACATGTGCCACAGAAATATATATTTTAGGTTTTAATAGCATTAAGATTTTTTGCTAGTGGCAGCTATCAAATGGATACGGCATGCAATTTCTTTTTAGCTGTAAGTCAGTCATAAGTGTCTCGTGCAATACATCAAGTGATTGATGTATTAAATATGCCTCACATTTTTAATGAATGGGTCAAGTTTCCAAGAAATATTGGTGAGCTGGAACAAGTTCGGAATCGGTATAAGTTAGCATATAGATTAAAAACATTTATTACTGAACATATTATCTAGATTTTTCCAACATTTCCAATTTCCTGGAGTTATTGGGTGCATTGATTGTACGCATGTTGCCATATATCCACCAAAAGTAAATGATCCTCAATATCCGGAGGCTGTATATGTCAACAGAAAAAGATATCATTCCATAAATGTACAATTGGTAAGATGAAAACTAGTTTATCGAAACTTTTAAATTACACTCTCTTTTTAAGATATGCGATTCCAATATGAGAATTTTAAATGTTAATGCTAGATACCCAGGAAGCACAAACGATGCATTTATATGGAGAAATTCTGGTGTACAACAACTTTTGGAAAATTTGCATGGCCAACGACATAATACATTTTATTTGTTGGGTTTGTTTTTATAAAATACTTGCATAATACATAAAACTAAAACAAGTTTTATAGGCGATTCTGGATATCCACTAAGGCCTTGGTTACTGACACCAATAGCTGATGAACCACAACCTGGAACACCAGAAGCTTGATATAATGAAACTCACAAGAGATGTAGAGGGCTCATTGAGAGATGCAATGGTGTGTTAAAGATGAGGTTCAGGTGCTTACTAAAACACCGTGTACTACATTATGATCCAGCAACATGCTCAAAGATTGTTAATGCATGTGTTGTATTACATAATATGTGTGTTGCAAATAATATTCCACTTAATGAGGATGTAGTAAATGGTGTGGATTATAGTAGGATTTTTAATGATCATGTTGATGTTGTAGAACATAATCGCCGAGTGGATCCCGACCTGGTGGAAGGGAGAAATCTCCGAAATAGAATTATAAGGAATTATTTTTAGTAATTATATTTAAAAATGTCTATTATATTAAATTTCAGTTATAAATATTGTAATATTAAATTTATTGTATTTTATTCTTTGGAAGTATACATGTTTGGCAAATTTGGTAATAAATTCACTTAATGTATTTTAACATGCAGAGGAATATGAAATCAGATTCTAGAATATACTCATAAAAAAATGCTTTATTAAATCTTATGTTAATTCGTACAAAATATCTTTAATATCCTTTAATACTTGTGTACTTTCTTCTATTAATTTATTTTTTTTTCTTTTGCTGTTGCCATACGTTCCAGTATTTCAATCTTTTTTTCATAATATTTTTCTTTCATCGCTAACTTTGTTTCTGAAGTTCTTACTAATGCTTCTGCTGCATCCGCAGTTGCTTTTGAATGCTTCTTTTGAGCAAGTCCTGCAATTATTGCAAAATATGTAGAACATTGTTAAAATAGAAAAATATATTATTTATTAGAAAAACATATATTTCACTTCAACAATTCATTACATTGAATTCCTTTATTTTACAAATATCACCGGAAAATTTTATACATCTACTACGCGCTGTTTTCATATTCCCGGACTAGACATTTTTCAATTTTAATATAATTTTTCATTATAGTGTTTTATTATCTTACATTGCCTTGGTAACGACATTGACTATTTACAAAACAATTGCAGGAGTATTAGTTTTAATATCTGTCAGTTTGTGTTGTCACTTATCAAAACAAAACAAGGGAAACAGAGGGGACTATACTGAAAAATAAATTTTTATTGCTGTTCGAAACGTTTTTCCGGCCTAGTTCGGGAATATAAAAACGACCCGTCGTATACGTAATGTATCTTTTCAAAAAATGTTAAATTTTACCTGATTTTTTTGGCGTATTATTTTCATTTATTTGTAGATGGAAATTTTCTTCTTCATTCTGTACCTGTTTTATTTGTGTTTCGTCCACATCTTCCGTACTTGTTGTAAACTCCTAACATTTTAAGAAATATAATAATTTATATTTATGTAAAAATTTTTGTAAAAGTGTCATAAATTATATTTCGAAACGCCATTTAGCCAAAAAATGTGTTTTAATTAACCCTACCCAGAATTCTACTTTTATTAAATTAGTTATTATTTGTTACTATATTATACTATATAACTACTTATCAGTAATTATATTTTCATTTATTTATATATATATATATATATATATATATAATAATTCTAAATTTTTCTTGACCTTATTCACATATTCATGTGCATATATATAATTAAATTTCTTGGACGATTTAGAGGTCAATACTAATTTCAAATTAATTTAAAATTAGTTTAATTGTTAATTAGGTAATTTTTAAACTTTAAAAATTACCCAGCGGTCCAGGAATCGAACCCGAAATCTCCTGATTATATATATATATATATATATACATATGAAACACACACATATATCTATATACGTGCGAGTATATATATATGTACTTGTACGTACAGGCACCAAATTCAGATATATATGGGCGAAGTGGCACCTATATATACGTTCTGGCTCCACTTGAAGGTGCCAGAACGTTTTATCGCGTATTTGAGCGTTAATAAGTCGTGGGATCCTTCATACAAAATTTGGGGATGGTGCCATTTCGACCATTTTTATATAAAATCTCAATTTTAGTTGAGGTATATAATCTGCAGAGGGCGCGCGAATAGCAAATGCATAATGCTACGTCGTGGCACCACGCACAATAATATATAATGCTGCGTAGTGGCACCATGCACTATAATATATTTGTGAAGATTTAACGCTACTATCTGGCACCTCAAACAGCGAGTTTTTACATTAGTGGAGCGAAATCGACCAAAAATGTGTCGTTTTTTTTCGGTCTACAACCACGTGAGACTGTATATAGCATTTATAACAAAATAATCTACATGCAAAATAGCTATTGACGACATTTTTCTGTGGTGCAGATCTTTTTTATTTCGGAAAACATCAGAAATTGACAATTTCTAAAAATCGTGTTTTTGAACATTTACATTGGCATATCTGCTAATTTAATTAAGTTATCGACTTTATTTTTTTTAATTGAAGTACATAAATAAGCGCTTCTAGAGATATTATTTCCCTATCGAAATATTGTATATTGATATTGGTTTACATACTGTTTACCTGTTATTTCGCTACGAAGGTATTCACATTTTCACTAAGAGACAAATATTTTTATTTGTAGAAATTTTTATATACATGCCACAAAGCAATTGTAGACAAAATAAGGGAAACGTTTTTGGGAAAAAACTTGACCTAGGACCAATAGTTTTTTAATTATGAATATTTTTCTAACATACAAAATTGAGGCGCGCTTCTATTAGGGCTTTATAAGGTGGTAACTAGACAAGATAGACATACTACCGTCAGCTCACGTAACGTAGCATTATTAGAAGATATTGTGTATGGCGTGAATTACCGCCATTTTCTTTAGGTGTTTCTAAGTGTAACGGTTGTGCATTAAAATTCTAAAATAGAGAAAATAGAAAAAAAAATTGAACGAGAACAATCTGAAGGCAAAGACCAGTAGAGCAATTTCATAATTGATGCGGAGTTAATATTTCGTAGAATATTATGTGCTGCACAAGTCAGTGAAATAAACGATATTGTCACGTGAACTAACATTAGTACAAATGTCTTAGTTTCATGAAGATGCGTCTATGCGTAAAACAACAAAATCACATATAGCAAAAAAATTGAAAGGGCATGTGAATCGCAAGCAGATTGTCTTTCACTGTAATCTTTAATAGTAGACGGAATGTAGTTGCTTTTTCAGCGGAGTTACCTCATTAAATTTCTTTACATAATTATCCTAAGATCCGCATTAATTTTTTCTTTATTTTATACCCTGCGGGTTCAGATGGCACGCAGGTGGACAATGTCTACCTCGCGGGGACGTTTAGATTCATCCTCAGTATCGAGGACATTCTGGCTGAAGCCTTAATTGGTAGGCTGTCTCCTGTGATTGTCTGTGATTGTTGCTTTCATCTTCAAGGTTATCCTACTCTATTCCTTGGCTACACTGCACTGACGAGAACCAAGTTGTTTGAAACACGTGTCTGCAGTTGCATTTTCAGCGGAGTTACTCCATTAAATTTATTTACGTGAATATATATCAATATAGCTTTTTTATAAAACGTATTAATCACCATTTTCTAAATTTTACAACAGAAGTAAAAAACTTGGTCCTTTGATTTTGCTAGTATCGTACATTTATATAATAGATGATATTGGTATTATTAAATACAATGTATTCAATGCTAACAAGAATTTCAGTTAATCTACAGAAGAAATACCACATGACTTGAAAGATATCATCTAATTCGCCACGTACTAAAAATACATGAAAAAAATATTTGGACAACAACTCCTCATACCCATCCGCACCTGAGCTAACTTCGTTTTCAAAGAAATATTTAGCATCTAATAAGGTGTAGCCCAAATCAAAAGCAAATGTGAATCTTTAAAAAGGAATGCGCACAATGTGCAATATTTTCTTGTTCTATTTCTAAATCACATTCATTAATAAATAAAATATTATCTATTTTATTTTGACTTATTACTTCAACCTCTACAGAACGTCTTCAAATAATCGTAGAGTATTTACAACAAAAACCAGAACACGAGCGCCTATAGACGTGGATATATAGGACATCTTATTGCTTCCCAGGCTAAGCAACACGCACCTACAAAAAGAACCTCAACGATAAAAATCTTACCTTCCTAATAAATTATCATTTTAGTATATATGGTGTCACAAGGAATATATACATTGATAATATATAGGGTGCCACTTGCTCACATAAAGCGCGAAAAATTTTGGGTGCCGGAACATCAGTTAAGTGTTTGGTGTCACTTCGTCGTTTTACGTGTATATATATATATATATATAAATATTTCCTACATACAAATTGGACTTTTGATTCAGCCACAGAAGAATGACCATTTGAACACACTGGTTTTATTAAATTCAAAATCATATTGTCTACTTCAGTCATTTCATCAACATTTGATGATGGACCACCACCTCCTGTAGAATTGTAGTCCTTATTTTTTGCAGCATTTTTTGATTTGACTGACGTTTTTATGTCTTGCCAAGTCTAAAATATTTTGTATACATTATTAATTACAGATATAAAAATAAATGCAAGTAACGTTTTCAATATAATATTGTTTAATTTTTTTTCTTTATATCCACTCACCTTTCTCCACTGACGCCAATCTTTTTTCGCGCCTGGTATACTATTTAATTTGTTACTTATGTCCTCCCACATATTTTGTGCGGATTTAAAAGTAAATTCGTTGGTAAATTTACCACATAATAATTGCGGTGAATTATTTAAATAGTGTATTAACATAGACTTTTGTTCATGGGACATGGTCCCGCAACGTTTTTTGCCTTCCATCTGGATGTTTCCTCTCGCAAAGTTAAGCAATAAATAACAAGTGAAATCTTAAAAGACAAAATGTCATATGTGCACATGTTTTATATTTGGCTCCCTTTTGTTTCATTGGTTCACAGCGGGGTGTAGTGTGGAACAAGTGACGATAATACGTTTCGTCATGCGGATTTAAAATTTCCGTTTCGAAGGGTTTCGAGAATACAAAATATATTTCGCATGCGTATATGAACCACTCGGATTCAATCGTAGACGGCTCCATCCGCATGAGTTCCAGAATAGCGGTCCTGGACTATGCCAAGAAAATATTAGGCCACCTGTCGGTGGTGAGCGCTGTTGCTGTCTCTCGGCTTGGTGGGATGAACCGAGTGCGTACATCGCCTCGACCTATGCGCATTACACTTGATTCTCCGGGACTGGTTCGTCAGGCTGTCGCAAGGAGTAGGAACTTACGAAATGTGGCAGATTTTAATGATATTCGTATTTCTATGGATCGTACACAGCAACAGATATCACACTATAAGAAATTGAAAACAGAATTGGACGAGCGAACACTGGGTGGTGAGCAGCTGCGGATAAGGTATGTCCGCGGCATACCGAAGATTGTTCCGTTAAACTAGCAGTGCCCAACAGTAACACTATCACCATCTACTACCAGAATGTCCGGGGCTTGCGCACTAAAGTCGATGAGTTTTATATATCTGCTTGTTCAACTGTGTACGACATTATTTGCTTGACTGAGACTTAGTTATCCGAAGAGGTTAGGAGTACTGAATACTTCCCTGCTACTTACTCTGTCTGTAGATCTGACAGAAAGTTTGAAATTATCGGACGATCGCGTGGGGGAGGGGTTCTCTTGGCTGCCAGGAGCTGTTTAGTTGGACCGGGACTGGATCTGTCGGGAATCCATGGGGAATTTCCTTCCATCGACATCGTTGCTTACAAGTTTGCATCTCGTTCTGGGAGTGTTACTATATTCGTATTATATATACCGCCAGACATTCAACTAATCAATTTTGAATCCTTTTTTGACAGGTTTGAACACCTTGTTAGTAACTTTTCCAATGTGGTCGTGATTGGCGACTTCAATTGTACTCTTTTTGCATCTGGCTCTGTAAATGATTTCAAATCTCAAGTACTTAACAACTTTCTCAATTTTACTAATTTTAAGCAATTCAATTATGTGTGTAATGCCAACGATCGTCTGCTAGATCTTGTTGTGTCTGACATTCGGTGCGTAGTTATGCGAGATGATTCTGCATTTGTTGCGGAGGATGATCACCATCCTGCCCTTTTAATACAACTTGATGCTGGAAGTAGCGGCTGCGCTGGTTTTCCTGGAATTGACTCTAGATCTTACAATTTCAGGAAATGTGATTTCAATGAACTTTACTTGTATCTCTTGAATGTGGATTGGACGATGTTGGATGGGTGTAATGATGTTAATGGGGCTTGTGAAATATTTTATAATACGCTTTATGCGGCACTTGACTTATATGTGCCAAGTTGTACTCGTCACTCGAGAAGCTATCCGAGGTGGTATTCATCTGATTTAATAGCCAATATTAAGTTGAAATATTACTTTTTCAAGAAATTTAAACGTTACAACTGCCTCTCTTTGTTGGCCAATTTCAAAAATATTCGTCTATTGGTAAAGAGACAATCTCGCGAGGCTTACAGTGCTTACTTGAGTCGGGTTCAGCGCAATGTCTCTCGGAACCCAAAGGAATTTTGGTCATTCCTGAAGGATAAGAGGAAGCACAGCCGTATACCTGGTCGCATGTCTTATAACGGGAACAATTGCGATACGCCACAGGACATACTTAATGGATTTGCGACCTACTTCAGCAGTGTTTTTGGTACCCCCTCTTCTGTTGTTGATCTTCCCATTCTGCAGAATTGCAACTGCAATATTCATTTTGATTGCTTCTCGGAAGATACTATAATCAATGCTATTAATAGCTTGAAAAATGATTTCACTTGTGGACATGACTGTATTCCTGCTTTCTTAGTTAAGGACTGCAAGTTTGTCTTCGTGAGGCCGCTACTCAGAATATTTCAACTCTCTTTGAGTTCCTCTACTTTTCCTGACGTCTGGAAGATTGCCAGAATTACGCCCGTCTTCAAGACTGGTGATCAGACAATTATCACAAACTATAGACCCATTGCAATCCTTTCAAATTTTTCTAAAATGTTTGAACTCTGTATTCATGCAGGTCTTTATCCATTTGTTAGGCAGAATCTGTCGCCGCATCAGCATGGTTTTCTGGATGCTAGATCCACCATTACCAATCTCTGCCACATCACACAATTCATTTCGGATAGCCTGGATGGCAGGGGGCAAGTTGATGTGGTGTATACTGATTTTGCCAAGGCCTTTGATCGTTTGGACCACACTATTCTTGCTACGAAGCTCAGAGCCTTCGGCCTCAGTAATGCTCTTGTTAGTCTTCTGATGTCCTATGCTAGTAAACGTTCTCAGTACGTTTTTTTCAATGGATTATCTTCTTTCACGTATACCGCTACGTCTGGGATCCTGCAGGGTTCTAATCTGGGTCCCTTGATATTCAATATGTTTATTAATGATGTCACTTCAGTGATCAGTTGTGATAAGCTACTCTTCGCGGATGATTTAAAGATTTTTTGTAGTATCTCTTCGATCTCAGACTGTATTCGCATTCAGGCTGACCTGGATAACATCTTCCGTTGGTGTACTACGAATAACTTACCACTAAATGTAGCGAAGTGTAAATCTATGTCTTTCTCGCGCTGTGCGGAGCCGTGTGCTTTCATCTATAGTTTAAATGGCTCGGATTTGGAACGGGTTCAGACGATGCGGGACTTGGGTGTGATTTTTGACGCGAGACTCACGTTTGTTGACCACATAAACAATGTAACTTCTACTGCTTTGAGAATGCTGGGATTCATCGTCCGCAATTGCAGGTCTTTTACTAATCCTGAATCATTAAAGGCGTTATACTTCTCGTTGGTTAGGCCACGTCTTGAGTATGCTTGTGTGATATGGTATCCACTCTATCACTGTCATATGCGGCAGCTTGAATTGGTTCAGCGCAAGTTTGTTAAATTTCTATGGAGTCGAGTTGACGGAGTTTATCCGTGTAGGAATGCTGACCACTATCTGTTGTTGGCCCGTTTCGAATTAACTTCTCTCCATTTCAGGAGTATCATTTCGGGTATATGCTTTTTGTTTAAGTTGCTTCACAATGTAGTTGATTCTCCTGCGTTACTCCAGCAAATAAGGTTTGCTGTGCCCCGTCCTGCGTCGCGCTATGCCCCTACATTCAATTTGCCTTTCCCGAAAACTAATGTCGCGGTTAGATCACCTCTTTATTCCATGTGTTCTAATTTTAATGAAATCAGCGCACACTGCGATGTCAATTGCTCCAGCGTCGGGTTTGTGAGGGCGGTAATCGCGGAACACTTCAACAAATATTATTGACGTTCGTTGTCATTACATGCTCTATAACATTTAATATTCAATTCTCCTTTCTTTTTTCTTTGTCTATTGTACCTATAACTTGTATGTACATACTTCATTATTGTAATGTTCCAATAAATTGTCCTGTAATTGGTAGTAACTGTTGGGCAATAAAGCTTATTATTATTATTATTATTATTATTATTATTATGTTCCATGCATTGACACGTTTATTTTAAAACTGAACATAGGTGTTATCGTGTGCTATGTTCAGTGATAAAAAAAACCCACGGTATATCTGAAAACGTTGGAGTCGGGCTTTGCCGAAGAAAGAAGGCATAGATATAATACTTTTATTTGTATGTTTTTTTCGTTATGTATATAAGTACACTAACAATATACCAAATTCTCACGGAATCGTCTGTAAATATTTCGAAGACTGATGGGCGTTTGTCTTCACTTACAGTATTATATATTAGCTATTAGGTAACTATTCTATTTATTTTGTCATTTAGGAATATAAAAATTCTATTCTATTCTATTCTAACATATCACGTATATATAAATATGTTTTTTGTATCTATTATTACTTTATTTGTGTTTCTTATAATCAGCACATTATTTCAAATACTGTTTGTTTTTCGCAAATGGATATTTGTCTACAATTGATTTTTTGTGAAGACGATTTCCCTTATACTACGAACCCTTGTGAGTTAATATTTGCTTCGATTACATTTTAGTATATTCCGATAATGCATTGTCCATTTTATATTCGTTTTATGCATTATAGATATATTTGTATAAAATACATTGTCCAACTAATAATAAAGGTCCTTGCTTCATTCATAGTACACAAAAACAATGTTATGTATATGAAAATAGTTATAGATAAAATTTAGATAATAGTAATACCTTGTAAAGACGTATAACCCTCTTCTATTGCATTGACTATTAAATATTCCTATTGTGCCTTGTAAATTTTAGATTTCTATGAAGTACTGTACTCCAAAACTATGAAACCCGCCATAGATTAAATTTCGTATATACGAGGGCGGGTCAATATGTCCGTGACTTTTTGAATGAAACACAGGTTTTTGGATAAAAAATCATTCTATTTTACAACATAGGGGAGGTTTGCCTAAGAGTACGCGTTCCCTAAGAGTACGCAGTCACTATATTTTGGATTTGGCAACGCCGATTTAACGGCCATTTGTTGTCAGTTTCCACGAACAACCCACATAGTTGGTGCTGAAATTTAGTGGTGTTCGTGTGTACGGTTCTCTAAACACGGTAAGAAATATGTTTTTACAATGCTTTTTATAATACGTGCATGTTAAAAAGTAACGATTACATAGGTAAATATTAAAATGTGCTAAAATCGTTTTAATACCAAAAAGCGGCTTGTAAGACAGAGAATCATGTGCCAATTGTAGGACTATATTGAATTTTCCCATAGATAATGCAATTAATGTAGTACTCACACATCGCTGGCAAGAGTACGCATCCAAAGAGTACGCGCGTACTCTTAGCAGCTTAAAGTATTTACTATAGGTATATTTTTATGTATTCACAGACGGTGCATCAAAATGGGAAAGTATGCAAGAAAAAGTAACCAACAGCTGAAATTTACCCTGGATAAGTTAAACGAAGCTAAAGAACGGGCGAAAGGGGAAAGTAAAAGAGCAGTAGCTCAATCATTCAATGTCAACGAGTGTTCGCTCAGAAAAAGACTACGTTTGGTGTGTAATTTATATTCGAATATTGGTTGATCCGTGATTTATTTTTTTATAACTTTTAGGGCACGGTACCAACAAGCTTGGGCAGGCTTAAACCATTATTCACGGCAGCGCAAGAGAAAGAATTGGCAGACCACATTCGTGAACTTGACGTCCGTTTTTAAGGATTGCGTGTTAAAGATGTAAGAACATTAGCGTACCAATATGCTGAAATGAATCATGTTCCGCACCGATTTGACAAAGAGAGAAAAATGGCAGGCAAACATTGGGTTAAAGCCTTTGCCGTACGGAATTTATTGTCGGTAAGAAGTCCAGAAAAATGTAGCCCAGCTCGCATTAGTGGGTTTAATGTGGCAGATTTTTTCAAAATTTAAAGTGTGTTTATGAGAAGACACATGCTCCAGTCCACAGAATCTTTAACATGGACGAGACAGGGTTTTCGACAGTCCCAAACAAGCTTCTCAAGGTCTATGCTGCCAAAGGTAAAAGAGCTGTCTCAAAAGTAGTCTCTGCTGAAAGAGGCCAGCTGGTAACGGCTGTTTGTTGTATGAGCGCTTCAGGTATCTGGGTGCCACCGGGACTTGTTTTCGCCAGAAAGCGCATGAAAGAAGAACTGTTTTATGGAGCACCAGTAGGTACATTAAAAATGATTTCGGATACGGAATATATGAATTCGGAATTATTTTTAATTTGGCTAAAACACTTCTGCGATTTCGTAAAACCAACCGAAGCTGATCCACATATCCCATTGTTTTCTCGAGGCTATCTTATTTGCTAGAGAACACTCCATTGTTCTTTTAACATTGCCTCCCCATGGAAGCCATAAGATTCAACCTTTGGATCGAGGATTTCTCTTTCCTCTAAAATCAGCCTTCTCAAACGAATGTGACAAATGGATGGTTAATAATGCCGGAAAAGTTAACACGATGAAAGAGATGGCAGCTCTCTTCCATGCAGCTTATTCAAAAGTAGCAACCATTCAAATCTGTGAGGAATCTTTTGCATGCACTGGGCTGTACCCATACAATCCAGATGTCTTTACCGAACATGATTTCGCACCAGCTGAAGTAACAAACAGGCCTAATATTGAGTCAGGCTCTGAAACGAAACCTAACAAAAGCACAAATAATCAGGATACAACAACTAGTGATTCTAGCGAAGAGGAAAATTTACTACCGCTTTCTGTGTTTATATCTAAAACCCAACAAAATGTTGCTGACGACACAAGGCAAAAAACTCCCGATCAAAGTCCAATACACACAACTTCTTTGGTTGAAATTGATTTAAATATTCCTGGCCCGTCTTCAGTAACTCCCAAAATGATTTTGCCATTTCCAAGTTCCAAGCTTGAACACACAAAAATAAGAAAGTCCAAGAAATCAGAAATCCCTTCTTCTACGCCGTATAAAAACCAGTTGTTGGAGGAACAGGAAAAGAAGAAACCTGCAGCTGGTGTAAAAAACGTTTTCAAATCTACAGCTAAGGAACGCCCAATAAAAAAACAAGAAATAAATGATAAGCAGGATCAAAGCATTTGTCCTGGATGCAACGAACATTTCAGCACTTCATACTGGATACAATGTCAAATTTGCCAGGAATGGTGGCATGAAGACTGCTCCAGTTATCAGGGAGGCGCTCAATTTCGTTACGACTTATGCGGTTTTTAAATTTGTCGAAAAACCTTTGGTTTTTCTATTAAAAGAATTTATATTTTAGTTAAGAGTAACACTATTTATCTCAGTTTCATTTTTTTTTGTTCATGCGTACTCTTGGGTATATCCCTTGCGTACTCTTGTAAACCATGTATCCTAAGAGTACGCATTTTACGTATTTCTTTTTTGGTATTATATTCTTCTTAACTAAAACTAAACTTTGCTTTTGTGTTGAGATTACTTTGCAACATAACCCAATATACAATACCATTAAATTAATAAATAGTTTAAACAAAAATTATAATTTTTATTTAAAGAACAGGTTGTGTGCGTACTCTTGGGTGAACGTCCCCTAGTCTCCTTTGAGCTCTCTACACTTTGTCCAACGTTTCTCTAATTTTTTTATCCTTTCCAAAAAATAAGATTTGTCGAGGTCATCAAAATAGGTATTTGTTTGTGAGATGATTTCATCGTTGGAGTCACATCTCTTTCCGCCGAGCCATTTCTTTAGGTTTGGAAACAAGAAATAGTCACTCGGGACTAAATCCGGAGAATGAGGCGGATGAGGGAGCAATTCGTAGCCTAATTCAGGGATTTTTGCCATGGAAACTGCACATGTGTGCACTCGTGCATTGTTCTGGCGGAAAATAACTTTTTTCTTGGCCAAATGCGGTGGTTTTTTTTCAAATTGTCATTAAATCGACTCAATAAGTTGGCATAATATTCGCCATTGATTGTTTTACCCTTTTGAAGGTAGTCAATGTGGATTATACCGCGTGCATCCCAAAAACGGTCGCCATGACTTTATTGGCTGACAAACCCACCTTGGCCTTCTTTGGCGCCGATTCACCCCGAGAAACCCACTGTTTTGACTGCTGTTTTGTCTCTGGTGTGTTGTGGTGGATCCACGTTTCGTCCACCGTTACGAAACGGAGTAAAAACTCGTCCATATTGCGGTTAAACAACGCCAAACACTCCTGCGAAGTTGTCACACGATTGCGTTTGTGGTCGATTGTGAGCAAACGTGACACCCATCTTGCGGAAAGCTTTCTCATACCTAAGTCATTATTCAAAATTGAAACCACCGAGCCATGTGATATGCCTATGGCTTCCATAATCTCTCGTACTTTCAATCTCCGATCGGTCAACACCATATCGTGAATTTTTTTAATTGTTTCGGGTGTAGAGACCTCTACTGGGCGTCCAGAATGTTCGGTATCTTCCGTGCTTGTACGGCCACAACGAAATTCAGTAAACCACTTTTTTACCATTGAAATTGATGGTGCAGAGTTCCCATAGTATTTATCAAGCTTGGTTTGAGTGATGGTTTTTTTCGCAAAAAAATAATGCTTAATGAGCACACGAAATTCACATTTTTCCATTTTCTCCTCAAATGTCGCTGTAGTGTGCAATTAATGGTTGTCAAACACAAACTAAATGACGTGGGTTCTTCAAATTTTGACAGGAGTCAACTGACAGATGTCTGTTGACAGGAGCAGTGTTGCCCTTTCAGTTAAGAGGCGGGAAATTCAAAAAGTCACGAACATATTGACCCACCCTCGTATATCCATGTTTTTAGAATTCCATTTAGTAGGTAGCCTAAAATAATTCGTTATTTCTACAAGTAAAATCAGTAAAGTAAATTATGTCAGGGAATAAGTGTCAGTATCTAAATTGAGCTCTGTCAAGTTGGCGTCCCCGAGTTACAATTTACATAGTATAAAATGTGTGTCAATTGTGCTCAATTATGCCATTATTAATTTTATTTGTGCTCGTCTGTTTTCAGAGATTTAAAAAAAAAAGAACTGACAGACGCAACATCTGCGTAAAAACTGAATTTGTAAGTGCGACAACAACAAAAATTGAATACAACAAGCAGTACATGTTGATAGAAGTAACTATCCGAAATAACATTATGCTGCTGATAATAATGTACCAAAGACCATTACTACTGATGACATTAAATATGACCTAGGTGGCCTCATCGCTTACTCTGGGCCCCTTGGAGTCGTCGAGCAGAACGTCAGTGGCCATTTTAAAGCATACTCTTTCAGAATTAACGAAAAGTGGGAAGTCTACGATCATTTACTGCAACGCAAAGTAGACTGCAATGATAGTGAGATGGTGTATCCTCATGCAATATTATATAGAACATAAATAAAAGGAAATAAATCTTAACAAAATAATCTTTTATTAAAATTGTAATAACCCAAGCACTTTTTTGATAAGTAATTATTCTCAAGAAGAATGTGCTTCATAAAATTATCACATCTTTCTACTACTGTTGTTGAATGATATTCACTTTCGATCTTTTTTCTAATTTCCTTAAACAGTATAGCTGAGTCCAAATGAAACTAACAACAATTGAGTGCAAATGGAGCACATATTGATAAACATTTTATACTATACAAGTTATAACAAAGGTGCGGCAGAACAGTAGACTTTCGTCAGTTTCAGAACTTCTTTTTGGTGTAACTTCAAAAGTGAGTGGTTGGCGGGAAGATGCCATAAGGTACAACTGAGCACAATTGGAGTGCTTTGCCAAGGCTTCAAGTTTTAAATAGAATTTCAAATTTTTGGGGGCCAATCGTCAAGTTCGCCCCCCCCTTTGATTTTTTTTAAAAATCTTTGAAAATAGAAGGGCACAAATTAAACTAATAACGGCACAATTGAGCACAAATGGAGCACAATTGATACCCATTTTATACTATATAAATTGAAACTGCGGGGTGGGGGGCAACTTGACAGAGCTAAAATGAATCGTTCTCAATACACAACCTTCTTTTTTGGTATTATAATTAGTAACATCGATCTGCGTAATATAAAAGCAACATTATTTCATAAACTGATCCTTTTTCCTATTATCACATTTTGTGTTTCTGTTTGAATACAATTTTGAGCGCTATTAAATGCTTAAAAATTTATCGTTTGAAGATAAGAACTGCCGTTATACACTTTCATATTTTAAATGGCGTCAAAGTATGCCGGGCACATTATTCCAAAGAAATTTTATAAGGAATTGAAAAGTGTATTCGGCATTTTTTTGTCCGAGATAACAAAAAAGACAGTATACCCCGTTCCTCCACAATTACTACCTAATTCATTCACTGACAGTAAACGTACTCTTTGTTTGTCAAATTGGTGTTAAATAAATCTTGGAACAAATTTTCTTCACATTATTTATAGTGTTTTGCATAGGTACTTTGACATTACTAGGTGTTTAGTATAAATATAAGAAATAAAACTTATGGTAAAGTTTTATTTCTTATATTAAATTAAAATTACTTTAAAATGCTTCTCAGTATATTTATAGAAAAATAAAGATGTAACCTTGAAGGTATACTTATCTTGAGTATCTTTTTATGGTCTATGTTATTCCTACTGACTATTTTTGTATAGCATTTTATTAGATTTTAAATCCAGAAAAAAGAAAAATTGACCTTCTTTATTCAAATATAGAGAGAAAGAAGAAATAAATAAACCGGCTTCATACAATACATCCTTTCATTCGCCCGTTCGTATATTATGTGTATGTATATATCATAGGTATATATTAGTCAATAGTCATATTATTAAATATCCAAGAAAAACATAATATGTGTTGGTTACATTGCTCTCTGCTTTTGGTTTATTTACGCAAGAGTTTATAAATAGCCACACGAACTATTCTTTCGTAGATAGCGCAACGAGTTGGTTTTAAACTTGAATGCAGTCACGCGCGAAATTGCAATTTTTCATGTTTGTAAAGTCACTAGATATATAAAGTACCGCAATCCATAAGGCCAAAGAGTGCGAGAGAGAAAGCGCTACTTTTGCCCAAACATGGCCGCCAAACGTCAAATCACTTGACTCAATGGACTTGGAATATCTTCTTATACATAATCAATGGTCATGTCATAACAACAGTAAAAGCATGAAAATGCATATGTTTCCAAAGGATGCAAATGTAAGTTATTAAATTAATAGAATTGTCAAATAACTTTTTCATTTAAAATGGTATAATATATTTTAGTTATTCAATTTATGGACGCAAGATATAAAAAATCCGAAGCTAGAATTGCAAGCACCTACTAAAGTCCGAAAGAACATAGAGTATGTGATATACATTTTGCTGAGCAAGATAGACTAATTGGTCGCCATGGTGCAAATTTGAAGAAACATAGTGTTCTCTACATTTGCCATATACCATTGAAGATATGATTTTATTCTATTGTGTTGCTGTATGAAATATTATTTTGGTAGCTACCAAAGTAATGTGGCAAGACTACTACATTATATAATAAAATCAATATGTTAATATAAGTAATTTCAAATGTGTGATGCATAATACCGAAAATACTTTATAAACTTATTTATTCAATTTCATTTATTTACCCACACAAAAAACATTAACAAAATATTGAAAGGTAAAACACTCACAGTGAATCCAACAGACCCACTGAAATCACTTGCCCGAGAACAATAATTAAAAACAAGAAGTTCTCCATAAAAATTAAGAATACTTGATTATGTACATAATTTGTTATACAGCATGTGTAAAAGCTTATTGGGGATAGGATATATGTATACTAGGCATACCGGCAACAACGCCCAGTCGTGCCGGTAGTGAAGTACGATATGGATGATTATAAAACTGTTCTGGAACGGTATTATGAAAACCAAAACAAATACTTCGTAATTTATAATTCAAATAATAATTTACATTCGAATTAGATTTTTATAAAAAATGAATTTGAATCTTAGCATATTTTTTATTTACTTAATAAATTTATAGAATAATTTACTAAGAATTAGTGTGTAATTAGAATTGTGGTTTTATTTTCCTACTGCGTTGTATAAGCAGTATAATAAAACTCGTAGACGTATTTTGAATTCTTATTTGGTAAATATGTATTTATATGCATAGTATGCATAGTGTCTGCTGAATGCGACCATTCTCATTTTATTTGTTGAGTGTGGATTGTTTTAAGTTAGTCATGTGATGTGCAACAGTTGGACTTGCACCAAGAATAGAGTATAGTTTTCATATTCATTATAAGTATTGTTTAATGTATTTTTAATTTATTTCTTGAATTCTATTTAGAATCTTCTTTTTGTTGTATGGATTAAGTAATGCTTTTGCAGTCAAGTATTATAAAATCAATCAAATTTATAAGTAAACCAAATAAAGCTTAATAATCACTTGGTATATGTAGTGTAGGTACATCATTAATAAACAACTTTCAAAAAATGATGCTCAACTAATAGTACCAGGCCCTACTATGGTTTCTGTTAAAAAAACATTTTCTCTTACATTTTTAAAATGAAATGATTGTAGTTATATCCATTTAATTTTTTCTTAAAATAAGCTTGCCATAACAGATGTTGAAGGCAAATTCAAATTAATTTTTCAAGTTTCCAGTTATAACCCGCGTTCCTCATTCTTTTTTTTTTCCCTTTTCTTTGTGGTCACACATTTTACATAATACCGCGCGATCATTTAAATTCTAAATTAGAGCAGGCTGTGAAATTTAAATTAAGTTGGTATATAAGTACTAATTTACAATTTGAATTGTCAAAGTGACGTTTCAAAATGTTAATTAATCAATAATTGACATTCTGGACAACCTAATAAAAAAAATCCCGCATGCTATAATTTAGAATTTAAGGGCGCGTTAAGTATACGGTTCGCCCAATCTCGTTTGACCACATTGGTCAACATGAATTTTAACGGATACTGCCCAATCAGCTGATTGGTGTTTATTTGTGACATTTTACATATTCTGTCAGTTATGTTGGTATCGTTATAACTGTTGAGAACATTCCTATCATTTCCTATTTATGTTTGAAGGGATTTGAAAATAATGTGTGATGTATATAATTTTTTATATTTATATCAAATAAAACAATAAAAGCACTTAACAGATTTATTTATTAAATAAGTATTTGAGAAAAAAACAAAATAAATATAGAATTTCTAAATTTTCAAATAAAACCCCTAACATATTTATATATTTAAAAAAAAAAACAAAATAAATATGGAATTTCTGAATTTTCAACATAACATTAACATTCACTAGTATGGGCTTCCACATACTCTGACTAGGCTACTATTTGTTTGCTAATTCTTCGAGGCTAGCTGCAACTCTATTAAAAATACTGTTTCTTTCCCTTTGGATATTAACAAATTCAGCCATTGTTTCTTTTACTTCAGATAAATTTTTGTTTATGTCTTTAAAGTGAGTTTCAAACCACTCCCATTCTTCTCTTTTCCTTTTTTTTGGATTCAGTTCTTGTTCATTAGATATTACCTCTTCCAAAATGCCAAAGGCAGCTGTAGTGGATTAAAAAATTCCCATGTCACTGCTCCATTACCACTCCTATTTCTGTCTTGTTTAATTATTTTATACATTGCTGGAGGCCACGCCATTTTCTTTCGCATGTTTCCCACCTGACATTATATCCATGGCTTAATAAAATTAGACATATAACACTGAACACTTTTCTTTTTTTGTGAGGCAATAGCAATACATCCTTTAGTTTAAATAGTTCCTCTAGTAAGAGTAGCACAGCTGATCGTGGCCATAAATATCGATCAGAATCTGAAATATTCAATTTTATTGCATATAAAACCAAAATATAAACAAGGCATTAATTACATACCTTTATTGTCTTCTTTATGCGCTTCACTGCCTCTATAAGGAAATGAACAGGAAGTAATAGAATTGTTTATCTCACTTGCATTTGATTTTTGACCATATATTATTCCATTGGTATGTAATTTCTAACATTTCTCTATTCATTTGTTCTTAAAATCCCCATCTAAATAAAATTAATCTATACAGAAACTATTCTACATAAGTGTATTTATTCCATACCTGTGGTAGCTTAATCCAATTCATAATCTGTTAAAAAACAAATAAAACGCATTCCATTCTGATGTTTTAATGTAACTTTTTTAGTAGGTATTTGAAGTAGATGCTTCCATAATTAATGTTAACGATTGTATGATGAAACAAACTAAAATGTTTTTGAAGAGACAAGAGGTTATGTTTTTAAATTGTAAACAAATAGAAGTTGGTATTGCAGGTAAAAACACACTGAACAATTTCGCCAAGTACACAGCCAGCGGGCGCGATTTATAGCATGACCGGTTTTCCCAAACAGCTGATCGGGAATTTGACTGGTCTGCCCTCATACTTAACGAAATGAACTAGTCCGACCGTATACTTAACGCTTCATAAATGATCGAGTGGTATATTTAATAATAAAGAGCGCGTTAAGTATACGGTTCGCCCAATCTCGTTTGACCACATTGATCAACATGAATTTTAACGGATACCGCCCAATTCATTCTGACCAATCAGCTGATTGGTGTTTATTTGTGACATTTCACATATTCCGTCAGTTATGTTGGTATCATTATAACTGTTGAGAACATTCCTATTATTTCCTATTTATATTTGAAGTGATTTGAAAAGAATGTGTGATGTATATAATTTTTTATATTTATATCAAGTAAAACAATAAAAGCACTTAGCAGATTTATTTATTAAATAAGTATTCAAGAATAAAACAAAATAAATATAGAATTTCTAAATTTTCAAATAAAACCCCTTAACATATTTATATATTTAAGAATTAAACAAAATAAATATAGAATTTCTAAATTTTCAAATAAAACCCCTTAACATATTTATATAGTTAAGAATAAAACAAAATAAATATAGAATTTCTGAATTTTCAACAAAACATTCACTAGTATGGGCTTCCACATGCTCTGACTAGGCTACAATTTGTTTGCTAATTTTTTGAGGCTAGCTGCAACTCTATTAATAATACTGTTTCTTTCCCTTTGGATATTAACAAATTCAGCCATTGTTTCTTTTACTTCAGATAAATTTTTGTTTATGTCTTTCAGACCACTCCCATTCTTCTCTTTTCCTTTTTTTTGGATTCAGTTCTTGTTCATTATTAGATATTACCTCTTCCGAAATGCCAAAGGGAGCTGTAGTGGCTGGATTATATGCAGGATCTCTTGCTAAACTATTATCAACTTTATCGAAAAATTCGCATGCCACTGCTGCATTACCACTCCAATTTCTGTCATGTTTAATTTTTTTATACATTGCCTGGAGGCCACGCCATTTTCTTTCGCATGTTTCCCACCTGACATTATATCCATGGCTTAATAAAATTAGACATATAACTCTGAACACTTTTCTTTTTTTGTGAGGCAATAGCAATACATCCTTTAGTTTAAATAGTTCCTCTAGTAAGAGTAGCACAGCTGATTGTGGCCATAAATTTTGATCAGAATCTGAAATATTCAATTTTATTGCATATAAAACCGAAATATAAACAAGACATTACATACCTTTATTGTTTTCTTTATTCGCTTCACTGCCTCTATAAGGAAATGAACAGGATGTAATAGAATTGTTTATCTCACTTGCATTTGATTTTTGACCATATATTATTCCATTGGTATGTAATTTATAATATTTCTCTACTAATTTGTTCTTAAAATCCCCATCTAAATAAAATTAATCTATACAGAAACTATTCTACATAATTGTATTTATTCCATACCTGTGGTAGCTTAATCCAATTCATAATCTGTTAAAAAACAAATAAAACGCATTCCATTCTGATGTTTTAATGTAACTTTTTTAGTAGGTATTTGAAGTAGATGCTTCCATAATTAATGTTAACGATTGTATGATGAAACAAACTAAAATGTTTTTGAAGAGACAAGAGGTTATGTTTTTAAATTGTAAACAAATAGAAGTTGGTATTGCAGGTAAAAACACACTGAACAATTTCGCCAAGTACACAGCCAGCGGGCGCGATTTATAGCATGACCGGTTTTCCCAAACAGCTGATCGGGAATTTGACTGGTCTGCCCTCATACTTAACGAAATGAACTAGTCCGGCCGTATACTTAACGCAGCAAAACTCACTATCAATATCGAAAGCGAATTCAAGCTATAGTTAGACATATTGTCAAACATAAAAGGCGCGTAAAACTGTCAAGAAAGCCAATATAAATTCATAAAATTAAAAAAGAAACTATAATACAATGCAACCAACACAGAAATATTACAATGAAATTAATGCTGCGTTAAGTATACGGTCGGACTAGTTCATTTCGTTAAGGGTGTTGTATAGGTACATTTTCAAATATTTACAGATTACAGGCTACCTTTAAACTTTATGCAAAAATGATTTAGATGAAATATTCTTATAATGTTTATCTACACGTCCTTTGGCATTTTGTTTTTTCAATTTTTTATTAATTGTTATAAAAAATTAAATATAAATAGACAATCGAAAAATAAAATGCGTATCGACGTATAACATATTATTGTGAACATTAATTTCTAGCAAAATTTTTTCGTATTTATTAAGATAAATGTGTAATTTGATAAGAAAGAAATGGATTTTTGGCACTGCTTTAGTACGCCACCTGCAGTCAAATATTTGATATATCCTTGCAATCCAAGACAGGGCGGAGTTACTTTGTTTAGGTGGGGATTCACTTTACGAGCGATATTCGATTAAACATTTTTTATATTATTTTACATTTCATAAAATTGAAAACATTATCTAGTAACCTTGATTTAACTTTATAAAATTAATGTATATTTTCTTTTTGTTAAATTTACTTATATTATTTTGTATTACATTTCATAAAATTGTACACATTTTCTGGTAGGCTTTGATAACTTTTATTTATAGCTTTTTTAGTTCTTCCACTATTTTACATTTATCAACATAAAATACTACTGACATTTATAAGTGAGTTAAAAATAATGTAAAACTAATATCGAAAATGAGATGGATATAGATGGTGCGTACTTCATCTGTACAGATCGTCAGATATTGTAGCAGACTGGTAGACGTTCAAAAGAGTTAATTTACGACCTAGTAAAAAATTACTCTCAAACGATTCAGTGTTCGGACAGTTATAAAAAGATTTGAAGTAAACCAGAAATTGCTCCAAAAGGATATCTTTTATTTTAAAAATTTAACTAGATTACTTTTCCTGTTATGGTAAATAAAGAACAGACAGAAATAGGACTTATTATTTTACAGATGTAGTTACATAATAATAATGAATAAACATTAAATTTTAAATAATTTATATATAATAATAAAACAATGAAATTCGATTCAATACATGATATTATAGTAGTCATTCTATATTTTTTTTTGGAAGAAAATATGGGAGACTATTTTATTTGATAAATCGTTAGTGGGGCATGCGACGACTCTAAAACCAAAAAGTTGGAACTCCTTGTGGGTTTTTGGTAATCTCAAAAAGTTTTTGAATGGATTCTCGGCGTAAATGGTTGGTCGAACAACAAATTTTTTTAACAAAAAAAAACAATATCTACAAATTATCTAATGTACTCGCTGCGCTACAGCCAAAAGCGGAAAAAGCAGAGGGCGCCAAAATTTTCAAAAATGGGTTTTCACTATTTTTCGGCGCGAAAAATTTTTTTAGCGTTTGATGCAAATGTAAAGTTGTAGAGAATGCCTCAATTTGTCTGAAGGGCAGTAGAGAGATGACCGTTTCTACGTTAGGACTTATCTTTTCTGGCTCTTTGGAAATAAGCGTTTGCTTCATTTGCGAAGAAAAATTTCGGAGACGAAGAATACTGTGCGTTGAAGCCGCGGGACAGGTCATCTTCATGGCATTGTACGATGGTGCCACTTGCAAATACACACTGTCTCAACTTCGCTTCAAGGAATTCACGCAATCCGCGATCAAGAGCAAAGTGAATCTCCCTTATTTACCGCCTTCGCCCGGACTTCTCGAACGTTGTTTCCATGGAATATGTGTTCATTTGGTTGCTCAATAATTTCTGGAGTAAGCAAAACCGAAGTAACTGCAAAATTGTTTTTTAACATACTATACCACCAATAGAATCTTGTTCCTTTCACTCACGAAAAATAGTACATTATAATATAATAATATAATGACATTCCTTTCGTTCTGCAAACTCCAACAAAACAAAGTCATTTTTAATTCGAAAATATATTACCGTTGTTTTAATATAATAATAATATAATAATAGTATAATAATAATAATGTATATTTACTCATCTATAATTATTAACATTATATTAATTACAGAGTATCGTCATATCTGAGTAATCTTGTGGTAATTATCACATTTGACATAAAATATCACATTAATTTAAATTAAAGTGTATATATGTATAACAAGATCATTGTATCAACAATATGACAAACAACGATATACACAAATAAACAAATAATAATAAATGATAGAATGTTATATACTTCAGCAGCTCGCGTTAATTGCCAGAAAATCTTCGACGCCGTAGTACTTCCTCTCCATCAGCAGCCCTTTGACCCTTTTCTTGAACTCGTCAGGTGGTAGGTCTTTAAGTTCTTCTTCAAGTGGTTATATAGCTTGGGACCCCAATAATCGACACCCGACTGCAACAGTGAAAGTCAATGATAAGGGGTTCTTAGATGCTTTCTACTTAGTGTGTTGTACTCATGTTTGTTTCCATTTGGATAAAATGTGTGTTTGTTGGTAGCCTTTTTTGCAGTAGAAATATTCTATTTGCATCAGCCGTCTGTCTCGAAAAGAGAGTTCCATAACTTAGAAGAGAATGAAAATACGAACAGTACGCCACCTTTGCAGATTCGTATGTGCATACATGTCTCAGTCTTCTTTTGGTGAATACCACAAACGTCAGTCTACCAGTGTCCCCACCTCAGATTGGAGTCCACTATCAGACCCAAAAATTTGGCTTTTCCCGATCTTCTGTTGTTTTCGTGGAAAATTTCATGTTTTGTTTTTTGTTCGGGTTTATTTTCAGGTGATTTGCCGCAAACCAGCCCTCTGCTTTTTGGATGTCAGCTGCAGATTTTGCTGTTAGTTCTTGGAGTTCTTTCCCCCTTACTAACAACGTGGTATCATCCGCATATAGACACAATTCCGTGTCTGGGGCACTACAGGGCGGGGTCATTCATATATATAATGAATATTTTCGGTCCAAGAATTAGCGAGACATGGATGCCTTTCTATCTACTTTGGGTCTTCTCAGGAAGCCGTACGCTTCAAAATAATTTCTTGTATAGATACGAAGTGCTGGTATACTTGCGTGGGTGAGTATTCCGTAATCCAAAAAATTCTTAATTACTCACTCTGCGACATATTCCGGAAATTTGAAAAATTCTTAATGATACACGCACATGTCGTTTTAGTTTCACTTTTGGATGTGTGAAGTTAGACCCCTTTTTTCGAAAATCGGAATTCTGACGGTTGTTCCAGGTTGTTCTAGGTTTATTCTCAATTGTTCAAAAGTATTTCAAAAAATAAATTATAATAGGCCGAGAAAATGGCAAAAACAAATTTTTGCTAGCGCCCCTTTTTTCGAAAATCAAAATTCTGACGGTCGTTCCAGGTTTATTTTAAATTGTTCCAAAGTATTTCAAAAAAAAAATCGTAATTGGCTGAGTTAAAAGGAAAAGCGATTTTCTTACAGCCCCTCTTTTTGCGAAAATTGAAATTCTGTTTCAGGTTGTTCTAGATTTGTTCGAAACGCTCTTCTAATACATCAAAACCGTATCTCATATATCAAAAGATATTGCAAAAAAACTATATCCAAAAGAGAGAAGTTAGCCCCTCTCTTTTTCGAAAATCGAAATTCTGACGGTTGTTCTAGGTTTGTTTTAGATTGTTCCAAAGTATTTCAAATAAAAAGTCATAATTGGCTGAGTTAATAGGAAAAAACGATATCTTACAGCCCCCCTTTTTGCGAAAATTGAATTCTGACGGTTGTTTCATGTAGTTGTAGATTTGTTGTAAACATTTTTCTAATGCCTCAAAACCGTATCTCTTATAGGTATATCGAAGGATATTGCAAAAAAAAAAACAAAATCCAAAAGTGAGAAGTTAGCCCCCTCTTTCCGAAAATCTAAATTCTGACAGTCGTATCAGGTTTTTCTAGGGTTGTTCCAACGTATTTTAAAAAAAAGTCGAAATTAGCCAAGATAATAGGAAAAAATGAGGTGTGGCCACGACACAACTTTCTTGTACGTATGGGCGTTTTAAATCATACAATTTTAAACATTATTTTATACAAAAATTATTCAAAATCCTATTCTAAGTACTTCCAGTCTCTTAATGAATCTCTACAGGATACATACTTAATGAGATATTTGCAAAAAAATGCTACTCGCTAAGAGTAAAAGTATTACTTCCGGTCCGAATTTTGAATTTTCATTTATACAAAAAATATTTCAAATCCAACTCTAAATGCTTTTGTACTCTTGTCCGAATTTTGAATTTTCATTTATACAAAAAATATTTCAAATCCAACTCTAAATGCTTTTGTACTCTTGACAAATATACAGGGTGAGTTTTTTTGAATGTTTAGCATCGGGATCTCAGAAACTACTGGAGATAGAAAAACGCTTAAATGGGGAAAGATGCGCAGTTTTACGAGTTTGATTTAAAACTGCTTTTGTTTCTCCGATAACTTTCATGGCTTATTAGATATTCAAAGAAAACTAAATTTTACGATTTTCTTTAAACATGCTTAGCATCGTTAATAGTAATTTTAGAGAAAAAGTGTTCAGACAAAAGTTTTAGATAATTTTACGCCAAATAAAACTTTGTAGCTAATTTTTTTTTTTCATTCACCATTATCGAGTTATGACACAAACTTGTGTTTTTTTAAATGGAAACCATAGTTGGTTTTGACATCATTAAAAAGCTTATTTTTTGCTGATTACAATGATATAAGGTTTGATATGGTTATTTTAAAAAATAAAGAGGATGTAGACATTTTTACGGTTTTTATGGAAAACAATTGAATTTCGAACTGATAAAATACAAACCAAATGAAAACTTATTTTGAAATCTTATGTAGTAATAAAATGAAAACTATAAGAACTTTTATTAAGGGCACACAACATTATTAATGTTCAAAGATACCTCCATTATTATTAATACACAAATTGCATCTCTTCACAACAGAGTTTGTAGCATTGCGTACTTTACGCCTATCGATGTTATTAAAAGCAACTAAGACAGCTTCTCTTAAATCGTGGATTGTTTCATATGTTCTTTTGTATACTGTGTCCTTTAGTACACCCCACAAGAAAAAATCCAAAACTGATAAATCAGGGGATCTAGCCGGCCATTCAATGGGTGCATTTCGTCCTATCCATTGATTAGGGAAGTTCAAATTTAAATAATTTCTAACATTCAGTTGATTGTGCGGAGGCGCTCCGTCATGTTGAAACCATTGCAGCATTGCTCGGGTTCTTAAATTTAAATTATCTAACATTTCCTCGAAATCTTGTTGTAAAAAATTAAGATAACGATTGCCAGTTAGTGATCCATCAAAAATAAAAGGAGGAAGAACAGTTGATCCTATAACACCACACCAATCATTAAACCCAAATTTAATTTGTGGTCTCCTATGTTCAACGTGAACACCTTCATGTAAAGTTTGTGATACTGATAATTTGTAGGGACGAAAGTTATGCTTCTTCAACACTCTGGCAATAGTGCGTTGAGAGGAGCCCATTTCTGTTCAAATGTGTCGGGTCGATGTAGATGGATTCTGAGCGACACATGCTAATATGTTTATTTCTCTATCTTCATCCATCCCTTTTTTTGATTTTGGTTTAACGAACGAACCATAACCATAGCGACGGCTGACGTCGATCAAAATAATTTTCAAAATAAACTTCAGCAGCATATGAAACAATCGACGATTTAAGAGAAGCTGTCTTAGTTACTTTTAATAACATCGATAGGCGTAAAGTACGCAATGCTACAAACTCTGTTGTGAAGAGATGCAATTTGTGTATTAATAATAATGGAGGTATCTTTGAACATTAATAATGTTGTGTGCCCTTAATAAAAGTTCTTATAGTTTTCATTTTATTACTACATAAGATTTCAAAATAAGTTTTCGTTTGGTTTGTATTTTATCAGTTCGAAATTCAATTGTTTTCCATAAAAACCGTAAAAATGTCTATATCCTCTTTATTTTTTAAAATAACCATATCAAACCTTATATCATTGTAATCAGCAAAAAATAAGCTTTTTAATTGTGTCAAAACCAACTATGGTTTCTATTTAAAAAAACACAAGTTTGTGTCATAACTCGATAATGGTGAACGAAAAAAAAATATTAGCTACATAGTTTTATTTGGCGTAAAATTATCTAAAACTTTTGTCTGAACACTTTTTCTCTAAAATTACTATTAACGATGCTAAGCATGTTTAAAGAAAATCGTAAAATTTAGTTTTCTTTGAATATCTAATAAGCCATGAAAGTTATCGGAGAAACAAAAGCAGTTTTAAATCAAACTCGTAAAACTGCGCATCTTTCCCCATTTAAGCGTTTTTCTATCTCCAATAGTTTCTGAGATCCCAATGCTAAACATTCAAAAAAACTCACCCTGTATATAGAATGCATAATTTGCGAAATATTTGCAAAAATCGCTATTCGATAAGAGTAAAAGTATTACTACCGTTCCGAATTTTGACATTTTTTTTTTATACAAAAGGTATTGAAAATTAAGTTCTAAATACTTTTATACTTGTAACGTACCTGTCTAAAAACCGTTTAACGACCGCTCGGGCATACGACTTCGACGCTCGAGCTTCTGCGTCGGGTATTCCCCGCAACAAACAACTGTTTAACGTGGGGAATACTCGGATACGTTTTGTTGATGCGTAAAAGATGCATTATAATCATCGACAGGTTTTAAAGCCGTAATAACTATGTAGCGGAAAGGTTTGATTCATGAGATGGAAAAGCTCCTCGCGATTTGGTTGATGACCAGATACAAAACAAAAATTCCGAGAGCTTCTATATACACGTAGAAACGGAGACAATGCCGGTTTTAAGGCATTTAAAGATACAATTACATTGTTGTTAGGAGGTAATGTCGCTGGATTGAAGTTAAAACTTTTTCTTATCTATTGCTTTGAGAACCCATGTGCATTAAAGCATGTTTACTATCGTGCAAACAACAAATCATGGATGACGCAAGCATTATTTGAGGAATGGTTCCTCAACTGCTTCATACCGTCGGTTAATATTGTTTGAAAAAGAACTTGCCATTTAAAATTATCCTTCTGCTTAACAATGTACCAGGTCATCCCCAACATCTTGATGATTTACACCCAGATGTAAAGGTGGTGTATCTGCCTAAAAATACAAACGCTATCCTACAACCAATGGATCAGGGTACAATAGCTACGTTTAAATAATACTATTTGTGCACAACGTTTTCCAAAGCCATAACAGCAACAGAAAGTAATGAAATAACTCGTGACTTCTGAAAGTCATATAATATTTTAGAATACATAAAGAACATTGAAACCGCGTGGGAAGAAGTGACAGAAAGATGTGTGCAGGGTCTATGGAAAAATGTAAAATGTCAGAAAGTGTTCAGGAATAATTTAGATTTTGACGAAGACGAGTACACTAATGTCATACATAAAGTAGTGGAACTTGCTAACATACTTAATTTAAAAGCTGAAGCGGAGAATATTGAAGAATTAATAGAGTTGGAAGTACAACGGCTCCCGGAAGAGGAACCAGTAGAGGAAAGTGAATGAAACCAATAAAACTAGAAGGTATGGATTCAAATGTTGAACGGTTCACGAAAGTTGAACGGCCAATAAATGAAGTTTTACAAGTTACAAAGCAGACTACATTAACGACATTCTTTTCAAAAGCTATAACCAGGACTCCTACCCTTGTAAATACTTCTATTTCTTCGCCGCCATCTCCCTTACCCAGGCCCCTCTACAGCTTTTGATAGCTCTGGTGATAAATACAATGACGACGTTTATGAACGACATTTTGCACTACATATCATAAATAGTTATTCTTCGTTTTTCACAGAATGAATTTAAATTATTAATACGTCACTTTTTAATTTTTGTATGTATTTTTATGTTCTGTAATATACCGGGTCGTCCAAAAGTCTGGATTCACGTGGATTTTGAGTAAACTATTCACTTTTTTGGAAAACTGAATTCTGTATCTTGAATGGGAATAAAATTGCAACTCAATAGTATTTTTTATTTCAAAAAAATTGGTTATAATTTTGAGATAAAGTTAATAACAATGTTTTTTTAAATGGAAACCTACCGTGATTTTTATTTCAGAGAGAGTACTTTCGATAAGAATTGCATTGGCATAGAAATTTTGGCTATAAACCTTACGATTATTGTTTAAATTAATATTAAATTTTCGATCCGAACACTCGTTCGCGCTTGTTCGGAAAATACACGAACGTGTCATCTCTTACCACGTTTCCAACTGTAGGCATGGGTCCACCCCCTAATAAAGCATTCTATTGAAGGCGTTACGTTTATCTTGAATGAAAGCATTTTTTTTTTATAAAATGGAGATCTACCGCGATTACGATATTTAAACGTTATGAGAAAGTACAACGTAGTTTAATAAAAAATAATTTTATGGTCTTTTTCCGTTTTTAGACACTTGGAAGGTCCAAATCTTATCTCATTCTGTTTTTGGTATTACTAGTGTACGTTTACGGAGCGAATTTGAATTTTTATTTTCTGTTTTCTTGAACGTTTTGTTTGTTGTTAATTGTGTTGTTTTGGTATTGACTTTATCTATTATTTTTGTGATCTGTGATTTTGAACAATTTGCGTAAATATGGAACTGGTAGAGAGAGAACGGATAGAAATTCTAATTATGGTGGGATACGGCGACAAAAAGCGGTAGATCTCCATTTTATAAAAAAAAAATGCTTTCATTCAAGATAAACGTAACGCCTTCAATAGAATGCTTTATTAGGGGGTGGACCCATGCCTACAGTTGGAAACGTGGTAAGAGAAGACACGTTCGTGTATTTTCCGAACAAGCGCGAACGAGTGTTCGGATCGAAAATTTAATATTAATTTAAACAATAATCGTAAGGTTTATAGCCAAAATTTCTATGCCAATGCAATTCTTATCGAAAGTACTCTCTCTGAAATAAAAATCACGGTAGGTTTCCATTTAAAAAAACATTGTTATTAACTTTATCTCAAAATTATAAACAATTTTTTTGAAATAAAAAATACTATTGAGTTGCAATTTTATTCCCATTCAAGATACAGAATTCAGTTTTCCAAAAAAGTGAATAGTTTACTCAAAATCCACGTGAATCCAGACTTTTGGACGACCCGGTATAAGAGATGCAATTAAATAGTTTGCTTTGAACTTTTGGAGAAATGTAAATGGAGAAACATATTCGTGTATGTATTGCGTATGTAATAATATAGATAGAAATAAATGTCGTATATCACGAGTATTTAAATCAAGTGACACATAATTTAAATATAAATGCATATACTGTGTATATAGGTACAATTCATTATTATTTACTTTAGCATTAAGTAACATTATGAAAGGTAAATTATAACATAGGGTACATCATAACATAATAAATTGTTTTATAGAACGATTTGTAATACGCCCAATGGAAAAGAAAATCAACACGATATTAGCGCCGTCAACAAAATAATACTTCAAACATCATACTCTTACATAACATAGAAATTTGAAGACTGCATTCCTCTCACATCTGGTCGACTAATTGAGAATAATTGTCAATGGGCATTTTACCTCATTTCGCTTCTTTCCCCCAATTACTTACTAATAAAAATAAATACCAAATTAAATTGAATTAATATTATTTTCCTTAGAAAAGTTTTATGAGGCGAAAAACAATATGGAGAACTACAAGTGGGAACGAGGACTCTGACGGAAGATTTAGTTATGCATTGTACAATGCGGTGGCCACATTGAGCAACTTTAATAATGCTCCTTAGGCTTTCCATAAAATAAATCACATTTTTTTCTAAACCCTCTAGTAATTTATTACAGCTTCGAACTCCGATATTTCAAGAACGGTTAGGAATTCGGGAAAAGTGAATAGAGACATTTTTGCTTAAAATTAGTCATTGAATTCACGTGCGAGGTTTCTCGGATACCTTGGCGGCCACCCTGTATAATAATAGTACCTATAGATATAAATAATTATCCTGTGATTTTCAATACGCCCAATGGAAAAGATAATCAAGACGATGACATAGTACCGTTGAACAAAGTATTATTATTATTATATAGTATTCATAGACACTAAGTAATATTTCTTTTAATCATAATTCCATCTTACATATTAACTTTTGACTTATTGAACATATGTCTGACTAAAAAAACTTACAATTTACATTTTTGTAGCGCCTAGACTCGCAGACTAAATAAATCATACAAAATATTACTAGCACCTACGTTACGTAGAGTATGTGTAGCCTGAACAGAGACAAATAGCACTTAACGCATCGTACGTATGTTATTTTGAATGCATCGCTCCCATAAGGGCGGTACTTATAAACCGGGAACTGTACAATTTAGATTTTTACTATAGCATTTAGTAAAACAGTACATGGTAGTGGGGTATTGGCAAGCTCCACCTCTGAGTAGAACCCCCCTTAACCCGCCGCGAAGACGTCGAAATTTTTAGTTTGGTATACAACACCCTTAAGTATGAGGGCAGACCAGTCAAATTACCGATCAGCTGTTTGAGAAAACCGGTCATGCTTAAATCGCGCCTGCTGGCTGCCTGAGTTGGGCGAAATCGTTAAGTGTATTGTTTACCTGCAATACCTACCAACTTCGATTTGTTTACAATTTAAAAACTAACCTCTTGTCTCTTATAAAACATTTTAATTTCTTTCATCATACAATCGTTAACATTAATTATGGAAGCATCTACTTCAAATACTAAAAAAAGTTCATTAGAACATCAGAATGGAATGCGTGTTATTTGTTTTTTAACAGATTATGAATTGGATTAAGCTACCACAGGTATGGAATAAATACACTTATGTAGAATACAGTGGCGGCTCGGGGTGGTTCACATAGGGAGTGCATAATTTCAAAATTAAAAAATGAGGTGTGGCCACCACACGACTTTCTTATACGTATGAAAGTGTTACTTCCGGTCCGAATTTTGAAATTTCATTTATACAAAAAATATTCCAAATCCAACTCTAAATACTTTTGTACTCTTCATAAATATATATAGAATGCATAATTTACGACATATTTTGCAAAAAATCGTTATTCGGTAAGAGTAAAAGTGTTACTATCGGTCCGAATTTTGAAATTTTTTTTATACAAAAGATATTTAAAAATACGTTCTAAATACTTTTATACTGATAATTTACCTGCCTAGAAAGCATGACTTGCGTGATATTCGCAAAAAACTGATTTTCGATAAGAGTAAAAGACCTACTTCTGGTCGGAATTTCGAAAAACTTTATTAATACAATTTTTCTCAAATTTAATTTTGAGTACATTTGAATTCCTTATAAATTTGTTTAAACTTAGTAATTGACGAAATATTTGCAAAATTCGATTTTTTCACTGAAGTAAACTACTACTTCCGGTCTGCCGATTCTGCTCAAAATCTAATCATTTCTCAAGAGGAAGATTATATTCGTAAATACAAAATTTGAAATTGATATCTGTAGCGGTTTGATCGCTATCGTGGTCACACACACACACACACACACACACACACACACACACACACACACACACACACACACACACACACACACACACACACACACACACACACACACACACACACACACACACACACACACACACACACACACACACACACACACACACACACACACACACACACACACACACACACACACACACACACACACACACACACACACACACACACACACACACACACACACACACACACACACACACACACACACACACACACACACACACACACACACACACACACGCGCGCGCGCGCGCGCACACACACACAGAGAGAGAGACAGACATTTTTTAAAAACCACTTTTTTGGTATCAGGGGACCTCAAAACGTGGACATTTGCAAAAATCTCGAGGTCGAAAATTAAAAGAAAGTAAAAGTATAATACAAGAACGCTTACCCAATCTTTATAAGTTTCACCGACATACTGTTCCAGACAGGTACTGTTCATTGTACAGTTTGTTTTGAGGGAATAATAAATATAACACTACAGTTTGATTACATCTGACGCTAAACGAAGTCCATTTTGCGTGTCTTTGACTTGCAGAACAGTTCTATCACTTTTTCATTAAAATTTGGGAAATCATTTATAAATTCAATTAAAAACCGGTGCTGCTTCGATGTGATCTCTGAGCGATTTATCTAATTCTGCCGTAAAATTTATCAATTCCCGAAAAATGCCCTTGGTATTCGACGTTTGCCGTTCATCATGACCCCGAAGTGCCAGTTCAAACGCGCCACAAAATCTAATGCAATTTATTATTAAATTTAACACATGCCTATTTTTTATTACCTATTCATTGTGTTGTTGAACTGCTTTTCTATATGATGATCTAAAACATTCTGAATGTTATTTTTCCTAACATTCTTAGACTAAATATATTTTTCAAATGCCCTTCGGAATTTTCATGTTTCGTAATTTTAGCACTAAGATGAATTAAGTCTTTTATTCCGTTCTTTGACCAAGACGGTTCACCACCAAACAAAAGACACGGAAAACAAAACAAAGTATTTTTAATTTCACACCCACAAATCCAGTCATTTTTCTGATAAATATTCATTTTGAATTTTCTTATAACGTCTTTACCTTTAACAGATTGTTTATTTCCTAAACATAATTGAGGCATCGGCCGTTTAAGATTTTTATTGCGATTTTTTCATCATACGTTAACCGCGAAAACGTGTTATTATGCATCGCAGACACGAATTTCATCTTACAACAGCGTTGAGCCGCGGGAATCTTGCTCACATGCTATGTATTACACGATATGGAACTAGAACAAAATACAGTTCTCCCCACCTTCAATGTAATGTTTAATGGCTTAACGCAGCAACAGTAGCGCTTGCACATGGGTATGTTTCTCTCGGTGGAAGGGGTCTTTATATCCGTGCGCTGTTAGTCTTAGTCGTCATTATATCTATGACTACGATCGGTGCATGTAGGTTGTTTCGCGTGCCGTACACGCCACGTTTCTGTTCAATAACAATGAATACGTAATAAATAAATACTTTCACAGTTAGTCGCCGCTTGGTTTGTTTTGTTTCGAAATTCCAGGGGGTACAATTGCTCACTTGCTCTCATTAAAGAGCCGCCACTGACCTAAGGTAATAAAAGAAGTTGAATACAATATCTGTTTATTTGATGTTTGGCTTAATATAGTTGATCAGGTATACCTTCCATATCCTTGGTCTTAGACATTGAAGTGTGTGTTGCCTAACTGCCATTTATCAGTACGGAACTTGTGATCATTCTCATTGGTTTCAAAGTCATTTTTTTGTAGACCAGGGTTATTTTGAAAGTAAAGTAAATACATTGTCGTGTCCACAATAAAAATATCTAGGGTCTCACGATTCAAAAAAAGTACTTTTTAAGCGCAGTAAGCTTTATATCGCTATAAAATGAAAAAAATTCAAAGTGTTGTATTTTAACTATTTTTTAATATAATTGCAAATTTTAATCGTGAGTCACTAGAACAAATATTGGTTATTTCGTTCATGTAGCGGCAACTTCTTCATATGCCTTAATTTTTGCGATTTTTTCCGTTAAAATTGATCATTTTGTGGCATACGACGATCAAGTAAAACCCCCCCTTAATTTGTTCATGATTTCTTCGGACCTCCAGATCTAGAACTAGTGCGCATGTCTTAAAAAAACCGTTCCGAACATACGAATTCGGAGATTGAATTATTTGCTATGTTCGGTTTGGATGGTATTTAAAATTTTTATGAGTCCTGAGAATGCGTAATTATCATTCTTAAGTATTTCAGTTTGATAGAACTTCGTTTACCTGCGTGTTTAATACCAATTACCGGAAGTGAATTGTGTTTATTTTGAAACTTCGATTTATTTTGTTAAATAGTTGTCTTAGTGGAGAGTATGAGTATGTGTCACTGATTGCTGCAAAAACAAAGTTATAAAATGATAAATTTTTTTCTACAGAAAGTACTGTATATTATGGAATCGAAAAGTAAAACATTTTATTTAGCATCCAGGCGACTTAGCATGAAAAGCAGAATGACAAGAATTAGGTAATGGTGAATTATTTTCTTACAAAAAGAATAAAACAATTATAAAACATTTTCTTTTTTGGAATATAAAATGCGAGTTTGTTAATACAAGTCACAAAAAATTGATGGTATTAAATATACGAAGTTAGCTGGAGATGGTGATAGCAGTGTTCATCAGAAATGGTTGTTGGTGATGAATATATTCTAAGGAAATTCTTTTTTCTAATATCAGTCTTATTGATTTTTGCTTGATTCAGAATTATAATCATCTCCAATTTAGGGAAGGTTAAAGAAAAGAATAAGGAAACGCGTAACTATAGCAGACAATGATAATAATTATATTGCATTAAAGCTTTTCTATATAGAGCGCACATACTTGGTGTTTCAACAAAATCACACATAATTCATTCTCAAGATTTTTAGAAATATATCTTTTGGATAGATATATAATGCAAGAAAAATCAAACTTTGTAGATATCGTCCTGAAGTAGTCAACGCTAGTTCAGAGGTTGAAAGTCATATGTAATTTTAACTGTAATAATAAGAAAAAGCAATGGTTGGCTTAAAAAAGAAAAAAGCAAGAAATATTTAGGTGATAGAAGTTTCATATTGAACTAATGTCCCATAAACTCAGTCCAAGCTGCGTTTGTTTGAGAAAATCTACAACTCCTGGATAAATCGGGTTTTGAAAGTAAATACAATATTAAATATGCCGCTTACCGTGCAAGAGATTGCATGCATTTGTTTGGTTTATAAAGGAAAAAATGTGCCTTGCTGTTAAAAACGGATTTTTCGTAAAATGTCAAATATGTGGTTTTGTCGGGTTTCTCGAATAGGTGATTCAAATACTGTATGCTGAGAATCAGTGGCGGCTCGGGGCGTGAGCAGCCACACAGACAAGACCGACTCGCCCATTATCGGCGATGTACTCCCAGATGTCGAGCATATCACCGACAACAAACGAACCAGTCCCGTCCACGCAACTGCACCTCCAAATCTGGGGCACCAGCCGCCACTGGCTGAGAATGAATAAATGGGCAATGCTCATTACAACAAATAACGTGAATATTGAAGAATAGCAGTTACATTGTTGGTATAAGAATAAATTAACTAGAGTAAAGGAAAATCCGCTGCTTTGTTTTCAACAAGTCTTTTTACGAGAATATGCATTAGTTTGTAATGAAAAAGACTTGAAATGTAATTGAAGAAAGTGTGTGTACAAGTCCCAACATTCTTTGTGTTGTTGAATTTTAAATTATTGCTATTCTACATACTGAAATATACTTGATATTGTGAATCATCAGGAAAAAAATGTAGGGAAATCTAGGGAACTTTTAGAATGGCTTCTGAGGATCTCCAATTCTATACTACTGGCACCACTGGGCAGTGTTGCCAACCGTACTATAATTATAGTATTTGTAGTATAATTTCAACTCGATATATGTACTATAAAATTTCAAAGTGGATATAGTACGCACATGTACTATAATTTCATATTTCTTACAACATACATAAATAAAGCCACTCTTTCGACAAGAACCATGAAAGTCATGAAAGGCCAAATACATATTTCGAATATATTCGGGGATTTACGAAATTACTATTTTTAAGCGGAAAAGGGATTTAGGAAATGAAACAGCATTTTTAAACATTAAAAAGATGTATCTCGGCACACATGTCATGGATCAAAAAAAATCCTCATTTAATTACACATTTTCTGACTCGTTGTCGATCATTTATGATTTCCGCATGTCAACAAATTAAGAGCAGATTTAGTTTTAATGATCCACTTCTAAAAAAATTACACTACTTTATTCCATGAAATTCGCTTTCTAATAGTTTTAGAAATAAAAATCCATGTTAATTTCCGATATTTCAAAATGCAAAAAGATTTCTTCCCTATAATCCAGTTGATATAGAACAACTGTTCTATGAGAACAACTAACTGATAACGAATGGAGAAAGTTACCTTTAATTTCACAACAGGACATAAGAAATGAAGAACAAATAGATATTTTCAGGTGGCGCTTGTTACAATATAAAAATGTTCTCGAAGTTTTTGAATTTCAAAATTTAGCCAAATTTTTGTTAAACTTCTTGCGTAAACTTTACTCTAATGTCGAGTCTGAAAGTATATTTAGTACAGTTAACATGATTAAAACTGCAAAGAGAAATAACAAATGTACATACCTAAAATTGCAATCAATTAATGTAGGTACGTACATGTACAGAAAAAGAAGTTTGAAGATTTTGACATGTCTGAATCAGATCCTGAGACAGAACTGAATTTCAACTAATGTTTCAATTTTATGGCTAACTTGGGTCGGCTTTTAAATTTAATTTTATTTTTTACACAGAAAATTTGAATTGTATTGCATTTTGACTTGTCTAGTTCGATACGTTCAGTTGTAATAAGTAAAATAAAAATTAAACATATTTTTGTTTTTTATTTCGTGTATGCACTATATTTTTTTTGAATGTACTATAAATATTTAGCACTCTTTACATGGGTGCGTTAAGTATACGGTTCGCCCAATCTCGTTTGACCACATTGGTCAACATGAATTTTAACGGTTACTGCCCAATTCATTCTGACAAATCAGCTGATTGGTGTTTATTTGTGACATTTCACATATTCTGTCAGTTATGTTGGTATCACTTGGTATTGCTATAACCAATGATCTAATACTATTATACTACTAGATGCAGTGTACGCTATGTCTTACTGATTAGGAAGTGACCCACACCATAGGAGAAAGAAGGAAAATATATGAGCGTCGAAAGTTTGACAAGGATGAACAAAATTGATCGTTTTATGTGGGCAAAATTCAAATATATTGCTATAGCTTGTAATGGCTTATAATGTTTAAAAGTATTATTTTGTTAAAAATATGCTATATTATGAGGAAAGTAAAGGTATTGCAACTTTAATAATCAAAAAGATAAATAATTAAATATATATTATTAATATGGTATTAAATATATTCTGTTTAATAACATTTTAAAGGTATCTATGCTAGTTGCCATTCTTCATTAAGGAAAGAAAATTAAATAAATGACTTTTAATGACTATGAGATAACTATATGATTTTGTTCTTCTAATAATACCTATTTTAGCATGTGTGATGATCATTCAGTTTTTATTTAAAACAGTAGTATCAGAAAATTTTTTTAAAAATCACTATACAGATATCAGTTGGAAATTTTGAATTGACCACTAGAATTTTTCAAAATATTACCTTCTGAAAAAATAAATATAGAAACTGACAGCTTTTCTTAGGTGTTCCTTACAACTTCTGATATATTCAAAATAAAAGACAATTAATGCTTAATTTTTTATTAAAATATATGTACATATAATTAATATGGATTAACAAATACGTAAATGGTAAATATGTGATCGAAGTAAAATGGAGAAAGAAATATTAAAAATACATAAAGCTAGAATAACAACTTGTATTATTTCGTGAGGGTTTTTTTCTGTGACTAATTCAAATACTTCAACATTAGTTACATTTGGGGATTCTGAGCTATAAGGTAAATAGAACATTAAAAATATCTAGGTAGAATAATAACTACAAATAGAAATCTTACTTTAACAGTTCTTTGCTTGGTGCATCAGTAATTTTTAATCGTTGAGATCTGCTATTACAGGGAATTTTTCTCAAGTGAGCAGGAAAATTGAAAATACTTTGAATTGCATTTTGGGGCAAATATTTTCTTCCATAACTTATAACAAAATCTTCAGGAACAAAATGCTCTGAACACAATCTTGAATATTTTGATGGCTTAAAATCCTTTCGTTTAGTACAAATTATCCACTGCTTGCATAGTACTCGATTAGATTGAAAACTAAAATTTTTTATATCAAATTTACAAATCATGTATTTTATTAAGAATAGTTAACCTGTGAAATCATACGTTCATTCCCTTTTCTGCCCTATTAGTACAACCATACGCTGCACATGACATTACCATAGTGTCTTAAATATGTGACTCCAAGCACTGCGAAGCTGGTATATATAATATTCAACAATTTAAAATATTTATTTCTAATTTTGTTACTGATAATAGCACTTTTAACCAAATATATATGACACTAAATCCATGAGAACAACACTGTTAAATTATAAGCTGAAGTTAACAATTGCCAATATTCTTGATGATTCTCAATTTATATACATTACCTATATGCCTATATCAAACAAAAATGAAATTCCTAAAATGTATCTAATTACAATCACAATTTTATAAATAAAAATAGTTGATTCAATCATCATGAATCCACAGTTGTCTTTATGCTCGTATTTCTTTAAATAAAAATAAAGTCAGTGGTGTATGAAATAAAATCAATACTAGAAGAAATCTATTAATAAAATACATAATCCAAATTACCAAAAAGACAAATAAATATGTATAAATCAACAAAATTGAGAAAGTTTATATACAAAACAATGCGATATCGCCATGTTTTGCCCACAACTAACGGTTTTGTATATCTGTCTCCTTTGTATGTAGAGGTCAATTCCTCTCTCTCTACAGTCCATCTAGTAGTTCTATATTATTAGATCATTGGCTATAACTGTTGAGAACATTCCTATTTCTATTTGAAGTGATTTGAAAATAATGTGTGATGTATATAATTTTTTATATTTATGTATATCAAATAAAACAATAAAAGCACTTAACAGATTTATTTATTAAATAAGTATTTAAGAATAAAACAAAATAAATATAGAATTTCTAAATTTTCAAATAAAACCCCTAACATATTTATGTATTTAAGAATAAAACTAAATAAATTTAGAATTTCTAAATTTTCAAATAAAACCCCTTAACATATTTATATAGTTAAGAATAAAACAAAATAAATATAGAATTTCTGAATTTTCAAAATAACATTCACTAGTATGGGCTTCCACATGCTCTGACTAGGCTACTATTTGTTTGCTAATTTTTCGAGGCTAGCTGCAACTCTATTAAAAATACTGTTTCTTTCCCTTTGGATATTAACAAATTCAGCCATTGTTTCTTTTACTTCAGATAAATTTTTGTTTATGGCTTTGTAATTTATAATACTTCTCTATTAATTTGTTCTTAAAATCCCCATCTAAATAAAATTAATCTATAGAGAAACTATTCTACATAAGTGTATTTATTCCATACCTGTGGTAGCTTAATCCAATTCATAATCTGTTAAAAAACAAATAAAACGCATTCCATTCTGATGTTTTAATGTAACTTTTTTAGTATTTGAAGTAGATGCTTCCATAATTAATGTTAACGATTGTATGTTTTAGAAGAGACAAGAGGTTATGTTTTTAAATTGTAAACAAATCGAAGTTGGTATTGCAGGTAAACAACACACTTAACGATTTCGCCCAACTCAGGCAGCCAGCGGGCGCGATTTATAACATGAGTATGACCGGTTTTCCCAAACAGCTGATCGGGAAATTGACTGGTCTGCCCTCATACTTAACGATATGAACTAGTCCGACCGTATACTTAACGCGGCATATAATCGGTTCCAAGATAGTTGGCAACACTGCCACTGGACCATGCAGTTGGCCTTGCTACATGTATATTTTTCACAATATCATGGGTTGTATGGAAGTTTATCTGTGATCCCATGTAAATCAATAGAAAATAGAAAAGAAAGCTACCGACAAATGCCTGGATTAAGAGAAACTTGTACGTCTATAGACAGGTGCAAGGGTATCGTTACGCATAGCTAAAATAAATGCAACTTGCACATGTAACAAACTAGTATAGCACTTAGTACGTACGTTCACGGAATGAAGCTTTAAGAATCAATACATTTTTTCCTTTTATACACGTGAGAGGTTATGTATTTTTTTTCTACATTTTATTAATAATTTTGGATTTTGCATTCACAAAACAGTAATGTCAGCAGTAACATTACAAATAGTACTCATATAAATGGATCAATAAATCAGACTATGTAATATTACGACGTGCTATTAGCAATTGCAGATTGTCTAACCTAAAAAGTTCCGAAAAGTCTAGAGTCGAAGAGTAACTATTTCTTGAAATCCGATTACTTTACTATGTAGGTACTTATAATTGATATGACATTGTTACAGGGTATTATTATTTATATTGGATTTTTTTATATATTTGTCATTTACCTAGCGAGACCTTGCCCAAAATTTACCCTTAGTCAATTGGATTTTCTAAATCTCTGTATGTTCAGTAGAAATTATTTGCTAACTTATACATATTACCTAAGTATTCACAATAATTGAAATTTATGAATGAAGAACAATTAGGTAAGCATAAAAGTTTTTCGTAATATCTCTAGTTACCTCTATACAAAGAAATTGATATGTGTACTTATGTCGGAAAACGTTTATTCTGTAGTAATGTTTCGAGAAGTTATAATAATTTAAATCAACATAATATACAGGCTGGGTCAGAAAGATGTACGAATTTAAGAACGTCACTGTATTCGAACGGCGCATGATAACGAGGCGCAAGGAGTGGGGGTAAGTAGCTCGGTTCGTGACAAAATATTACCAAAATGTTGTACAGTTTAATTCGCGCTGAGTACAGATTACATCACTTAAATCAGTGACAGTGCGTGATTATTTCGTGGTCAGGAAGTTCGAGGCTACGAGTTCCACACTCAATAAAAAGCCTCCGGGACGCCCAAGATCCACACTCAGATAGCATAGGTACATTTAACGAAGTTAGTGTTTCTGTAGATCGCGATCCCAGATTATCAACTCGAAAGAGATCAGTTGAGCTTATCATATCAAGAACATCTTTGCAGCATATTATGGTAAAAGATCTAAAATTGCACCCGTATAAATTTCAATTAGTGCAAGAATTGAAGCCCAATGATTTCAATCAACGTTGGAGTTCAGACCTGATCCCCTGCGATTTCTTTCTCTGAGGATACTTGAAGAGTGGCGTTTACACCAAAAACCCTACCAACCTGGCCCAATTGAAGAAAAATATTCATCAGGCAATGACTGCTATTCCAAATGCAATATGCCAACGAGTTTTCACAAATTTAAGGTCGGATTCGAAGAGTGTTTGCGTCAAGATGGCGCACATATGGATGATGTTATTTTTAAGAAAAGAAATTTCCCTTCTGTCTATTTCGATTTAAATATAATTTTTTTACGATACCGCTTTTCGTGTTTTTTGATGAACTTTTTATACCCACTTAACGTATTATGTCGTGTTAATAATGTAGGTTCACTAAAAAAATACACAAAAAAAGACATAAATATCGCTCCGAATTTAAACATTTGCACAAGTAGTCTTTTTCCAGCGGCGTGAAATACACCACCTCATCCCAGTACGACAGGCAATATTTTGATTCAATAAAAACAAACTTTGTATTCATAAGGAATTTTTTCAATGAGACATAATAAGTATATCAGGAATGCAATAAATTTAAGATCTTTTTCCTCATTGCCAGCTAACAGAATACTTCACACAAGGTATATTTTCTTATTTATATTTTGAAACATAATGTTTTTATTTATTTTTAATGTAGACTAATTTGTAATTATCCTTAAGGGTCCTATATAGTGGATCGGAAATGTAATATTGGTTGCATGGCACATAATTTAATAAGCCAAGGATGTCCGAGTACTTATTACACATAATATATAATAAATATTTAAAATAATAACTCAATATCTAAGCGAATAAAAATTCATTCATGACCAAATATTTACACATTTGTAACCGCGGGAAAGATTTTTATTAGAATAACAATTCATTGTAATGTAGATTGCCTAATTTTAATTTATTTTATATTCATTTAAAACAAAGTAAAGAATAGTTGAACGAAAAATAAGTGCAGAACGGGCTAGGTTTTTATTCAATTTATAACGTGAACTAAAGCAAACAAATCTGCTACAAAGGATTTTTGAGAAAACTGGCTTTTAATATTTTGACATATTAATTAATTTTCTTTAATCCGATAATTTTTTTCTAAATTTTATTATTTAGCGGGGTAGATTACTAAATTCTTCATAAGTTGACGTTGAAAGGTTTTCTCCAAATTTAAAATCAACAAAAATATCTTGCATCTAAAATCTGCTATTTTTCCATTGTTGACAGATCCACTATATAAGACCCTTAAGAGGGGCGTTTACTAACAAATAGAAACTTATGCAACTTATATTACTCGCGGAACGGATAGACGCAAGGGGGTGTGAGTAGGTGGAGGTAGACGATATTCGGTTTCGATCGCAGCGCTTCGGTTTTATTCACAGTTTCTGTCATAGATAAAGGAATACTATAGATGGGAAACATAATGTATAAAGAATGAGTACCTACTTACGGAACTGTTGATGTTGTTGATGTTTTATAATAAGCCAATTTTCGCTTGCCCATAACTGCTATATTATTATACACTCGAATATTATAGGTATATATGACATTTCTTTTTAAAGACAAACTGTCACTCGGATTTAATTCTGCAATAGCCGACCGATTCCGCAATAGATTTGCGTCTCCACTAGGACCGGTAGGGATACCGTAAAGTGGGAATAGACGACGCAATAGCTTTGAAAAATACTCTGTGGAATGTGTGTGACAATGTGTACTATTTAATATTTTTTATCTTCAAAAATAATTACATACAGTTTTTTCTTTTTTATATCGTTCATCAAATGTGCAACTGGCGCGTAGAGGTGTTTTTTTTACTTTTGTGTACCAGCCTTAAAAACTTTAAAGATACACTTTTTTTATTAATACATATTTACACTTTAGGTGCTTTCGTTCGTACCCGTGATTCATAATCACACGATCAGTTTAGACAACGCACGTGTTAGATTGCAATGATCACTTTCCCCCCACTTGTGAAACAAGTAATCACGATTAGCAAACCCCTTACCCCGCTGAATCAGACAATTTTTGTGTTCACTGTGATTATGATGATTGTGATTAGTTTACATGGCGCCATCTATGCATTCAACTTTTGCATGTTCGTTTGTAGTGAACACGATCGGGTATGATTACTTGATCATATAAAATATAATTGATTGAAGACGGAGATACGTGTTGAAACTCCATAATTTACAAGTAAAAATTGAAATAAATTCAAATTGAGTTCAAAACAGTTTTATTTAATTCACAACAATTGTTTCACCCTACTAGGGCTTCATCAGGTGACATAAATACGAGAGTCTACAAATATTTTGTATTATAATATTCATCACCTGATGAAGCCCTAGTAGGGTGAAACAATTGTTGTGAATTAAATAAAACTGTTTTGAACTCAATTTGAATTTATTTCAATTTTTACTTGTACTTGATCATATGTTCATGTTTATTAATACGTGATCACTATGATTAATACGAACGAAAGCGGCATTTATATCCAAGATCTTTGATGTGTAACTAGACAGCTTTATTCGGATACTGTGCGTTCACGGAGTTCATTCAGACTTATCACAATTATATCTGATGGTCTTCCTTTTTTGTGTTTCGATCTAATTTATTTTTACTTTTCTTTTCTTCTTCGCCTTTTCTTCACTTTCCTTGTGAAATCATTTATTCTTGTACCCTCTTTATTTCCTTCCTAATGTCTCTTCAGTCGTCGGTGTTATGGCGTTTATTGTTTCTTTCCATTCCTATTTACATAACTTTGAGCTCTCTTGTGAAGAGGTGAACTGTTTTTGGGTATAGTCAATATACTTATATTGAATATATTACATTTTGTTTTATAATTCAGATTTTAAAGGTGCAAGTTTAATTTTATTTTCTGTTATAATTTATTTATCTAAATCATTATTCTCAATATTTCTTTACAGAATACGTTGCCATTTTCTTTAAATTTTTTAATATGTTTATTGCTTATTATATTCCATTAATTATAATTACCACCTAGCTGTTTTTTATTCGTGAACAAATACATAAATATTCATGTATTTATTTTGATAACCTTTTTCTGGTTTGATCTGTACATATACGAGTATACATTAAGCAACGATAAGTTAGGCTACCCACTAGACTTAAGTCTAATTTTACGCATGCGTTCTATTGTATATTGAATTTGTATGGCGATCTTATCTGATTCATTCATGTGTTTATATATCATTTCAGCGGATTACCGCACAGCACAGATTAGTAAGTTTCTATGTATCAGTGGTAGATGCACGATCATATTGTCTGTTTTGTTAAACATTTTAATTAGTTATTAATATTAATGATGGATAATAATAACTTGTATTCAGGTAAGATCTGTTATTGCAAATAGTATTACAAGGTGCATAATATTGAAATAGTCACAGTTTTATTTATGTACTTACTACATACTAGGTACATAGATAAATTAGTTTTTTCTCCATGGAAAAACTATAGCGTTCGGGGATTTACTTATTTTTGTACTTACATTAGCTTGGATAATAATAACTTGTATTCAGGGAAGATCTGTTATTGCAAATAGTATTACAAGGTGCATAATATTGAAATAGTCACAGTTTTATTTAGGTACTTACTACATACTAGGCACATAGATAAATTAGTTTCTTCTCCATGGAATAACTATAGCGTTCCGGGATTTACTTATTTTTGTACTTACTTACATTAGCTTAAATTCTAATCTATCCCAAAACAATGATAAATTAATTCTTAGTTTCCATAATCTGTTGTATCAAAGACGTTCGAAAATTATGCTTTTGTAAATATCATTTTCTATGGTTTATTCTGCTTGCTTTACTTACATCACAATAAGTACAAACATTATGTATGTATTGTAATTATGGAAATTATCGACCTGAATTTTCACGTTTTAAGGATCATTGATTCCAAAAAAATGTTCTTTTCAATTCATGCCTTCACTACTGCTCTAAACAGTGGCGGCTCGTGAGATTTCTGATAGGGTGGGCAAGTCGGATGGGGCATTTTGAATAAGGTATTGTACATCTATTAAAATTTATTGGAGCTCTATGTTGGTCGGAAGAATTTCCTAAAGCAAATATACCGTTCAGCAAGAACCTCGTGAAGGTTTAGAGCTGTATCTTGCCAGGAGAGGAAGGGGGAGGTTATTGTTAGTACGTGAAAAACAGTTAGCAAAATAAGTATTAACAAAAATAAAACAATATTTTCTTAACAAAACGAAATAATAATAACAATATAAAATGCAAAATTGGTTAATAAAACGGAAAAAGAAATTCCCAAACAATATATACAAGTAAATAAAATATTCAACAAGAAATAAATTAACCATAATATTCTATTAAAAGAAGACATACACGGGCCTTAACTAATTTATGTACTGGCGATGTGTGTGTAGTTTAACTCAATTCGTCTATTTTTTTGTAGCGCAAAGTTATCTATAATTTTTTCGTCAAACTGAGTTGATTCATGATTTTCCTGAAGATATTTGACTAAACGCCTTTCGATAGCAATCTTTGATAAGTGACATAATCTTGACTGGCTCATAGAACTCCTAGCAAAAGTTTTTACTCTTTTCAATGTCGAAAAGCTTCTTTCTACGGACGCCGATGTAGAAGGCAGACACAAAGCAATACACAACAATTTATGTATTTCCGAAACATCATTTTGTAGATCATTTGAAAAAATAAAACTTTAAATATCAACACAATTTGACGAATCTCCTAATATATCAGCATCAGAATACCAAACGCGTAGCTGGCTTTGCAATTTTGGTTTTGGTACTTTTGAAAGTTATAAATTTGTTTTTATCTAATAAATCTAAAAAATCTAAAGAAGCCATATCCTTCAACCTGACCTCTATTTGATTAATTATTGTGTCAATAATTTCATTGAAAACTCTTTTGAAATACATTTTTGGATCGTCCATTCCATCATGATCGGATTTACGTTTTGTTAACATGGTATGTGGTACGGAAATACTGCAAACGGTGTTATATATTTTGTCAAAATAATTCTGATTTCTAAAGTTCTGTAAACTTAGTTGCAAATTTTCGATTCTCTTCTTACAGTATGCTATGTTTGAAGATTTAGATTGAACAATATCGAAAATTAACTCTGTTTGCTCAAAAATAAGACTGAAGGTGTAAAGTAACATTAAAAAACTAAAATTCTTCAACATTTTTTTAAATCCAATCGATTCTCTAATTGCCTCACAATCTTTAGTAAAATCCTCAGAATCAAAAATTGTTTCAAAAACATTCAACAATTTTACTCTTTGTTGGATAACAATATCAATAAGACGCGATTTAAAATTCCATCTAGTGTCGGATCCGCTAGGTATTCTTCTGGCACCTAATTGATCTAAAAGATTTGTTCTTTTCGTTGATTTGGAAAAAAATGCAGGTAACCCACTAAGACTTGCAAAAAAAAATTCTACATTCTTTAATTTTGGTTGAGGATCTTGCAATATGAGATTTACCTGTGAGCATAACAGTGGGTAAACAGTGCTTGAGGAGCTATCTGTTTAATTTTTGATTGTAACCCATTTAATTCACCGGCCATTACAGAAGCCCCATCATAAGTTTGACCAACTAGTTTATTTGGGATATCGTATTTATTAAAATTTTCTATCAAAAAATTAAATAAGTGGGTAGCAGTTCGACCTTCACTTACATCAAAAAATCCCATGAAACGTTCAATAGGCTTACCTTCTCTGTTATAATGGAAAGTAACAGATACTTGAGATCGACACTTAATGTCAGTCGTCTCATCTATTTGCCAGAAAAAAACGGGACTTAATTTAAATTCGTTTTCAATAATTTTGGAAATAACTTTGTTTATGCTTCCAATTAAGTCCTTTTGAATACTTTTACAGAGACCTCTAAAAATAGAAGACTCATCTAAAAAGGTTTTAAATTTATTGTCATATTTCGAAATCAACGAGGCTAATTCCTTGAAATTTCCTTGATTCAGAGAATCTTGTGATTCATCATGCCCACGAAAGGCTTGTTCTTGCGTTACTAAATAAATAACCATATCAATTATACGTGTTATTATTTCTCTGTTTTGTTTAACAATCTCGTTGTTTCAAAATACTTTGTCGATGTGCTGAATCAACTGAAACTTGAATATTTTGTTTACGAAAAAGTTTAAACTTTAAAGACGCATGTGTATATCGCTCTGACTGTCCATGTTTTTGTAAAGATACCGATAAATGTTTCAAATCATCGCAGCCAGTAGAATTCCAGGGACCTAGTTAAGTTTCAGAGAATAGTAAACAGTTCCAACAGTAAAGCTTATTTATTTTTTCACTTCCCGTTAACCAGTTACATTTTTCATACCAACTGATATTAAATCCTCTACTGCTCCTGTTTGTTTTATTTTTAATAATCAAATTAACCATTTTCGGACAAGGTTTTAATTTTACCACAAAAAGTTTATCATCGAAATTTACTTTGCTAAATTTTGTTTGTAATAAAAAATTTACAGTATCACCGTCGTTACTGCTTACTACTACTCTTACATTTGCGCTTGTGTTACCCAAAGCTGATGTTAATGGCGACACTAAAACACTGCTACAATTTGCCATAATTAACTCTCTTAGGCTAAGCGCACACGCATCGATATTTATCGTACGACAAAATATCGTGCCGGCAAATTCCTTTAGTGGAACAAAGAAGAGCATGGGAGCGCGCACACGCTTCGAACTCCACACGATACGGCACGATCGTCGTGTTGACGCCGTGTATTGCCACTACGACACACGGTCGCCGTGCCGTTGCCGTGAGTATAGTGGCACATATGATCCAATGAACGCACGCACACGCCACGATTTTTATTCGTACGTATTCGTGCGCTAGGCCTGTTAGTGGAACAAAGAAGATCCTATGCTCTTCTTTGTTCCACTAACAGAATTTGATCATACGATATTTTTCCGTACGGTAAAAATCGCTGCATGTGCGCTAAGCCGACACACGATAAAAAAACGTCCGATATTTTGCCGTACGATCGAAATCGATGCGTGTGCGCTTAGCCTTAGTAGCTACGACGCACGACACGATTTAAATGTGGGCAAGCCCTTTGAGGTTTGAGTCGACTAACAGACGATGTTGAACGACGACTATATAGCAACATCACACGATTATCAAGGTGGTCTTGCCCGACCTGCCGATTTACTATAATACTCACATGCAAGTTAGCGTGGGCGTTCTCGTTGCAAATACATAAAACTATTTTAACATTTTTAAAGCAACCAACAAGGTTCAAGATAACCCATTCATTTGATTCATTATTATAAATAAAATTCACAAACACTGCAGTTGTTTGTTATTAATTCCATGGTATAGCAAGCATTACATACTATTATTTTACTTAATGATTAGTTTTAATCCAAAAAACATTTCCAATATATTTTTAAAAACTATTTTTTTCTAAATTCAGTCTAATAAATTTTCAAAAAAAATTAAATAAAGTTTTTTTACTACTATGTTATAATGTACAATATTTTAAATATAAGTAGTACCTATAATGTTTGCTTTTAAAATACATTTGACAAACCAATTTATCTTCAGTAATTTTTATATGGTCACATTTATTATGAATTTATGCTACAAAAATTATTCTGCGTATAGAGTTACAATAATATAATGAATGTATGTATTTATTTTTATTTCATTAACCGAATAACGCTGCAAGCGTATATGCCAGCAGCCAGCTTCAAGGTGGGCTGATCCGGCTTTGCTCATCGACTCTCCACTTATTCCACACGCGCTCGTCAAGACATCACATAAGTACGTGACATACGCTTGTGTGTCTGTTTCTCTTTCTCTGCCAAATTCTACTACTGAATACTGGGAACGTCGTTCTCTCTTAATTCAGCTTTAGTGGGGCGCGCCCAAACTCGCATGAAAATTTTATTTTACCTTCGTCTAATACGATTAATTTCGTAGGAATTTAAGTTTATATATATATTCACCGTAAACAATTTCTGTTCGTTGTAACTCCATGTTAACGGCCCTACTTTACAATTCCTAGTTTAGTAAATAGGAACATTTATAAAATCGATGTTCCATAGGGGAAAGGGGATTTCTAAACATGATTCAAAGTTTGGAGTGGGAAAAAATATGATCACAACGAAAGAACCGAATTATAATTGAACATGTTCACTATGTTCACGAAACATTGTGGCGAACGAAAGCAGCTATTATCTGTTGGAATAATTCAAAGAGATACAATTCCGGCCATAAATAGGTGCCCCAATGATATTTAATTTTTTTTTGTGTTGGGTGATTTGTATAAATTAATTTAATTGCCTGTAAAACTTTTCAAGCTTCAAAGAATCAGGGTGGGCAGTGCCCACCTTGCCCACCCCGAGGAGCCGCCACTGGCTCTAAATGGCTGAAGCTATAAACACGGTATTCCATAGTTAAGTTTCTATTCTTATTCGCAATAACTTAACCATGAGCATATCAGTAAACCGCAAGTAGCACTTTTCTTCAGGGCGTGAATAATATTTTGAGAGTATGTGATTAACTGTAGGTTTTATGAAAATGTAGAAAGAATAAAAAAAGCGCTGAAAAGTTCAATTGGAATTATTTTGAAAATATTTCAAATTCGGACTGGCAGTTTCACGTATTCTTATTGAGAAGTAATTTTTACGACTGAATTGTAACTTAGGAGGAATACAAAAGTGATCTAAATTTAATTTTGAACATATGTTTTCGTTTTCCAAAAGAAAGTCATCTACTGATCAAATTATTTAGTTTGGAGGTAATTAGGTTTGGGTACAATAAATAAGTACCTATTCCAGAAAAATGTTACCACTTTATTTCCAGCAGTCGGGGAAATAAGTCTATGATGGCATACAATCTTTTTTAAATTAACGATTTTTGATTTCTATAATAAATAATGAGGTGTGGCCACCACACGACTTATATGTATGAGCGTCAAATGATACAATTTTAAGAATTTTTATACAAAAATTATTCAAAATCCTATTCTAAGTAATTTTAGAATGCATACTCGCCTAAGGTACATATTTTACTCTGGTTTTGTTGCAACTTCATACTCCATTCCAAGACATGCGGTAGGTTTACAATACGATGTCCAGTAAGTACCTATATCCTTTGCTATTTCTGGGGTAGCTCTTTCCATGGTGTAAGATCATACGCCATAACACTAGTAGCAATAAAATTTATTTTATTCAATTTATATTATTATAGGTTTGCATACCTGTCATATTGCTGTTCAGAAATAAATGACAACTTCCTTTCTGTGCATTGGCGGCCCGTGATTTTTTGGGACGGAAGGGCACGAGGGGGGGGAGGTCTGAGTCTTTAATATCAAAAATTAGTCATTCACATCGTCGTTTTATTCTGCAACGAAAGCTTTTTTTTGGCTTTTATTGCAAATTTCTTCTTTTCTTTTCTATCTTTATTTTTCTAAGAAGATAAAAGTATTTAAAGCAATTGTATATAATTTGAAACGCTCAACGTATAAGAAAGTCGTGTGGTGGCCACACCTCATTATTTACCTTTTCTTTTACTACCCTTTTTAGTTCGTGAATGTTGGCCGTTGAAATTAAAAAACCCTTATTTTGCTGGGTTTTCTTAACCTTATTTTCGAAGTTCGAGTACTGCTTGCGGTAATGAGGATAATTCTTCTAGACTATATCTACTTTTTAGTTGACTTAAGTTTTGTGCTCGTCGGTCGTGGTGTGGGAAGTTCAGCCTCTGCATCTTTTTATGACTGCTCTTGATGATTTCGTCGTTCAGCGGTTTATCCGTTGTTGAAGAGGGCCGGAACATCCAAAATTTTGTCATTGAATATATTCCGGTGATGGCGAAAGTATCTACTGCATTTTCAGCTGTAGCAGCTTTCAAATAAACTTTCTTGAAAAGGCTAGCTGAATGTTGGCCGTTGAAATTAAAAAGCCTTATTTTGCTGGGTTTTCTTAACCTTATTTTCGAAGTTCGAGTACTGCTTGCGGTAATGAGGATGATTCTAGACTATATCTACGTTTTAGTTGACTTAAGTTTTGTGCCCGTCGGTCGTGGTGTGGGAAGTTCAGCCTCTGCATCTTTTTATGACTGCTCTTGATGATTTCGTCGTTCAGCGGTTTATCCGTTGTTGAAGAGGGCCGGAACATCCAAAATTTTGTCATTGAATATATTCCGGTGATGGCGAAAGTATCTACTGCATTTTCAGCTGTAGCAGCTTTCAAATAAACTTTCTTGAAAAGGCTAGCTGGATATTGGCCGTTGAAATTAAAAAACCCTTATTTTGCTGGGTTTTCTTAACCTTATTATCGAAGTTCGAGTACTGCTTGCGGTAATGAGGATGATTCTAGACTATATCTACGTTTTAGTTGACTTAAGTTTTGTGCCCGTCGGTCGTGGTGTGGGAAGTTCAGCCTCTGCATCTTTTTATGACTGCTCTTGATGATTTCGTCGTTCAGCGGTTTATCCGTTGTTGAAGAGGGCCGGAACATCCAAAATTTTGTCATTGAATATATTCCGGTGATGGCGAAAGTATCTACTGCATTTTCAGCTGTAGCAGCTTTCAAATAAACTTTCTTGAAAAGGCTAGCTGAATGTTGGCCGTTGAAATTAAAAAACCCTTATTTTGCTGGGTTTTCTTAACCTTATTTTCGAAGTTCGAGTACTGCTTGCGGTAATGAGGATGATTCTAGACTATATCTACGTTTTAGTTGACTTAAGTTTTGTGCCCGTCGGTCGTGGTGTGGGAAGTTCAGCCTCTGCATCTTTTTATGACTGCTCTTGATGATTTCGTCGTTCAGCGGTTTATCCGTTGTTGAAGAGGGCCGGAACATCCAAAATTTTGTCATTGAATATATTCCGGTGATGGCGAAAGTATCTACTGCATTTTCAGCTGTAGCAGCTTTCAAATAAACTTTCTTGAAAAGGCTAGCTGAATGTTGGCCGTTGAAATTAAAAAACCCTTATTTTGCTGGGTTTTCTTAACCTTATTATCGAAGTTCGAGTACTGCTTGCGGTAATGAGGATGATTCTAGACTATATCTACGTTTTAGTTGACTTAAGTTTTGTGCCCGTCGGTCGTGGTGTGGGAAGTTCAGCCTCTGCATCTTTTTATGACTGCTCTTGATAATTTCGTCGTTCAGCGGTTTATCCGTTGTTGAAGAGGGCCGGAACATCCAAAATTTTGTCATTGAATATATTCCGGTGATGGCGAAAGTATCTACTGCATTTTCAGCTGTAGCAGCTTTCAAATAAACTTTCTTGAAAAGGCTAGCTGAATGTTGGCCGTTGAAATTAAAAAACCCTTATTTTGCTGGGTTTTCTTAACCTTATTTTCGAAGTTCGAGTACTGCTTGCGGTAATGAGGATGATTCTAGACTATATCTACGTTTTAGTTGACTTAAGTTTTGTGCCCGTCGGTCGTGGTGTGGGAAGTTCAGCCTCTGCATCTTTTTATGACTGCTCTTGATGATTTCGTCGTTCAGCGGTTTATCCGTTGTTGGAGAGGGCCGGAACATCCAAAATTTTGTCATTGAATATATTCCGGTGATGGCGAAAGTATCTACTGCATTTTCAGCTGTAGCAGCTTTCAAATAAACTTTCTTGAAAAGGCTAGCTGAATGTTGGCCGTTGAAATTAAAAAACCCTTATTTTGCTGGGTTTTCTTAACCTTATTATCGAAGTTTGAGTACTGCTTGCGGTAATGAGGATGATTCTAGACTATATCTACGTTTTAGTTGACTTAAGTTTTGTGCCCGTCGGTCGTGGTGTGGGAAGTTCAGCCTCTGCATCTTTTTATGACTGCTCTTGATGATTTCGTCGTTCAGCGGTTTATCCGTTGTTGAAGAGGGCCGGAACATCCAAAATTTTGTCATTGAATATATTCCGGTGATGGAGAAAGTATCTACTGCATTTTCAGCTGTAGCAGCTTTCAAATAAACTTTATTGAAAAGGCTAGCTGGCTGAAAATGTGTGAGAATTTTCCCGGGATTTGGCTTAAGCCGTGCCGGAATTTTGTTGACTATAGTAGTTTTGGAGAGGGCCAAAAAAAGTATACATCCAATAGTTGTAGACGATGTGTACAATGTGCAGGAATATAATATTAAGCCATTGTTCTTCGCTTATTGAGACACTTCTGTAAGGCTTTTGTGACTATTATGGTCGTCTAAAAGGATCAAAACTTTGTTTTCTTTTGAAGCTCTCGTGTAATTCACAAAATGTTCCAATCGTTGGACAAATATCTCCGAACACATCCAGCTTCTTCCTGGCGGAAGACTGATACCAATTTGAGGGTTGTCCATACTTTTCCTGGGAAATATAAAGGCTTGTGGTACAAACGTGTTCATCGCACTCAGGCAACAGATCACAGTTAAGTGCTGTGGTCGCTCAGCACTGGACAACGCTCTAACTTCCTTTCGTCCTTTTGTAGCCATACTTTTTTGCGGTCGCTTTTGTATGTATGTATGTCATTTATTTGTTCAATTTTACATCGTATAGAACACGTCAAAAAGAAAATAGGAAATTGTAATATATAAATATACAATACTATCAAGTAAAAATAGTTACATTTAGTTAAAAAGGAAATCTTTACAATCAAAGAAATCCTGCAAACTGTAAAATGAATGTCTATAAAGATGGCGCTCAAGAGCGCTCTTAAATTTAATGTCACTTAGGTGACGTAATTCAGGCGGGGTGAAGTTATATAGTTTTATTATTTATTCCACTGCATTTTTCTGTATTTTCGAAAGTTTAATTTGTGGTGCTTTTAGGTAGGTAAATATTCTTCCTACCTCTCGTATCATATTGATGTGCGAGCAAACAAAGCGCACTCAAGCACGTATAATCCAGTAAGTGTGTGGATCTTATTTCTAATAAATATGTTCTTGCACGAGTCCTTACACCCAAACACTGCGTATGCATCGCTACTGTAGAACAGAAAGTCTGTCAATATCCACACCACTACCCCAGAAAACTATACCGTATCTTAACCGGGATTCCACATACCAAGTTCACTGAAGTTGCAATAGTTCTTAACTTACCGCATAGCTAAAAGGAGACAATTTCTTCACTACGTGTCGCACATGGTCATGGATCATTCTTGTGAGTAATATCGAGAGTTTCCTGCCGTATCGTTGTGAAGTGGACTATGTTCGTTTTGCTTACGTTTAGTTTTAAGCTATTTCTTTCCATCCACTCTTCAGCTGTATTCAGAGCCCTAGCAACATCCTCCTTCAATTCATCAACATTAGGTGATCTCAGAGCCAGAGACTCATCATCAGCAAACATCGCGATGAAGGTAGTCATCACTTCTGGAAAATCATTCATGTAGACCAAAAACAAAAGTGGTTCCAGTATCGACCCTTGTGGGATACCTTGCAGTACAGTGTTCCAAGACGATCGTACCTCTTCTCCCTCGTTATCTATTACTGTTACATATACTGTTTTCTCTCGGTAAGATATGATTTTATCAGGTTCCAGGTGTTACCTCTTATTCCCAGTCTTTCAAGTTTCACTAATAATATATCATGCCTTACGTTGTCGAACGCTTTAGACAAGTCCATGAAAATACCAACAAGTTATTCATTGTGGTTCCATCCCTCCAATATTTGACTAATAATTTGATAAATGGTCGTAGTAGTTGATTTCCCTTTTTGATAGCTGCTTTGATTTTCTGCTATCAGATCATATTTTTGGAAAAATGCAATTAATCTGTTGTGTATAATTTTCTCAAAGATCTTTGATAAATTTGATACGAGCGGTATTGGTCGATAATTAGTTAGATTACAATTTGTCTCCTTTCTTATACATAGGTCTGATCAGTGGCGGCTCGGCGTGGTTCACATAGGGAGTGCATAATTTCAAAATTAAAAAGTACTCCTATAATACAAGAACGCTTACCCAATCTTTATAAGTTTCACCGACATACTGTTCCAGACAGGTACTGTTCATTGTACAGTTTGGTTTGAGGGAATAAGAAATATAACACTACAGTTTGATTACATCTGACGATAAACGAAGTCCATTTTGCGTGTCTTTGACTTGCAGAACAGTTCTATCACTTTTTCATTAAAATTTGGGAAATCATTTATAAATTCAATTAAAAACCGGTGCTGCTTCGATGTGATCTCTGAGCGATTTATCTAATTCTGCCGTAAAATTTATCAATTCCCGAAAATGCCCTTGGTATTCGACGTTTGCCGTTCATCATGACCTCGAAGTGCCAGTTCAAACGCGCCACAAAATCTAATGCAATTTATTATTAAATTTAACACATGCCTATTTTTTGTTACCTATTCATTGTGTTGTTGAGCTGCTTTTCTATATGATGATCTAAAACATTCTGAATGTTATTTTTTCCTAACATTCTTAGACTAAATATATTTTTCAAATGCCCTTCGGAATTTTCATGTTTCGTAATTTTAGCACTAAGATGAATTAAGTCTTTTATTCCGTTCTTTGACCAAGACGGTTCACCACCAAACAAAAGACACGGAAAACAAAACAAAGTATTTTTAATTTCACACCCACAAATCCAGTCATTTTTCTGATAAATATTCATTTTGAATTTTCTTATAACGTCTTTACCTTTAACAGATTGTTTATTTTCTAAACATAATTGAGGCATCGGCCGTTTAAGATTTTTATTGCGATTTTTTCATCATACGTTAACCGCGAAAACGTGTTATTCTGCATCGCAGACACGAAATTCATCTTACAACAGCGTTGAGCAGACGGGAATCTTGCTCACATGCTATGTATTATACGATATGGAACTAGAACAAAATACAGTTCTCCCCACCTTCAATGTAATGTTTAATGGCTTAACGCAGCAACAGTAGCGCTTTGCTCATGGGTATGTTTTTCTCGGTGGAAGGGGTCTTTAATACATAATAAATAAATACTTTCACAGTTAGTCGCCGCTTGGTTTGTTTTGTTTCAAAATTCCAGGGGGTGCAATTGCTCACTTGCTCTCATTAAAGAGCCGCCACTGGGTCTGATAATCGTTTTTACTTTCTTATACGAAGTATAAGGAAGTATTGTGATGACGAAAATGTTCGACCTCGAGATTTTTGTAGATGTCCACGTTTTGAAGTCCCCTGATACCAAAAAAGTGGTTTTACTTTCTTATACGTAGTATAAGGAAGTATTGTGATGATGAAAATTTTCGACTTTGAGATTTTTGCAGATGTCCACGTTTTGAAGTCCCCTGATACCGAAAAAGTGGTTTTTAAAAAATGTCTGTGTGTCTGTGTGTGTGTGTGTGACCACGATAGCGGTCAAACCGCTGGAGATATCAATTCCAAATTTTGTATTTACGTGTATAATCTCCCTCTTGAGATCTGATTAGTTTTTCAGTAAAATCGGTAGACCGGAAGTAGCAGTTTACTTCAGTGAAAAAATCGAATTTTGCCAATATTTCGTCAAATACTAAGTTTATACAAATTTATAAAGAATTCATATGTACTTAAAATTAAAATTGAGAACAATTTTATTTAAAAAGTTTTTCGAAATTCCTACCGGAAGTAGGTCTTTTACTCTTAACGAAAATCGGTTTTTTGCGAATATTTCGCAAGTCAAGCTTTTTAGACAGGTACGTTACGTGTATAAAAGTATTTAAAACATAGTTTTCAATATCTTTTGTATAAAAAAGATTTCAAAATTCGGACCGGAAGTAACACTTTTACTCTTACCGAATAGCGATTTTTGGCAAATATGTCGTAAATTATGCTCTCTATATACCGGGTGGTGCAATAGTGTGTCGGCGGAGCTTAGTGTGAAAACTAATAACGCTGCAGCAATGAGACTTTACGTACGTATGTAGTATGCGACTGTGCATTTTCTAATTTTATTTACAAATATACAGGGTGTTCCAAATTTTCGCAACCACATTCAACTTTTTTATTTTAAATACATTGCTATACTTTCTAGATATTATAATGATAGCCATTCAAATTATCTTTGCAATGATATATGGATATGTGCACTTCAGACTGTTTGTTTTGATTTTATTGATAATATTGTTAAAATCTTGACAGTTGCAGCATCTAACATTTTAAGCTGTAGTCTATAAATGGGTAGAATGCCTCACGTAACTCTTGTGTTACTAATTTATGGACTAACACGTTATTTGTTTTGAGGTTGAACAAAGTGAATAAATATACAGGATGTTAAATATGTCGTGTCTAAGTTATCGATCTTTATTGGTTATTTTCTCGTTTTTTTTAAATCTAACCTATAATATTTTTATAAGTCAGCATATTCCTTGTAAAATCGCCTTTAAAATGGTACCAATAACATGGTACTTATTTCTAGTATTTTCAAAGTTATAACCCTTTAATGGGATATACTCATGTTTATAATATGCAAAATGCGGGGCATCTAATAGTTGGTTGGCCATGAAAATAAAACAAAGTAATTTTAACAAACACCTGTTTTTTAAATGCTTTATCATTAGTTTTAGAAATACATTTTGAAAATTTTCGATAATAAAACAATCTTAATTTAAAATGTGTTCAAATATATTTCCATTCTGCTCTACACATGCTCTCAACCGTCTCTGTATCGACAGACTTACATTCTCAGCTAAGTTATTCTCACTTAATTGAAGAAAAGCGTTTCTTATTCGTTGCTGCATGTTCTCTGCCGTTGTAGGAGGTGTTGCGTAAACAATGTTTTTTACAGTTGGCCACAAAAAGAAATCACAAGGTGTGAGATCTGGTGATCGTGGTGGCCAGCTTATCAAACTTCCTCTCCCAATCCACTTATTGGTGAATACCCTATCTAAATGTGCTCTTGCAGCAGCACCATAATGTGCTGGTGCACCATCATGTTGGTACCACAATCTCCTGATGACGTTATCTGGGAGGCCTTCTAATAGCAATGGTAAATTATTTTGTAGGAAATTTGTGTAGATTGCACAATTTAAAGTATTATCAAAAAAGAATGGACCAATAATAGTGTTTCCTATGATGCCTCCCCATGTGTTAACACTCCATTTTTGTTGATATAAAATGGGCTGAACAAAATGTGGGTTTGTAGTGTCATAATAATGGGTATTTTTTCTGTTTGTGGTTCCACAATTAGCAAATGTTGCTTCATCTGTGAAAAGCACATGATCTAGAAAAGTTATATCGTGTCGTAATTGTAAAAGTAGCCATTCACAGAACACTAGTCTCTTTTCAAAGTCCGTTTGTAATAAGCCTTGATGATTTTGAATTTTGTAAGGGTGAAACTTATGTTTTTTTAAAATCCTTTTTACAGCAGTGACTTCTATCCCGTGTTGTTTCGAAATTATCCTTGTAGATACGTGCGGATTTTCCACAATAGACTGGACGACTATCACTTCATTATCTTCTGTAATCATAGTCTTACTTCTTTCATGTTCGACGTAATTCACTGAACCCGTTCGAAGAAACCTTATTAACAAATTTTCAAACGTTTTACTATCCGGTGCTCTTCGGTCGGGATATTCCATCGCATATGTTCTTGATGCTAAAAAATGAGGTGTGGCCACCACACGACTTTCTTATACGTATGAGCGTTTCAAACTATACAATTTTAAGAATTTTTTTATACAAAACTTATTCAAAATCCTATTCTAGGTACTTTCATTCGCTTAATAAATCGCTATAGAATGCATACTTTGCAAGATATTATCAAAAAAGTGCTCCTCGCTAAGAGTAAAAGTGCTACTTCCGGTCCGAATTTTGAAATTTCATATATACAAAAAATATTGCAAATCCAGTTCTAAATACTTTTGTACTCTTAATAAATATATATAGAATGCATAACGACATATTTACAAAAAATCGCTATTCGATAAGAGTAAAAGTGGTACTTCCGGTCTGAATTTTGAAATTTTTTTTATACAAAAGATATTGAAAATTATGTTTTAAATACTTTTATACCCGTAACGTACTTGTCTAAAAAGCATGACTTGCGAAATATTCGCATAAAACTGATTTTCGATAAGAGTAAAAGACCTACTTCCGGTAGGAATTTCGAAAAACTTTTTAAATAAAATTATTCTCAATATTAATTTTAAGTATATATGAATTCTTTGTAAATTTATTTAAACTTAGTAGTTGACGAAATATTCGCAAAATTCGATTTTTTCGCTGAAGTAAACTGCGACTTCCGGTCTACCGATTTTACTGAGAAACTAATCAGATCTCAAGAGGGAGCATATACACGTAAATACAAAATTTGGAATTGATATCTACAGCGGTTTGGCCGCTATCGTGGTCACACACACACACACAGAGAGAGACAGACACACAGACACACAGACACACAGACATTTTTTAAAAACCACTTTTTCGGTATCAGGGGACTTCAAAACGTGGACATCTGCAAAAATCTCGAGGTCGAAAATTTTCATCATCACAATACTTCCTTATACTACGTATAAGAAAGTAAAATGGATTTCTGTTGCTAGCGCCAAGAGCAAATACCATGTCTATGAGCTCCTCTTTCGAAAAATTCATTTTAAAGCAAAAACAACAATAAACTATTATGGTATCTAAATGAGAAATAATGTCAATAAAGCGATATAACTGATAACAAGGTAAATACAACACGTAACAACTACTAACAAACAAACGGAAATTAATAATTCACTAGCCGAACTTAATTTATAACAACAAAACGAAATTACAGAAAAGAGAAAATACAGAAAACGACTTTTTATGGACTTTTGAAGTAGAGATTTGACGTTTGGTTGTACAGCCATTTTTTTTTAAACCAAGGCCAACCAACTATTAGATGCCCCACATATTGCATATTATAAACATGAGTATATCCCATTAAAGGGTTATAACTTTGAAAATACTAGAAATAAGTACTATGTTATTGGTACCATTTTAAAGGCGATTTTACAAGGAATATGCTGACTTATAAAAATATTATAGGTTAGATTTTAAAAAAACGAGAAAATAACCAATAAAGATCGATAACTTAGACACGACATATTTAACACCCTGTATATTTATTCACTTTGTTCAACCTCAAAACAAATAACGTGTTAGTCCATAAATTAGTAACACAAGAGTTACGTGAGGAATTCTACCCATTTACAGACTACAGCTTAAAATGTTAGATGCTGCAACTGTCAAGATTTTAACAATATTATCAATAAAATCAAAACGAACAGCCTGAAGTGCACATATCCATATATCATTGCAAAGATAATTTGAATGGCTATCATTATAATATCTAGAAAGTATAGCAATGTATTTAAAATAAAAAAGTTGAATGTGGTTGCGAAAATTTGGAACACCCTGTATATTTGTAAATAAAATTAGAAAATGCACAGTCGCATACTACATACGTACGTAAAGTCTCATTGCTGCAGCGTTATTAGTTTTCACACTAAGCTCCGCCGACACACTATTGCACCACCCGGTATATTTATTAAGAGTACAAAAGTATTTAGAGTTATATTTGCAATATTTTTTGTATACATGAAATTTCAAAATTCGGACCGGAAGTAGCACTTTTACTCTTAGCGAGTAGCACTTTTTTTCGAATATCTTGCAAAGTATGCATTCTATAGCGATTTATTAAGAGAATAAAATAGGATTTTGAATAAGTTTTGTATAAAAAAATTCTTAAGATTGTATAGTTTGAAACGCTCATACGTATAAGAAAGTCGTGTGGTGGCCACACCTCATTTTTTTTATTTAAAAATGTCTGTGTGTCTGTCTGTGTGTGTGTCTGTGTGTGTGTGACCACGATAGCGGTCAAACCGCTGTAGATATAACTTCCAAATTTTGTATTTACGTGTATAATCTGCCTCTTGAGATCTGATTAGTTTTTCAGTAAAATCGGTAGACCGGAAGTAGTACTTTACTTCAGTGAAAAAATCGAATTTTGCAAATATTTCGTCAAATACTAAGTTTAAACAAATTTATAGAGAATTCATATGTACTTAAAATTAAAATTGAGAACCATTTTATTTAAAAAGTTTTTCGAAATTACCACCGGAAGTAGGTCTTTTACTCTTATCGAAAATCAGTTTATTGCCAATATTTTGCAAGTCATGCTTTTTAGACAGGTACGCTACGAATGTAAAAGTATTTAGAACTTAATTTCCAATATCTTTTGTATACAAAAAATTTCAAAATTCGGACCGGAAGTATCACTTTTACTCTTACCGAATAACGATTTTTTGCAAATATGTCGTAAATTATGCATTCTATATATATTTATTAAGAGTATAAAAGTATTTAGAATTAGATTTGCAATATTTTTTGTATACATGAAATTTCAAAATTCGGACCGGAAGTAGCACTTTTATTCTTAGCGAGTAGCACTTTTTTTCGAATATCTTGCAAAGTATGCATTCTATAGCGATTTATTAAGAGAATGAAAGTACTTAGAATAGGATTTTGAATAAGTTTTGTATAAAAAAATTCTTAAAATTGTATAGTTTGAAACGCTCATACGTATAAGAAAGTCGTGTGGTGGCCACACCTCATTTTTTTAAGATGATTTGGAAAAAGTCCATCCATAATAAATTTATTTAAGATTTCAGATAGAGGGGTTCAGCCAGATAGACAGCTGCTTGTTTCAGAAGTGGTACTGGCACATCATCATGTCCTGTAGCATTTGTGTTTTTAAGACCTAAAATTACATTGTAAACTTTTGCTGGATTTGTCGGTAATATGAAACATGTCGCGTCACAGCGCTTTCCATTTGTTTGGGGACCTACTTCAACTTGATTTGAATCCTCGCACACCTTTAACAGATAATTATTTATGTAATTAACTGTTTGCTTGTTGTTTTCTTCTATGCATATGTGATCGAGAACCGATAACTGGTTATCTTCAGTCTTAGTTATTGATTTAACTAGTTTCCATGTTGCTTTCGTTTTATTATTCGACTTAAGAATATAATTTGTATTGTATTCCCTTTTTGCGCTTCTTATCTGCTGTCCAACATATACAGAATAGCTATTACCTATATAAAGTTGCCTCTTCAACTTACATTTGTTTTTTAGCTCATCTGTTAACCATTTTTTCTTATTTTTATGTTTTATATTGGGTTGGACATATGTTGTTTATAAGACTCTCAATTTCTTTGTAGAAGTCATCAAAGCATTTGTTAATATCTTGCGCACATAAACAATACGACCACTCGATTTAACTTATTCCTTAGTCAATTTATTTAATTTATTTTCGCTGAATACTCTGCCTTTTTCTCTATTTTTCTTGACTATGTCTGGAGAGTGATGATGTATTAAGGTTAATTGTTGGCCTTTATGATCGGATAAAGCTGTATTTATCACGTTGCTTTTATAAGAGTTTGTTAATATATTATCAATTAAGGACTCGGATTTATCAGTTACTCTAGTAGGCTCAGATATTGTTGGCACGAAATTAAACGACGACACAATATCTATAAAGCGCTTATATCTAGTGTCTGTAGTTTTTAAAAAAATTATGTTAAAGTCTCCAGTTCAAAGAGTTGTATATGTCGCGAAACTTGTCGCAACAACCTCCAGTAATTCATCAAGAGTATTTTGGAATAATTCGATATGTCCCAAGGGAGGCCTATATATATATACATTAATAATTATAATTCTCAGTCTAAAACACGCGGCAGCACTACATGACCACTACATTGTCTGTGCTGATACCATACTCGTTAACGTTGTAGATATTTTCTGGTGGAAGTTCGTGTTTATACATTACTTCATTAAACGCATTAAAATAGCTAGCGATGTTTTCTATGTTGAATTGAGAGCCTACGCGCTGAAATTTTCTCGAGTCTTCTGAGGGAAATCTGTCTGCATTTTGTTGTAAACATCCTTAGATCGATTTTTAACCAGCTGTTTCTTTTTCCTTGTTAGATGATTTTTTTATATAGTTTTTATTCGTAAATTCAAAAATCTGTTTAATTCGTTGATTGATAAACTAAAAAATCGAGTTTCCATTTCCGTAATATATTGAGCAAATTCATTCTCCATCTCCCGAGTGGACACTGGTATTTTATCTCCCAAAGCCCCTTTTGTGCTACATATTGCAACCATTTTTTAATCATCTGCGTAGTATTGTGTCAAGGACATTGAAGGTTTCCACCGCCAACTGCCATCCCATATTTTTCTTATACATTTAATAAAGCTTCCGACACACGATAAACTAAACGTCTGAATTGATAATTGTTTGGTAAACATAAAAAATCTACATCGTTTAGTTGTATATTCTACACAATCTACATGATTCATCTAGGTTGCATAGCATGTTGTACATGTAGTGATTGCGTCACATATAATGACTCATATTTACAATAAGATATTTTTCCATACCGGTAAAATGGGCTGGCTTTATGCCACTTTTTATGGTTTTCAAAGAATTTCGGACAATTATAGACACCAAAAATGTTTGTAAAAATTAGCGATATACTTTGAACCTTTGGTTACTAAATTGTGTAAAAACGACTTAGAAATTTTCATTCGTTTTTCTAAAATTATTTATAACAATTGGCACAATTTCCCCCCATAGGATGGGGTGGCTTTGTGCCAGCTACTTGTTTACCGTTTTAGCACAATGCTTTCATATTATAGTGAAACTGTATGGTATGAGTGACATGGCCCAATTTCACCCCAATTAGTTTTATCTCTGTTATTTTTGTGGTACAATCTCGCCCCAAATAGAAGGTTTAATGAAAAATTTTTTTTATTTATAAAATATAACAAAAACTAGATATTCTTACAAACCAAAATAAAACAAAAGAACAGCCAATTCTCACATAGAATAGTAACTAATAAAGATAATTAAGCGTATAAACTGAATTTCAAAATAGGTAGTGGCACAAATTCCCCCTTTATATTGTCGGAATCTTATTCAAGGTGACACACCCAGGTTATTTTGCACTACTCGACCACTGCGTATTCTTTAAAAGATAACCTATATAACACCTAATTACGTGTGAACTTTGAAACGATCATTATTAAAACACTTTAGGCAAGCCAGGAGAAAGTATGCGATAAAACAAAAATTTTGCAAAATCTCACCAACTTAATAACTTGACGAAACAGAAATGGAGGGTATTGCATACACAAACCATACATTTCATTCTATTCGCCTTTAATATCGGTATTCTTGAACAAGAGTTCGGGGCGGTAGGTGAATCGATGTGCCGATATGGTGCGAATATACACGATCAACACGTAGTGGCACAATCACGCCCCGGCTGGCACAAAGTCACCCCATTTTACGGTACTTTCTTGGGCGAAATTGTTGTATTTTAATCTACGAATAATTGTGCTTCTCCTATCTATCATAATGGAGAAAATTGAATTTAAAGTAGTCTGTGTTTGTATACATTAGGCACATTTCTAAAATCCATGTATAAAATAAATAAACTACTATTTATAGATGGACCCTTGCTTACATTGAACGGCATTATTCGCATCTAGTTGAAAAACCCGGATATTTATTTAATTAAGCGGCGATAAAGGGTTAATAAAAGTCAAGTTGTTAATATTATATTCATTTTCTAGATTATACTGAATTAAGATAACAATATCAAATAGTAAAAAAATGCCTGTTAAATATGGAACTTAATTATTTTATTGGTAATCTACAGTTGGCGTTAAAAATAATAATAATAATTCATAGTTATGGTAACTTTAATTGGAGTAAAGCTATTGGATGATGTTAAGATATGTTTTATTATATTAAGTTTATTTGATCAATAAGATGTATATTAAAAAAAAATACTACTTTGCATTTAGTATCACTGCCAATAACAATCACAAAATAGTCACAGGGCGTGCTAATTGATGGAAGCGAATTACAAACTATTCCTGATTGAATTTGCTAAATTGCATTGGAACAAATAATAACGTGGATTTTTACCTATGCTTATTTAACACCTAATATAGGTATATACTCATTTGGTCATATTTTTAATGATTTTGTACATTTATTTCAAGCGATTTTTTAACATTTCATATTATTGTCAGAATTACTTACATTATTAGTACCTACTTCATATACACTGTGTATCAGCAAATGGAATAAATTCAATAATAAATAAATGGGGGCGTGCTCGGAAAAAAAACGCTCGGACACGTCGATTGGTATTTTTAGTTGTGCATTTATTTCAACAGAAACTTTTTATACATGGTGTGTCATGTACAGTAGCCAATACCAACTTTTTATTTTAAATGCAACGCCCTGTTTATTATTCATTTTTTGGATTCTTCAGAAAATTCTAGACATATTTCATGTACATACATTTTCCTATACCTATCATCAACTACTTCGGAAATATCGTTTTCAGATTTATTGCAAAAATTAACATTGAAGAAAGAAAATTATTTGATTTCAGAAATTCGCTGCAACACTCAAAAACTAATAAGTAATCTGTTTATTTCTTGGTAATGTAAAAAAAAAACATTCCTTTTTACCGATATGAAATATACAAAAACTGTAGATGCTTTTGTTTACTTTTATTTAAAATGTCTGGCCTTAGCAAATTGTTTGCCTGCATGACAGTTTAGTTGTCAGTGTTATAGTCGTTTGAATTTCGATAACTGCATATCAGAAAAATGGTTCATTTAACAGAAATGCACAAAATAACAATTCTACAGATGATTGGTTATGGAGATAACGCACGGCCATAAATGAAAGTTGCTCGCCTATTTCATGAAAAATTTCCAAATTTGCCGCCTATATCCCAAGGAACAATTAGTACAATAGAAAAGCAGTTTCACGAGCTTGGACATCTAAGGCAGATAAAAAAGCAGCTGCCAATGCAATAAGTGATGATAACAAATTGGAGATTATACTTGAATTTAAGGAAACCCCACATACCTACTTCTAGTCGACAAGCAGCCACAATATACAATGGTAGCCATTCATCGATTATTCGATATGGACAATAAAATGCATCCCTATAAAATGATACCAACTCATGGAAGACGATTTAGATAGGAGAACGTATTTTTGTGAATAAATGATGGCAATGTTAGATAACAATGATCCAATTAGAACATGTTTTTTCTTGTTTTCTGATGAGTGCACTTTTACACTTTACGGTCATGCTAATCGTCAAAACTGCTGCTATTGCTCGAAGGAAAATCCTCACTGGATGAGAGAAGAACATACGCAATACCCTGTGAAGGTTAATGTTTGGACAGGAATTGTTGGAGATCATATCATAGGTCCCTTTTTCATTGATGGCGATAATTATTTAGCACTACTCCAAAATAATGTCGAGTAAACTTTGACAAACTTGATCCAGCAATATGATATGGTTTCAGCAAGATAGAGCAGTGTCCCATTACCAAATCAATGTCCGTCAGTACCTCAACCGAATATTTCCAAATCAATGGATAGAGAGGCGAGTATCGATTGATTGATCAGCGCAATCCCCTGATATGACGTCATTAGACTTCTTATGGGGATATGTCAAAACCATGCGTATTTTCGAACACGCCCCCATTTCTTTATTTTCGAATTCATTCCATTTGGTTGATGCACAGAGTATATAGATATTGTAACGAAATGTGTTTACATTAAATAAAAGAAGCAGACCTCTCGGCGCGATAAAAACGAAATTGTCACACGCACAAAAAAAAAGACCATAAATTATCTCTCTCGGCTGGTAAATATCGTAAAGCGGTGAGTCATACACTTACGCATGGTTCTGTATCGGAAGCGGAGACAAATGTCTATGGAATATTCTTCAAAACATCGAGAGAAGTATGGAATTTACAGGAATGCTCTAGTAATCTTCACATACGTATATAAGGCGGCATGATTCATTACGGGATTCATTGCGGAAAAGTAATCGCGGAGTAATTCGGTAGTCTCGAGTGGTGGTAGCCGAATAAATAAATATAGTAGTGCCGTCTTATATAAATAGAACTGTTATATAAATAAATACGGACAGAGATATAAATAATAGTAGTAGTAAATAAATACCAGTGATAATTAAATTGTAGTAGTTTAAGTGTGTTACGTTAGTTTTTATATTTTTATATTGTTAAATAATTTTAAGTACATAAATATACAGACTGTTTTAAATAAATAATTGCACGAGTTGTTTATTGGAACCCGAAAACGTTACAATTGGCGTCAGTGTGGGATAAACACAAGTGCAAATAAATAAATAAATAAATAAATAAATGGCTACCAAACGTTTGGAAGAATTAAAGGTCTCCGAGTTGAGGGTAGAATTGGAATCCTACTGGGCTCAATGGGACTCTCTGAAAGTAGAGGATGGATCTACTCAAGTGTGTTGTGGAGAACCCAAATGGAGAAGACTGCGTCAGTGGATCCTGGCGAAGGTTGAAGGATGTCCACGAGCGAGTACTGGAGTCCTGTCGCTGACATCCTGAGTGTGATGGCACACTCAGGATGTCAGCGACAGGACGAAGAATCGTTACCACGTGCAAGCCGAGAGAGATGGTTACGGAGAAGGAGACCTTGTTTGGTTGTATGATCCTCAACGTCGCCGATGCCTGTCCCCAAAGCTCCAAGAATACTGGGAGGGACCATACGAAATACTGGAGCAAATAGATGACGTCGTTTATCGCATGAGACTAACACCTCATAGTGAGCCAGGGATGGTGTGTTTCAACCAGTTGCCCCATACCATGGACGTGACGGCGGTGAAGTGGCGGATGTGCGACAAATTGCTGGAAAACCTAGAGAGCCAGCTTATGAGAATCCCTTGTCGATTTACGAGGACGTGCACTCGAGCAGGATGTGGGGAGGCTGGCAATTCCGAGGCTGGGATGCGGATTAGACCGTTTGGTATGGAAAATCGCAGGAAACATACTGGAGGTGGTGTTTCGGCGTGCTAGTATGGAAATGGTCGTGTGCGGCTGTCGGACCGATCAGCCCGTTGTGCAGCCTGGGACGGTGGATTGCCATTGCCACAAGACGGCTGGGTGCACCCGTGGGTCCCGGTGTGGATTTCGTCATCCGCCAGCGTCAAGAACATGGAATAGTGTGTTTCGGGACGAAACGCAGTTTTTAAGAAGGGAGCAATGTAACGAAATGTGTTTACATTAAATAAAAGAATCAGATCTCTCGGCGCGATAAAAACGAAATTGTCACACGCAAAAAAAAGACAGACCGAGCAACGTATAAAAACGCTCTTATTTACACACTGCCATAAATCATCTCTCTCGCTGCTGGTAAATATCGTAAATGCAGTGAGTCATCTCACAGATGTCCGACGTATGTTCTGGCAAATATCGAGAGGAAGATGGAATGTTCCCGAGTATTACGAGAGTCTTGTGTGCCGGTATAAAAAGCAGCCGATACAGAGAAAGATTCATTCATTACGGGATTCATTGCGGGCGGAGTAGTTCGGGATAAAAAAAGTCATTACGTAGTGGTAGCGTAGAAATAAATATAGTAGTGCCGTCTTATATAAATAGAACTGTTATATAAATAAATACGGACATATTAGTAGTAGTAAATAAATACCTGTGATAATTAAATTGTAGTAGTTTAAGTGTGTTACGTTAGTTTTTATATTTTTATATTGTTAAATAATTTTAAGTACATAAATATACAGACTGTTTTAAATAAATAATTGCACGAGTTGTTTATTGGAACCCGAAAACGTTACAATATTTATGTATATCCTCTCTGCTACTTGTCCTGTAAGTGACCTGCCGTTGGACAATATTATATTTTTTTTATAATCATATAATTACTAATATGTATAGAGTCAGGTATATAATCCATGTATGCATTCTTATACGTTACAAGGATGTATGTAAAGCGAAGAAGAAATTTCCATTTCAAAGCATGTAGGTATGTGAAATCTGATTCGCCTGGCTTGTTGCATTTCCTTGCACTATATTAAGTATATAGGGTCGCCCCGTATTTTACATTCAGGTTGACTGTGTTGCCTTCCTGAACGATAGATGCACTAAGGAAAATTGACTCAGCAGAAACGCTAACACCTAGAACAAATAGACACTTCACAATAATCTTACATAATGTAGGCTTATATGTAGAAAGCGCGTTATATTTTCTTCTGTTGCCGAAGTTTTGTCGACTATCCTAAGGGGAATCTCCGGGCTGGGCTGTTGCCTCTTCTCAAATTACTTGAAACAGTCTCACAGCACCTCAGAGATATAGTAAAGATTAATAAAGGAAACGTCAGTAGCAGGAACATCTTCAGGGCTATTGATTCTTCTACTGTCAGCTGGTACGCAAGTGAATCAGTCCGAAACCATCCATTAGGATAGTGGAGGAAGCTTTGCTGCGACAGAACCAGCTAGGACAACACGGTGTCATCCCCAAGAACAAAACGAGATATTAGGCAACAATAGCCGTGGATATGTAAAACCTACATTTCACCATAATTTTAGCTTGCAATTTAAAAAGCAATCTTTACTTACTCGTTGATTTATTTTTTTATTTTCAGATTTCGTTGATCAAATAGCAAATTACGAATTTCAAAAATTGTTATATTCGAAATTTGAAAGTAGCAAACTAAAAATTATATCAGACTCCTGGAAAAATTGTTTAAAAAGGGTTACTGAAGAGGTAAGAAAACACAATTTAAATACTTTAACTCCCTAACTTTATAGTTCTATATATGTATATTGCTCACCAATTGAAGTGGATATCATAATTATAGACCGGACACGAGAGGCCGATAACTCATCGCCCATTGAAATGTATTTTTAAAGAGGTTTTAATTTTATTTATATAATTGGATAACAAGTGGCTGATGATCTATAAAATACAAAATACCTTATTATTTGTTCATTTTGTAGATCAAGTCTAGTAATACTAACTAGCAATACTTTCCCAAGGTTCTCTTCTGTAAGATTTTTTCATTTTGAATGAAGTACACTGTAAAGAGCGACTCTCTATGGTGCTTTTCTGAAAACTTTTAAAAGCGGACACAAGTCTTATCAACTTCCGGATAGGTGTCTGTGATATATTCACAGATTCTGTGGAGAGCATGTGCTACACAAGTAATATGCAGCATATAAGGATATGTTTGCTTTAATAGTCTGCCTGTTTTTAACATATATGCGGCACTGTCACTAACAAATAAAGTATTTGTGCAAATTCTCGTAAGTAGTTTTAGCAACTATTTCAGCATCAACTGTTATATGGAGTAGTTGTATGTAGTACACCAGCTACAACATTAACCACACAGCGTCCTAATACGTATATCGACAGTTTCGTCGGCACCTATCGATAGGTACCTACTGATTTGAAAGATGTCTTCTAATGCATTCACTGCTTTCGTGAAGCACTTAGAAACATGATATTTGCGTAAGGTGGATTCATTAGCAAGATTTCGACCGGTAAATTTTTGGAGAAATGTTTTCAAAGTGTGATTGTTAAGTTAATTTAATGGGATAATAGCCACCATTAAAGTTCTTCGTTAAAATTGTCAGCTTCCAACGGGTCCAATTTCTGTGTATGTTTTGGCGAAGATAAGTGACGTATGTACATGTGATTTTTTGGCATTCTGTAACGATATTTTACAGACTTTGCAATAAATTTCGGAATCACTGACAATGGAGGACATACAATCAGTATGACCCTTAATCCAATTCGCCATTGTTTGACGATGCCATTCTCGACGTTCTTCCATATAATATCTCAAAAAGTAACATAAACAATGTTCTAGATGTAATAAATGATAACTAAAAATGTATGCGTATGTTATTGAAACTTAACGAAATCCAGTGCACACTTATGTCAAGATAATTGGGAGAAGTAGATTCAATGAAACGGTATTAAACAGGAACTAATACAAACATTACGAAGTATGTAATTAACAGTCAAAACAATGAAAAAACAAAACTAACTCCCCGTACTTTATTTATCTTACGAAATATAAGATAAATAGAATGAATTTTAAAAACTCCTCAACCTTCTACCTACGCCGATGAAGAAAGGAATTTAAGTGTAAAATCGTCTTTTTTGTTAGCCGTTTTCGCGACCACAACAGATGTTGCAGTTCACCATATAAATAGTGCTATTCAGTAACTATGTGATGATATACATTATTTCTTTTGTCCGTCGTAATTTCGGCTCGGTACGTCCGGTCTGTAGTCATAATTAGGGCGCGGACATGACCGGTTTAAACTACGACGAAGTTACAACGGAGCAAAGCAATAATGTAAACAACACACGCTTACTGAATAGCACTAATTCATATGGTGAACTGCAACATCTGTTTACACCCGAGAATGAGAGCAAAAAGTGCCCATAAAATAAGGGATTTATAAGTAAAATCCTTTTTTCATCTGCGTAGATAGGAGCGTAAGGGGTTTTTAAAATTTATTATATTTACCTTATATGTATTTCGCAAGAGAAATAAAATTTTCATTCATACTTACGTTAGTTTCGTTTTTTCATTGTTTTGACTGTTAATTACGTACTTCATAATTTTTGTAATAGTTTGTTTAATACCGGATTATTGAATCGAGTTCTCCCAATTATCTAGACGTAAGTGTGCACTGGATTTTGTTTAGTTTCAATAATATACGCGTACATTTTTAGTTATCATTTATGTATTTAGATCTAGAATGCTGTTTATGTTACTTTTTCTGATATGAAAATGAATTGTCAGTGATTCCGAAATTTATTACAATGTCTGTAAAATATCGTTACAGAATACCAAAATATCGCACGTTCGTCACTTAGCTTTGCTAAAACATACACAGAAATAGTTTTTATGCAGAGAATTTCGATAGTTTACAAAATTTCGTTACATGTTTAAATGACGATGCTCGAGGTATTTCTGAGTGCAAGGAATTAGCACAAATTCCAAATTTAAAAAATCAGTTGTTATTCCTTCAGGAACACTTTGGAAATTTGCCTAAACTAATCACATATTTTGAAAATCGAAATCTCAAATTAAAAGATGGATTAACCACATTAGACGTGGGCTATTAATTATTTCAAAAGTATTCCAAGTGACTTCGGATGTGACCTTCGGCAAAAGTTAGACGCAGTTTTTAGTAGAAATCCAGATTTAATAACATTGCGGCAATTCTGTATGCTAAATACGCTGAAATAAAAGAATATTTCCAGTACGTACCTATAACCGGTTGCGATGTAGAAAAGACGTTTTCTATCTACAAGGATGTACTTCATTCAAAGAGAACAAGTCTTACAGAAGAGAAAATGAACAAATAATAAGGTATTTTCTATTTTATAGATCACCAGCCACTTGTTATCCAATTATATAAATAAAATTAAAACCTCTTTAAAAACACAACATTTCGATAGTACGCCCATGGGCGATGAGTCATCAACCGTACGTGTCCGCGTCCTAGTCATAATAAACAAACTATGCAAACTGTGCATCTGTAGCGTCGTTTAAATATTACAATATCCACTTTATTTGAGTGTCAGCTGACATGTTCCTCTGTCTTTTTTCTAGAAAAAACCGCTTATCCTTTTCTTACATGACGAGGAAAACGAATATTCCCGAAAATGTTGTGAAGTACTACACGAAAATGATGTTCAAGATTTTATAAGTAAACATTTTTTGATAGTAGGCTGGAACTTAAAAAAGGACGATAAATATAAGCAAAACTTGGCAGAATCAATTATAATCGTTCATGAGGCTAGAGAATATGTAAGAAATGGAACAGCGTGCATTTTTCTAATAATACCAAATGTGGATTCAGTTAAAGTACAAAAAGAGTTAAAACTCGATAAAGAGAATATGGATGAAAATAATTGCTTGCTTGACAGTTTAAAGGAGGTACAGAAACAAACGTCCTGGTACATCAAAGAAGACGATTTCACAAATATGACGTAAGTAGGTGCCAGCCTATTTTATTCATAATTTAGACAAACAGTCTCATAGCTATTAATTAATAATTGCGCAAAATAAATAATAATTTGCTAGTGATTTATACCGCGAGATCTTACATTATACCTATTGATAAAGGTTTACCATGGAATGTAAAACGTCCGTCTTAGGTATCATTCTTTTGAGATAATTCTGATTAAATTATCAGGTTAACTGTCATACTGACATTTGACTGACATAAAATTTGTAAATATATGTTTATTTAAAATGATTTACATGTTTGAATAACATTTTATTAAAAATTAATAAACAAATTACAGTAAGTGTTCAAAATGACCCCCGCCTTGTTCGATGCACACGTTTACGCGCCTTTTCATGCTATCAAAAGCATTTTGCAACATTTGTGGCGTTATGGTGGCACATACTTCAATAATCTTTTGTTGCAGTTCTTGCAAATTATGTACAGGAGTTCTGAAAATTCTATTTTTGCAGTAAGGGAACACAAAATAGTGCATAATAGTCAAACCAGGTGACCTCGGAGGAAACTCAACTTGTGTATGCAAACTTATAAGCCGATCATCAAAAAACTCACGGAGAAAGGTTATAGTTTCTCGTGACGTATGTGCTGTTGCGCCTTCATGTTGGAAATAACCATTATGAATTTCATCGTCGTGTAGTTGTTGAACAAATTCATTCAAAATGTTATTTCTGTACCTCTCTGCATTGATGATGAAATTGAAAAAAACGGCCCAATTATCCTTCTACGGGAGACTGCCATCCAAACCCCAATTTTTTGAGAATGTAGTGGAGATTCAACAAAAACATACGGTTTATTACTGCTCCACATTCACATATTTTGAGAATTTTCGTACCCCGAAAGATGAAACCATGCCTAATCGGAAAAAAAATGGTTAGTTTAACAGGTCGTTATTCATTAAATTGTTGACGAACCACTGGCAATACGTAAGAAGTCTGGAGTGGTCTGTTGGCAAAAGAGCTTGATATGATTGCATCTTATGTGGTTGTATGTTCAAGTTCTCGTTTACAATGGTTCGGCATGTTCCATAAGAAACTCCAATTTCTTGGGACAGGCGTCTCAAAGATTTTGTGGGGTCCTGTTCCATACGATTACGAACGTCAATAATCACTTCTTCTGTACGAATAATTGGGCCACCAGCACCTTTTTTAAGAGTGACAGATCCAGTTTCGCGAAATACACCAACACTATCTGCGAGACACATACGAAAATCTTGCTTTTCCACTGCGAAATTTGGGAAGTGTTCAAGAAAATTATCCAAACGCTTACTGTATTCCCAAATACCATTAACTAGCACACCTTTTCTAAAATACGCTTCAATCATGTAAGTTTTGTGTGCTGTGGTGTAAACCATAATTGAAAAACTACAAGATGTCAGAGAGAAAATATAATGACAAATATTAATGACAGTATGACACTATATGATATAACCTACGAGGAAATAATAGAACAGGAGAGATAATAAAATGGTGGGGGAATAGGTATTATTTAGACGGAAGTTACCACTTTAAGGCAGGTCAGTTATGGCAATATTGACCAATCATAATTTATAAAATGAGTTATTTTGAATAACTTGTCATATATCCGGTATGTTTGATTATGTGTTCACATATTCTAGGCATGTTTTTTTTATGTTTTCTTTAATACAGTTAGAATAAATGTTACTATATTAAAACGAATAAAAGGATTGAATAAATAATGCACTCACGATATTACTTTAATTATTATTGGACTAAGAACCTATTTTAAATGATTTTCGAGAACATAACCAAGTGTACATATACCCTATACAAAATATTTATGCACGCCTATGCATTGCGGCGGCCATATTGAGTTACCACTTTGGACAAATATTATTATTAAGAAGACTCTCTCCTGTTCTATTCCTTCCTCGTAGGATATAACTTAAGACAGACGTTTTACATTCCATGGCAAACCTTTATCAATATAATTTTTGATCTCGTAGTGTCTTATAGGCATAAATACGTTTATTAATTATAAAAAATATTATGTAAATAAGGAACTGATACCGAGATTACGTTTGTACTGCTAATACTATTTATAATGTAGGTACATAAATTATTTTTTGCAAATTCCACATTTGAAGAATATCGTTCATTTCCGCAATAACCGTTAATGAAGTCAGTTTTACCAAAGTCTCTCACAAGCAGATGGGAATGCTGCAACACGTTTCGAAGCACTGCATTAGGTTTTACAAAAAATGTAATTCATAACAATCGTCTAAGTAATTCTTCATATAAGCAACGTCTCCACGACTGCGAGAATCACCAATAATAAGAACCTTCCCCCTTTTCTTCACTTGATTCAAACTTTTATCATAAGCGCCTATATCAGAATTACCAGTTCTTGGAAATCCGAGATCGACGAGTAAAATAAAATCCGTATGTTTGGCCAAATCAGAAGTCACTTCATTTTCTTCTCTTTGTGTTCCAAAACATGATTATAACCATAATATTTGCGAAAGCATACCACAATTTGCACGTTCAACTGTGGATTCTAATGGATTTTGATCGGAAAAACTAGTGAAATTATAACTACCTTATTAACTCGTACTTTCTTATTAGGATAAATGAAATGATATTATTGAATGCGAATATTTACTTATCGTTTCATTTCGACTTAATTGATCCTCTGTAAACACAAACAAATATAAAATGCATATCTGAGGGCGTAGTATATTTCGAATTATAATGTTATTACGCATGTCTAAGCTTGGAAATTCGAATATAATTATTATATCTGAAAAAACAAAATCCATTTTATATTTGCATACATACATTATTCAGTATATTATTGTGTGTGCAATGATGTAGAAAGCTTACTAAATTCCTGTTGTGTTCTGTTTAATTTTATGTCGAATGTATGCGAGGTATGGCAATTAAATAACCGGACCTGTACTGCTACCGGCAAACATCGAGCGCGCCAGGTTTGAACATGCATGTGTCTGTTAAACCGTCCCCCACCCAGATTTGATAGGCACGGTTGTATGCTTAGACCATTTATACGTATAGACACGCCGTTTTCCGTCCCGCCTTGAATACGAACTGAAGCAAACATAACGCAGGCATGTGACGTCACGGGTGGGCTTGTTTCTGCTGTTGTATGTCTAACGTCCGTTTTAACGTTATAGATACAGTGTTAATATTGATTAAATCGTTCTAATTTTAATTATGGTACAATCCAAAAATGTCTAAATTATGTATAAAAGTTCTGAGCAGTGTTCATGGCACCATTTTCAACAATTACAAAGAACACATGTATGACCACGATGTCGACAATAATCATATTGTAAATTTAATTAAAATTATTAGTTTTAATTATTGTAAAATTAGGCTATATCATCAAGGTGAATGCATGAATAGATATACTAATAAATTAAGAAATAAATTAAATAAAACAATTTTGTTTGCTGGACAATAATTGAAAATACAAAATCATTTTTATAAATATTAAATAAATCAATTTAGTTTACTTTCTTATACGTAGCATAAGGAAGTATTGTGATGACGAAAATTTTCGACCTCCAGATTGTTTCAGATGTCCACGTTTTGAGGTCCCCTGATTCCAAAAAAATGGGTTTTAAGAAATGTCTATGTGTCTCTCTCTCTCTCTGTGTGTGTGACCACGATAGCGGTCAAACCGCTGTAGATATCAATTCCAAATTTTGTATTTACGTGTATAAAATCTCCCTCTTGAGATCTGATTAGTTTTTCAGTAAAATCGGTAGACCGGAAGTAGTAGTTTACTTAAGTGACAAAATTGAATTTTGCCAATATTTCGTCAACTACTAAGTTTAAATAAATTTATAACGAATGCATACGTACTCAAAATTAAATTTGAGAAAAATGTTATTATAAAAGTCTTTTACTCTTATCGAAAATCAGTTTTTTGCAAATATTTCGCAAACCATGCTTTTAGACAGGTACGTTACCAGAATAAAAGTATTGAGAACTTAATCTCCAATACTTTTTGTATAAAAAATTTTTCAAAATTCGGACCGGAAGTAATACCTTTACTCTTACCGAACCGCATTTTCTTGCAAATATCTCACAAAGTATGCATTCTGTGAGATTAAGAGACTAGAAATACTTAGAATAGGATTTTAAATAATTTTTGTATAAAAGAATTTTCAAAATTCGGACACATTTACTCACAGGCGTATTTTTTTAAGAGGATAAATGTATTTAAAGCTTAATTTAGAACAACTTTGCATAACTTGAAATTCATATATGTATAAGAAAGTCGTGTGGTGCCCACACCTCATTTTTTCTTAATAATAAATGTATACCACAAATTGCTTTGAGTTTTATTTTTGAATAACCAAAAGTAAATGGAATTGACTGGTCTTTACAAAAATTTATAGTTATTTGAAGTAATTACGATAGGGTATGATAAAACGAAATGTCTGGGTTATATATTCAGATTTTGTTTTATAAATATTCTTAAAATATCAAGATTATAATGTTTTTAAACAAATATTCTTCAAATAAGAAGATTGGGGTTATTAATAAATTAAAATGAAGGATTTTTTTTTACTTTTGTAGTACAAAGTCTAGGTATGTAGTTGCATCGTGCCCACCCGTGACGTCATCCGCGTAGAATTATGTTTGCTTCACTGCTTGATAGTTAAGGCGTGTCTATATGTTTCAATGGTCTAAGGGTAAAACACACTTCATTTTCTTTTGACGCTAGATATCCAAATATGTATTTGCAATGATTTAGGTAGGCTTTGATAGTCTCACTGGACCATATAAAATTCACTTTTTTTGCTGTGCGTTATCTTGACGAGAACAGATGTGCAATTCTCCATATGAATAGTGCTATTCAGTAACTTCGTCATGTTAAGTATGTTAGTACTATTTCTTTTGTCCGTCATATTTTCGGGCTGATACGACCGGACCTTCTGATGTGTCAACATTATAAAGAAGGAAGAAAAATTAAATTTTCTAGTTGGGGCAAGTGCCCTGCTTTGCCCCCCTTTCCGCCGCCACTGTACATATTTAATATGCTATTCTAAAGGTACCGCGCGATCATTTAAATTCTAAATTAGAGCAGTTTGTGAAATTTAAATTAAGTTGGTATATAAGTACTAATTTACAATTTGAATTGTCAAAATGACGTTTCAAAATGTTTGATTTAGAACATAAGATTTTTCTTACTGAAAGTTATTTTAAAAACGCCGAACGACAAGAGAATGGTGAATGGACATATTCAGTACCGCACTGCATCAATGATTTTCAAAATGCCTTCCCTAATTTTCCTGCGGATTATCAAAAATTAGTCCAAGAAATTTACAGATGTGTGGCGAAATTTCGTAATGTTGGAACTGTAGGTAGGAGGCTGCTGGTAGTGGCGCGCCCAAAAAAAGGACTTGTGAGATTGTGGCAGATGTTGCAGAAAGAATGGAACAGTCTCCCAAAAAATCTCTTCGCAGATTAGCCCAAGAAATAAACCTTTCATATGGAACTTGTCAAAAAATTTTAAAAGAAAATTTAAATCTTTATCCCTATAAGATTAACGTCGTTCAAGAGCTATTCCCTCGAGATTTTCCTGTACGAATAGAATACTGTCAGTGGTTTTTGAATAATTTAAATAACAACAACACTTAGGATTTAACATTTTCTTCTGACGAAGCATGGTTTCACCTATCCGGCTATATAAACAAACAAAATATGCGTACCTATTTGGTCTTCGGAGAATCCTCATGAGTTTATTCAATCGCCTCTCCATCCGCAGAAAATTGGTGTTTGGCTAGCGGCTTCTGTGTTTTTTGAAGGAACGATAAATGCTGAGAGATACGAAATAATTTACTTGAACCGTTTTTACAAAATCTTCATGATGACGAACTTTTACATGGGTATTTCTAACAGGACAATGCAACAGCTCACAAAACATGGGAAAGTATGGCTCGAATTCGCGAGTTTTATGATAATCGAGTCATTGAATTTCCGCCTCGCAGTCCGGACTTAAAGATTCTTGATTATTTCATTTATCCGTATCTGAAAAACACAGTTTACAAAAATAACCCACAAAATCTTGAAGAACTACAAGAGGCAATTTCTAATGCATGTAACGCTATAACCGTTCAGATGTTGGCAAATACATACTTTTGAAAATATGAAACGGAGGGTTAACAGCAGTGGCGGCTGCTGCAGGGAGGGCAACGGGGCACTGCCCCCCCCCCCGTGACAAATTTCCTTTAACAGATAAATTAATTATAAATACCTAATTTGTATGTAATTTTTCTGATTTGGTTGATAACAAATAATATGTTTTCGGAAGTAACAGTCCGTCTTTTCAGCGCGTTTAAAAATCGCAGTCTGACGTAAGCTCCGGGGCATCTCGCGCGACTGCCCCGTTTGTATTAAGAAATCGAGCGATGAAACAGGCGCGGGTAGCGTGCGTATACAGCACGTGTCAATTTTCATTAGCCATAGGCGATTAATTCATGCAATACGTGACAACAAGGCACCCCACCATTCCTCTTCAATGCGAGCGCGAGACCTATACAAGCTCAAGTTAGCAGTAGCTGTTGGACTATTGACTAGGGTGTTTGTACTGCGCTCAGAAATAATATTTACGCATTGCAAGGATTTTTCTTTCTCCTTTCAGTAAATGCAGAGAATTATTAAGCTGCGTTCACGCTGCATGTCACAAACAAAAGCGTAATTCTAATAAAATTAAATATAAGGTAAATAAAAAAGGATTCTGAAAATAATAAACTACTAGATCGCGGCGGCCATTTGATGATGACGGCTTTTATTGCAGACTAGATCGCAACGTATTCGCAGCTAAACATTTAATGTAGAAGTGGAAAGATCGGAGAAAGTCGTTGTGATGTCGATTGTTGTCGGGATAGGTGACGGATAGTAGGGGTGACACACGTTGCCACATATTATTTGTATACGTATAAATCGCATGTAAACATTGAATCCATATACCTAATGAAAATTGACACATACGGTATATGTAGGCGGCGGGGCACAACTCTATGGTGCCGGGTCCGGGTGGCGGTCCAGTATGTAATATACAGCGGTGAGTGTATGTTGCAATTTTTATCGGTTCAAATGCAACTATGAATTGCGTTAGTAACATTAAGACAGAATTAAAAAATCTAGGTCTCCCTAGACCAGATTTATTGATTAAACTAGAAGATCACAATTTGAAAAATAATAAAACCGTGACGAGAAAATTCAACAGAAGCTCTTACAGTTTATCAAACTGGTTGTGTGGGTGTAATGTGCAAAAAGCTTTTTCCTATTTCGGTGCTATAAAGTTCACTTTACGACATCCGTTTTGGTTGCAAAAATATTTCTTTATCGCACGCTAATTTTGTTGTTTTGACGTTGGTAACAAAAAAAAAAAAATGGAACCAAATTATATTTAAATGTCAAAATGTAAGCCTTTAATGTAACAAACATGTGCAATAGAAGTTGTACAAAGAATAAAAAGCACACATGCTAACATTTTATTTACTAATTAACAATATAAATTGTTAAGCAGAGTTGGATGATAAGTTTTCTGATGCTACTATTGTAATTTACTTCCAAGGTTGAATAGTACAACTGTTATAAAAGTTTGTTTTTGATAATATGTCGAGACTATGATGGCGAAAGATTTTGTAAATTGTCTTCTGCTATTTTGCGAATCTCTGGGGGCGTGCATTTATTTCGTCCTTTTTGTTGATAATTTGAAATAATTTATTGCATAAATCAGCTTGAATTTTAATGATAATTACATATAACACCGCCTATATTCAAATATTTAAAATGTTCACGAAGTTGGCCGAAGACAAGGCCAAGCCTTCATCGACATTCCGAAGACGTCCGAATACAAACGAAGTTGGCCGAAGACAAGGCAAGGCCTTCACCTATATTCTGAAGACGTCCGAACACATACGAAGTTTGCCGAAGCCAAAACAAGGCCTTCACCGACATTCCGAAGACGTCCAAACCCATACGAAGTTGGCCGAAGTCAAAGCAAGGCCACTACTGACATTCCGAAGACGTCCGAACACAAACGAAGTTGGCCGAAGACAAAGCAAGGCCTTGACCGATATTCCGCAGACGTCCGAACCCATAAAAAGTTGGCCGAAGACAAGGCAAGGCCTTCACCGACATTCCGAAGACGTCCGAACACATACGAAGTTTGCCGAAGCCAAGGCAAGGCCACCACTGACATTCCGAAGACGTCCGAACACGTACGAAGTTACAGTTTCCATAGACGTTTTAATCATAATTACATAAACACCGCATATATTCAAATATTTAAAATGTTCGAACGAAACATGTCTCTCAGTTTAAGCTTTTTTGAACTTTTAATAACCAAAATAGAAAAAATCAAGTGAACGGTGTTTTTCTACTTCTTTCTACTTTCTACTAGAGAATAAAAACATTTTCTAGAAATACCATGCCGGAAAGCAGACTATGTGCCTTATCAATGTGTTCCATTGAAAAACAATTACTGACATCAACACCAAACTTCAATGAATGAGTTATTAATTATTTTGCTGATTGTAAGGAACGGCGGATGGATTTTATTTTCAAACAAGTTAATTAAATAGCATATTGAGTTTATTTTTTGTTTGTACTTAATTTTTGATATTAAACACTCAGACCCCCGGTGCCCTCCCGTCCCAAAAAATCACGGGCCGCCACTGGTTAACAGTTGCATTGCAACAGGGGGAGAACACTTTGAACACCTTTTGTAATTCACAATAAAACTAATTTATCTTGTAATGCTTTCATTTCCATTAAATTTAAATCGATTACACATAAGATTCACAAATGTCACAAAGTATAACATAACCGCAAATTTCAATTAATCAATAATTGACATTCTGGATAACCTAATAAAAAAAATCCCGCCTGCTATAATTTAGAATTTAAATGATCGCGCGGTATATATAAATGGGTGCAATTTAATTTAATTTTGATGTGTACAGTATGATATCGCTTTGCTTAAAACATAAATTTTATATTCGTATTTCGTTTAGAAAAAATAAAATTTTGTTAAAAAACTACAATAATAATTTCATATTTACTGCTAGTGACAATAGGAACCAGCGTAATAGAAGCTGCAATAGAAATACATTTTCATATCTTAGAATTCTAAAAGCCTCAAATTTTCTATAAATAATTTCAATGATTATTTTGAAAAATCTGAGAGAATCATCTCAATGCTGAAATGTATTTTCACCCCCTTGAAATGAATTTGAATGTAGTTTCGAACATATCCCAGTTAGGGTCTATTTTTTGGCAAAAATGGATTGATCTACAGTAGAAAATTATAATTAGGGTTTAGGCATTTTTAATAATTTAATAAAAACATGATTTAATTGCAGGTCCACTAAGTATCAGCAGTGGATGTATGAAGAACTAGGAGACCGAGACTATGATAGTTTTGAGAATGATGAACATTCAAAATTGAAAGACAAACTTTTGTTTGCTATGTTTGGTCCTCCAAAAACCTTAGATGGCTATGAATTGAAACAAATTGAAGAAGTAGATTCCATTTACGAACAAATTCGATTAAACAACAGTAAGTACACATAATAATAATAAACTGTTGTTCCTCTTAAAATGGCGGTCAGTAAAGGTGCATAAATGGGTGCTTGCTTAATTACAGTTAAGAAATTCAACTAAATTGTTATTTTGAATTTTCCCAAAATTAGCTTTCTAGTTTTACTTCCTTATACGTAGTATAAGGAAGTATTGTGAGGATGAAACTTTTCAACCTCGACATTTTTGCAGATGTCCACGTTTTGAAGTCCCCTGATACCGAAAAAGTGGTTTTTAAAAAATGTCTGTGTGTCTGAGTGTGACCACGATAGCGGTCAAACCGCTGTAGATATCAATTCCAAATTTTGTATTTACGTGTATAATCTCCCTCTTGAGATCTAATTAATTTTTCAGTAAAATCGGTACACCGAAAGTAGCAGTTTACTTCAGTGAAAAATTCGAATTTTGCCAATATTTCGTCAACTACTAAGTTTAAACAAATTTATAAAGAATTCATATGTACTTAAAATTAAAATTGAGAACAATTTTATTTAAAAAGTTTTTCGAAATTCCTACCGGAAGTCTTTTACTCCTATCGAAAAGCAGTTTTTTTGCGAATTTTTCGCAAATCATGCTTTTTAGACAGGTACGTTACGGGAATAAAAGTATTTAAAACATAATTTTCAATACCTTTTGTATAAAAAAATGTCAAAATTCAGACCGGAAGTACCACTTTTACTCATCGAATAGCGATTTTTTGCAAATATGTCGTAAGTTATGCATTCTACTCAAGAGTACAAAAGTATTTAGTTCTAGATTTGCAATATTTTTTATATATATGAAATTTCAAAATTCGGACCGGAAGTAACACTTTTACTCTTAGGGAGTAGCACTTTTTTTCGAATATCTTGCAAAGTATGTATTCTATAGCGATTTATTAAGAGAATAAAAGTACTAAGAATAGGATTTTGAATAATTTTTGTGTAAAAAAATTCCTAAAATTGTATAGTTTGAAACACTCATACGTATATAATACTATTTAAACTCTAATAAGACCGATGCGTTTTTCTGTAACAACAAAATTTATTAATCTAAGAAAAATTGTTCATTAAAAGTTTTTCCACTTATGTTTTACTTAAAAATTTAATCCACTCACCTGTAACAACAAAAAAACAACATTTAAAGACTCTATTACAGGTTTAGATTTCTTTTAATAGTACATATTATATTTAGTTTTTTAAAATCTCTCTGTCAAACATGATTTCTGAAATTCTATGGTTACTATAAATTAATTAAGAAAAGCTATAATACTATTATAATGATTTTCTTTACATCTCCCACCCTCGAAGAGAACAATTGCAAGTAATTGTTTGGTTAAGAACTAACTGTTACTGGAGATAGCTTCGTAATATGGTAGAAATTTGATTCTGCCTTCTTGTGTCCGGTGTCAAGTTCATATATTGAACTAGAAATCTTCCTTAAGATTTTGTATGGTCCAATCCTCAATTCGTCCATTTTCTTTCTATTCAGTCGACTTCCGTTTTCTACAAAAACTCTATCTCCCACTTTGAATTTATATTCTTCCCTATGTAGATCATATATTTTTTTATTATAGTTGTGAGATTTTATTGAATTTTCAATGGCTAGCTTTCTATCTCTTTTCAGATCTTCTTGTGTGCATCTTGATTTTCATTCAAGTGGCACAATGTCCACATTTTCGCCTTCTAAAAGATATTTTGGAGTAAACTTCGTGACTGTATGTCACGTTATATTTTTCTACACATTTTTGTGCAACAGTTGTCCATGCCGTTTTCTTGTCACCTTCGTTTATTTTACATCTTATCTTATTTACTAGAGTTTGATTCAGCCTTTCATTAAGCCCGTTTGAAAATGGTGCGTCTACAGCTGTAAACACTATTGTTATGTTTTTCTTTTTCAGGAAGTCTTTAAATTCCTTGGAATTTATGCCAGCATATCTTGTAAAATAATCGACAAGATGATGCAAGTACTTTTTTGTAGACCGTGATCCTCCGAAACCTCCAATGGTATCAATTGGTATAATTTCAAATGGGCGTGTTGCTGGACCTAAATGTGACATCAAACCAAATTTTGGTTTTCTTCTTGATTTGTTCTTTATACAAATGTCACATTCATTACAAATTTGTTTAATGTTTATGAAGATATTCTTTGCTGTGTAGAATGGTGTTATTTTATTTATCATCTGGGTTCTTCCAATGTAACAGTAAGTATCATGTACATCTTTAATTAGTGTTTTGCTAAGTGCTTCTGATAGTATGATTTTATTTCTTCGTTTATTCTTTTTGTAGTAAATTTTATTCTCCAGTATAAACTTGTATTTCCTATTTTGTAAATCTAGATTTGTGTATTGGTCATTTTTTATATCTTCTAGGCTTATCAGATTCACAACTTTCAAAAAATCATCAGTATTTTCATGAGGTTCTAGGACTGGATTTCTGTTAAGCAGTCTGCTTCTTGATTTGATTGTCCCGCGTTATATTTTATCTTAAAATTGTATTGGGATAAGTAATACGTCAAATCACCAAGTTCCTCATCAGTTCTAGCCAGATTTTCTAATGGTTTATGATCTGAATATACCACGAATTCTTTTCCCATAAGCCAGTGTTGCCAATATTTTACAGCTTCTTTTATTGCCAGACATTCTAGATATATCGCCTTTTTTTTTCTTTTGAGTTTCTGTCAATTTTTTTGAAAAGTAAGCTACAGGTTATTGACTCCGTTTTTATCTTCTTGTTTTAACACGGCTCCCACTCCTTTAATACTAGCATCTGTGTAAATTTTTATCGGTTGTTGAGGGTCAAATATTTTTAGAATTGGTTTCGAACATAATAATTCTTTTATTTCATCAAATGATTCCTGGCATTTTGTGGACAGTATAAATTTTACATCTTTCCGTAATAAATTATGTAACGGGTCTAAGATAATCGCGCTGTGTGGTACAACCTTATGATGAAAATTGACTTTCCCAAGGAACTGGCGTAGATTTTTTCTTGTTTCTGGAACTGGAATTTTTTTTACAGCAGTTATATAATCTTTTAAAGGTCTAACTGAATTATTTTCTATTATGTGTCCCAAATATTTGGCGTGATCTTTTGCAAAAGTACATTTTGAAAATTTCAGTCTAAATCCTTCTGTTAGTATTGCCTCAAGTAGTCTAGATAGATGTTTTATGTGTTCTTCGAAACTTTTAGAAAAAATCAAAATGTCTATAAAATTTACTGCGAATTCTGACAGTTTGTATTTTCTTATTATGTTACTTAATATTCTTTGAAATATTGCTGGAGCTGTCTTTAACCCGAATGGGAGACAAGTCCATTGAAAATGACCTTCTTGTGTAACAAATGCTGTTTTGTATCTATCTTGAATTTTCAAAGGAATTGACCAAAATGCCGAATTTATGTCGAAAGTAGAAAAATATTTACAATTGACAGTTTTCACCATTAAATCCTCAATCAAGGGAAATGGCTGTGATTGTGGTACGACAATTTTGTTCAATTCTCTGAAATCTATACATAGCCTTGTTCTTTTATCATTTTCTTTTTTATATGCCAGAGTAACCGGGCCAGCAAATGGGCTATAGGATTCCTCAATCAACTCCTATTTTTAATAGTTTTGATATCTGATTTTCAATTTCTTTCCTATCATTAGCAGAACACCTATACGGACGTTTGTAAGAATATTTATCCATCATCAAATCTATATGAGCTTCATAGTCTCGTACAGTGCCAACGTCATATTTATCTTTAGCAAAGACTGGATTGTATTTTTCTATTAATTTATCAATTTCTGTTTGTTGATGTAAATTCAGATGGTTAACTGATATTTCAAATTTATGTGTTCGTGTGGTACAACCTTATGATGAAAATTGACTTTCCCAAGGAACTGGCGTAGATTTTTTCTTGTTTCTGGAACTGGAATTTTTTTTACAGCAGTTAGATAATCTTTTAAAGGTCTAACTGAATTATTTTCTATTATGTGTCCCAAATATTTGGCGTGATCTTTTGCAAAAGTACATTTTGAAAATTTCAGTCTAAATCCTTCTGTTAGTATTGCCTCAAGTAGTCTAGATAGATGTTTTATGTGTTCTTCGAAACTTTTAGAAAAAATCAAAATGTCTATAAAATTTACTGCGAATTCTGACAGTTTGTATTTTCTTATTATGTTACTTAATATTCTTTGAAATATTGTTGGAGCTGTCTTTAACCCGAATGGGAGACAAGTCCATTGAAAATGACCTTCTTGTGTAACAAATGCTGTTTTGTATCTATCTTGAATTTTCAAAGGAATTGACCAAAATGCCGAATTTATGTCAAAAGTAGAAAAATATTTACAATTGACAGTTTTCACCATTAAATCCTCAATCAAGGGAAATGGCTGTGATTGTGGTACGACTATTTTGTTCAATTCTCTGAAATCTATACATAGCCTTGTTCTTTTATCATTTTCTTTTTTATATGCCAGAGTAACCGGGCCAGCAAATGGGCTATAGGATTCCTCAATCAACTCCTATTTTTAATAGTTTTGATATCTGATTTTCAATTTCTTTCCTATCATTAGCAGAACACCTATACGGACGTTTGTAAGAATATTTATCCATCATCAAATCTATATGAGCTTCATAGTCTCGTACAGTGCCAACGTCATATTTATCTTTAGCAAAGACTGGATTGTATTATTCTATTAATTTATCAATTTCTGTTTGTTGATGTAAATTCAGATGGTTAACTGATATTTCAAATTTATATGTTCGTGTGGTACAACCTTATGATGAAAATTGACTTTCCCAAGGAACTGGCGTAGATTTTTTCTTGTTTCTGGAACTGGATTTTTTTTTACAGCAGTTAGATATTCTTTTAAAGGTCTAACTGAATTATTTTCTATTATGTGTCCCAAATATTTGGCGTGATCTTTTGCAAAAGTACATTTTGAAAATGTCAGTCTAAATCCTTCTGTTAGTATTGCCTCAAGTAGTCTAGATAGATGTTTTATGTGTTCTTCGAAACTTTTAGAAAAAATCAAAATGTCTATAAAATTTACTGCGAATTCTGACAGTTTGTATTTTCTTATTATGTTACTTAATATTCTTTGAAATATTGCTGGAGCTGTCTTTAACCCGAATGGGAGAAAAGTCCATTGAAAACGACCTTCTTGTGTAACAAATGCTGTTTTGTATCTATCTTGAATTTTCAAAGGAATTGACCAAAATGCCGAATTTATGTCGAAAGTAGAAAAATATTTACAATTGACAGTTTTCACCATTAAATCCTCAATCAAGGGAAATGGCTGTGATTGTGGTACGACAATTTTGTTCAATTCTCTGAAATCTATACATAGCCTTGTTCTTTTATCATTTTCTTTTTTATATGCCAGAGTAACCGGGCCAGCAAATGGGCTATAGGATTCCTCAATCAACTCCTATTTTTAATAGTTTTGATATCTGATTTTCAATTTCTTTCCTATCATTAGCAGAACACCTATACGGACGTTTGTAAGAATATTTATCCATCATCAAATCTATATGAGCTTCATAGTCTCGTACAGTGCCAACGTCATATTTATCTTTAGCAAAGACTGGATTGTATTTTTCTATTAATTTATCAATTTCTGTTTGTTGATGTAAATTCAGATGGTTAACTGATATTTCAAATTTATATGTTCGTTGAAATTCACTTCGCATCTGTTTATATAATTAATTTCTTGTTTCAATACCTCAGAGTATAAAAAAACATCTTTTTCTCTTTTGTCACATAGTACATCAGGAATTTTGACATCTATTAAATTTGAAATATTAGTATTTACATCTTTAGTTTTCATATCCTCTTTGTTTAGGAACTGCTTTTCTTCTTTTCGATTTTTACATTGTATAATATTTAATTCTTCATTTTGCATTAATTTGAACTTTTTTATACAATCCAAACCGATTAGAAAATCATAATGAAAATTTTCACTATCTATCACAAAATTATCCATAATTGTTTCAACATTATAAATTTTTATTTTTAGTGCTACCATACCTTTTGTTTTCTTCTCGCCATTAATAGTTTTCAAATTTTCTGGTTGTTTATTACTATTATCTTCTCTTTCTTTGATTTCCAATAATTTAGCATTAATTAATGACACATTTGAACCCGACACATAAATTCCAGAAACATGAAAAATATCATTTAATAGCAATTTTATCTTTATTAATGGTGGTATCTCTGTTTTTTTTGATTCTCCTTATTTAATTCAATTTCTAATTCAGAGTTATTAACACTTTTCACAACTGCTTTATGATTTTTTTCTTTAAACCAGCAATTTTCCTCAGGATGGAAACGTTTCCCTTTTTTCTCAATTATACAGATCTGACATGGTTTTTTCTCTTCAATTTCTGTTTTTTGTATCAGAATATGTATGGTATTTTTTATCATATTTATTCTTTCCGACTAGATGTTCCAATTTTCCTAACTCATTGTAAAGATCTTCGGTTTCTTGTATGGTCTCTCGGTCAATTTTATCAATCAGATAGTTAGGCAGACCCGATGCTATAAGATCTATGAGTGTCCCGGTATCGATCGACTTCCTGACTTCTAATAATAATTTTTCTTTTTTTAGTGCATACTCGAGCAGTGAACCCGTTTGATACTTAAAGGCAAGAGCATATCTGATGGGCGACCAACCTTTGTTTGCAAATGTATCACAGAAATTTTCCCCCCATTTATTCCACTGTGATTCAACTGTAATTTTCATTAACACACAACTGTACCAATCTATACTGGAATATTGCAAAAAAAAATTAATATTTCAATTTTCTTTTTGTCTTCGTTGATATGGAAACGTTCACATTCTTTGTTAAACTCCTTAATCCATTGATGAGCATTTGCATTTCTACCAGTGAATTTCTCAATCATAAAATCCTTTGAAATTTTCCCTAAATTCTGAGTTTCAGATTTACATTGTTTTTCCTTGAGTAATTTCTCTAATAGTTTTTCCAAGTTTTGATTTGAGCCACTTGGTAAAGATTTACAATCATTTGTATTTTCAATAATTTCTTCCAGATATAAATCATTAAATTGTAAATTTTGTTCTTCATCCAAATATATCTTTGATATCTCATCTGTTAGAGTTAACCATATTTTCCTTGTCTGGTATCTTTAATTTAATGTTTTTTTTTATCTTGCTATAGTTTGAAGTAGATGTAATTACTTGGTGTAGGCTTGCAGGTTGATATTCAGCCGGTATACCAAAAATCTGTCCATTAGGTGAGGTTATACAAATGTTTGATTTTCATCTGCAATCTTCAAGATTCTGCACAAAAGAAAACACTAAACCAATGTCTTAAGTAATTCAGAAATTTAACAAATGCATCGTTATTTATATGGAAATGTTTAATATATGCAAAAAAAACACACATAGTCACCAAGTTTATACTGATATACATATTACTCTACCCGAAACAGGAATTCCACTTGTAAACTTTCAATAACACAAAAATCTGTAAAATGTCACTCCATAAAATATTTTAATAGCCTACATGAAAAAAATGAGGTGTGGCCACCACACGACTTTCTTATACGTGTAAAGAATATCATTATAATAGTACGAGTATTATAGCTTTTCTTAATTAATTTATAGTAACCATAGAATTTATGAAATGTCATGTTTGACAGAGAGATTTTAAAAAACTAAATTACTATTAAAAGAAATCTAAACCTGTAAAGTGCCAAATCAAAAAAAAAAAAATTTTTAAACTTATGTTATGCCATTGCTTTTACTTTCTTATATGTAGAATAAGGAAGTATTGTGATGATGAAAATTTTCGACCTCGAGATTTTTGCAGATGTCCACGTTTTGAGGTCCCCTGATACCAAAAAAGTGGTTTTTAAAAAATGTCTGTGTGTCTCTCTCTGTGTGTGTCTGTGTGTGTGTCTGTGTGTGTGTGACCACGATAGCGGTCAAACCGCTGTAGATATCAATTCTAAATTTTGTATTTACGTGTATAATCTGCCTCTTGAGAACTGATTAGATTTTGAGCAAAATCGGCAGACCGGAAGTAGTAGTTTACTTCAGTGAAAAAATCAAAATTTGCAAATATTTCGTCAATTACGAAGTTTAAACAAATTTATAAAGAATTCATATGTACTTAGAATTAAGTTTGAAACAAATTGTCTTAAAAAAGTTTTTCGAAATTCCAACCGGAAGTAGGTCTTTTACTTGTTACGTGCCACAAAATGGTTTTGTTTATGCCCTGATATATTCTAACATTCGATCTATTAACTTGCATGACTTTGTAATTGTTCGGGTTATCTATTAAAATTCATATCGTACAAGAACTAGGGTTTATGTGCCGGTTCTGGACTTATAAACGTGTAACTCGTGATTTTTCCCTGTGTCTGAGAACGATGACTAACTGTGTGTGTGTCATATTAAGGGGGTACATGCGACATTTGACATTGTGTATCTATAAATCTACGATTCTGGCCATTGTACGCTTATAGGTTACGTTACTGATTTCATTGCAAATGTTTTACTTTGTATTTATACATATCCTAATTACTAGTTGCGTTCCACAAATATTACCTACCGTTTGTGCGAGGGATAATGCTAGTTCTATATTGTTTGGTAGTTTTCCCGTCGACATTTGTATGTGAACAGGTTGCTTTCGGCCTAGTATAATGGACTGAATTGTTAGGTATCTGATCTGCTGTGTAAAGGATATCTTTATTTGTTAGCTGCCTTTCCTAGTGTCTTGCTTATTTATATTCAACTGTTGGATTGCGGTCAAGATTGAGGAATGCCGCTGTTACATCGGTTATTCATTTGAGTTCTATCTTGCGGTAGCGTGGTAGAGGTACGTTTTCTTTCTGCAATAGTATGTCATTGTTGAGGGTCAAGCCCTCACGTTTTCGTGAAGTGTTTAAATATATTGCGATCTAAATTACCTGATTAGGGATCCCAGTAGTTCATTTCAAATCTATCTATAACTTGTTTACTTGTCGCTCGGTTGTCAATTCTGTTTTAGACAACTGAAATTTAGTTACAAGGTAATATCCCTAAGTAGGATTAATAGCATGCTAGGCGTAGACAGTACGTTCACTTAGTGTTGGCGTTGCCAGAATCAATGTCGCATATTAATTTTTATCCTGTTCATTTGGGAAGTTATTTGCAAGTTGACCTTGTCGTGGTATGTCTTTTGTGAGTGTTGATGGTAATTATATTGTAATGCCAGGTTGGAATATTGTAAATCAAATTAGGACATTCTGTAATGGTTAAGTCTTCCGTGTGTTGCAATACTGTCGTTCGTAATATATGTCGAAAGAGATACGTGAATTGATTGACGTATTAAACTCGTTCACTTTTATCGAGACCAGCTAGAAGTGCAGAAGTTGGTGCAAGAAATGCATACGCCCTAATTTTTATTTAATCAAGGTTGATTTTTAACGCTTATGCGACTTTATATGGGGTATGTTATTAATTGAAGTACCGCTAATGGTTTATCGATTGTGAGTTGCTAATTAGCAATCACGTTTGGGTTTTTCTTAACGGCGTGGCCGGCTTCCATTTTGTTCTCTTGGACCTATAAGAACTTCTGAGAGTTTGTTGAGCCTTTTTAGTTCATTCTAAGGTGAGTTTCAAACAATTATATATAATTGGTTCTTTTGTTAGACGTGATCTCTAATATCTTGTGTGTTTCGTTGTCTAATTTTTTTTAGAAGGCTTTTTCCGGAGGGGTGAAATATTTCACACCCTGAAAGCACCTTCATTAAGGCGTTGGAGTGAATTTATTTTTATTGTACCGATACCTGTCTGTACCTAAGTTGTGGCTGGAGGCCCCTGAAGTCAGCTTTCCGCTTCAGCTCCAAGACATCACCTTGCCAGCCTATTTGGTGTCAGATAAGTGTGGACTTTGAAACGGTTGGTACTGCAAATTTTATCTTTGTGCCTATTGAGCACGTTATTGTTTAGAATAATTAAACCCTTCAGGAAATATATTGTTTGACGATACAGAGTGATACGTCAATTCGACCTTTGTTGGTCTTTCTGTGTTGCTTATAACCTTTTTCTACGAATAGTAAATTTTTGAGAGCCAGCTTCACTGCTGTTTAACCTATTTGGCTCGGTAGCATATAGAGTTTTGCTTTTACTGTTAATAGTGGCTGATCCCACGTAATTATCCTGGGATTATTATTATAATTTTTATTTTATTCTTTCCTTTTTTTTTGTAAAACTTTCATTTCTTTATGTAGCTTAATGAGAAGCTACGGTTTGAATTTTTAATCACCTTCAGTGAGTTAGTATCATTTACTGAGAGGTTTTATGACAGAGTTCGTAACTAGCTCAGCAATAGACTAGTGGTATTTTTTTTTTGGAGTATTCGGTTGCTCTAAGTGCTTAGAAATTTTATGTCCTGAACTTACGAGTCTGTGTTGAGGGTTAAGGGCTCTGGCATTGTGTTTTGTACCTTCTCAGTCTTGATTAATACCTTCTTTCAGTTTAGCTATTGCTAATTTATTGTCATTTTGTAATGTAACTTTGAACTTTGACTTAATATTTTTGTGTATAGTAAGTCTGTCGCATTAGTTAGACGACTGTTTAGAATCGTTATGTTTACCTCTTATGGTCTGTAAAATAATGTGCGGCTTATGAAACGTTTCAACAGCTTCTGTTTAGCCTTGCGTGGGCTACTGTATATCTGTAGATTATTTATAAACTTTTGCAATTTTCATATTCATGTTTTTTTTTAAAAAAAAAGATTTACTTGACACCCTCATATAATGTTTTTTTTAATTCTTTTCTTTTTGGTGTGTCAATATTTTTGATACTACGGTATAAATAAAGAATATTTGAAGACTTACCGTATTTCCGACTTTCATTTCTATCGCTAGTTTTTTTTCTGTTTTTTTTTTGTGTATATGGCAAGCAGATTTTGCCTTAGGGCTATTCGTTAATAATTCAATATACAGGGTGACCCTTGGTGGCTTTCCATTGGAGGAACACGACCAGTGTAAGCTAGAGATCACAGGTAGGTCATCTATTTTGATGATTTAGTGTTTGGCGCCCATTATTTTTTTTTAATTTCTCAACGTCGCTACGTCGTTGCCGGACCGACGTGACACTTACTGGTGTAACTGTGAACCGACACGCCTTCTTCGACGAGAGCTAGTTTGGCCCTGTGATTTTACTTGTAACACCTCGCTATTGCGATCCCCCTGTTATGTTTTTTTTTTGCTTGCTAAATTGTACCGTATCGAAGCGACGTTGTGGGCGGCGCAGCTTAATAAGTATCAGGCTGCGTAGCAAAGAAAGTTTGGCGCCCAACGTGGGGCCGATTTTTGACCATCTTCCGGAATTTTTTTTAAATTTTCAAATTTATCGCCTTGTCCTTGGTGGACCACGTTTCGGAAAATTTTTGACCATCTTCCGGAATTTTTTTTGAAATTTTCAAATTTATCGCCTTGTCCTTGGTGGACCACGTTTCGGAAAAATTTTGACCATCTTCCGGAACATTTTCTTGAATTTTGCAAATTATCTCCCTGTCTTTAACAACCAACGTTTCGATAATTTTTTTTTTGGGCCATCTTCAGGAATACATTTTTTTTTCTTCTTATATTTAAATTACTGCCTTGCCTTTAGGGTTCAACATTTCCTGATCATCTTCAGGGATTACTGTTATTATTTTTTTTTTCCATTCTATCTCTTTCTCGTGTCTTAAGAGAGACATTGTTAGTTTTTTTGCTATTTGCGTCTTTCTACTAGTGAAGTAGATACGTAATAGATTTTGACAATTAATTTTTCGAATATTACCGTGAGATTTACCGTTGTATATTTTGAATTACCGTTATCATCCAAATATAGGGCAATAAGTGCTGCCTAAATAATTTCTTTTCCGCCATTTTTTTCCCCTCTGTCTTTAGTTGCTTGACATTCTCTTTCTTTAGTTCCCGCTATGGATTTCAAATTGCATATCAACCGCCTTACCAAGGAAGACCTTGAGTATGAGTTGGCTGTTTATGGAGCCGATGTACCATCTTCAGTAGCGGAAATGCGCAGTTTGTATCGACAGTTGGTGAAGCTTGCTAAGACGTCTAAGTCTTATGCTAAGCCAGATTACCCCTTCTCTTTTGCCGAAGATTCCACCGCCATTCAGGCTAAATTTGTGTTTATTGAGGGACTTCTAGCTCAGTTCGCAGGAACTCGTACGTCCTCAGATTTTCAGAAAATTTCTACCGCCCTTGCATTTGTTTCTGGACGAATTGATAATGCATGTCCACAAACCGCGGAAGAGAAGAAAGAACGCACGAAGTTTTCTGTACGCACTGCCTCTTTGGGAAGTCAGCTTCGAACTAGGGTTCGTGGTCTTGAGCGTGCTTCGACGCGAAGTATCCTAAATGTAACTGCTGGTGTGAGTAGCCCTCCAGTCAGTGAAGAGGAATCAAGTGACGAGGATCCCATCCCTCAGTCCCCTCAAAATGTTTTCCGTGCTCCCGCCAATTCGACTTTCACTAGTTCCGCTCCCAAAGCAGTCCCCGTTTCTTCTTGGGGAATTAAATTTTCCGGCTTAAGGAAGGATTTTTCCGTGAGCGCTTTTCTTGAACGAGTAGCGGAACTAAAAATTTCCCGTAACTCTTCAGACCTGCTAGTGTTTAATTCGGCCATTGATTTGTTTGTTGGTCCCGCCTTGATTTGGTATCGTGCCAATCGAGGATATTTCTCCAATTGGTCGGAGTTAGCCGCTGGTCTGCGGAACGAATTTCAAGCAATCGACTATGATGATAGACTTCTTGACGAAATCAAGCAACGGACTCAGGGTCCCAATGAGACTATCGGCCTTTATGTTTCTGTCATGAAGAATTTGTTTACACGTCTTTCCGACCCAGTTCCCGAAGCGCAGCAATTGAGAATACTATTGCGCAATATTCTGCCTTTTTACCAGACCCAGTTAGGGTTGACAGAAGTCAACACTGTCGCAGAACTCCTAAAGTTTGGTAAAGTCCTGGAATCCCGCAAAGCATCTGCGGAAGCATACGTGCCCCCACCTCTGCGTGGTAGAACCCTTGAGCCAGATTTGGCGTACGTGAATGCTGATTCTACCCCAGAGCGTCCTCGTGTTCGTGTGGCTCCAGTTTCTGCGAACCCCGTTGTGTGTTGGAACTGTCGGAAGTCAGGACACCGATTTTCGCAGTGCACCTTGCCTCGGAAGAGATTCTGTTACCGTTGTGGTCGTCCGGAGACCTTAGTGTCGAATTGTCCGCATTGTTCGGGAAACGCCCGACGTGCGCACTAACCGGCCGTGCCGTGCGTACCATCTTCACAGCGGCCTACCGTCAGAATAAAGTCCGTCTCGATTTTATCCTCTCAAGTGCCATAGGAGATGAGCGTCCCTTTTTGAAGGTGCAGATTTTCGGTAAGGAATTCCTCGGACTTTTAGACTCAGGTGCATCTCGCACTATCATGGGTGGATCTGGTTGGTCTGTTTTAAAAGGTTTTGTTCCCCTAAAATCCTCCATGCCTTTTTGCACGATTGCTGATGGCACACGCTGCAAAATTTTAGGTGAAGTCTCTATACCTATTAATGTTAGAACTCAATCCAAAATCATCGATGTATTGATAGTTCCTGATTTGTCTCATCAGTTAATACTAGGAGCAGACTTTTGGCGAGTCATGGGTATTGTCCCAGATCTGCGCCGCGGTGAGTGGGTCTTCTCTAATGAACCCCAAGTAGCGTCTGTAAGCACCGAAACTCCTGTGTTGACCGATGAACGTCAGCGTCAGCTTGAAACCGTCATTAATAAGAGCTTCCCTAATGTAGAGCAGGAAGAGTTAGGTTGTGCTAAGGGAGTAGAGCATACAATCATCACTAGTAGCCGTCCTATCAAACAACGCTACTACCCTATTTCCCCTGCGATGCAAAAGGTAGTGGATGACGAGTTGGAAAAGATGTTAGCTCTCGGAGTTGTGGAGAAGTCCCAAAGTGGTTGGTCTTCGCCTATCCTTCTCGTACCTAAAAAAGACAAAACCTACCGTTTTTGTGTTGACTACCGAAAGCTTAACCAGGTCACTGAACGTGATGCTTACCCCCTCCCTTATGTGTCAAACACTTTGGATAAGTTGCGAGACGCAAAATATCTCACCTCTCTCGACATAAAGAGTGCGTACTGGCAAATTCCTGTTGCCGAGTCTTCTCGTCAGTATACGGCTTTCACCGTGCCTAATCGGGGTTTATTCCAGTTCTGTCGTCTCCCATATGGTCTACATAACGCGCCTGCGTCATGGCAGCGATTCATCGATAGAGTTTTGGGTCCTGAATTAGAGCCCTATGTTTTTGTATATTTGGATGATATTATAATCGTCACTCCTACTTTTGAGAAACATCTGACCATCTTAGAGCAAGTTTTATCTCGCCTGCGTGATGCAGGTCTTACCTTGAATAAGGAGAAATGTCAGTTTTGTCGTGACGAATTAAAGTATCTTGGGTATGTAGTTAATCGCCAAGGATTGATGGTCGATCCTGATAAGGTTAAGGCGATTATTGGTATTGCCACTCCCAAAAATGTCACTGAAGTCCGACGTTTAGTTGGTATGGCTTCATGGTATCGACGTTTCGTCCCTAATTTTTCGACAGTCATATCGCCCCTTACTGATCTGTTAAGGAAGAATCGTCCTTTTGCGTGGACGTCGTCTTGTGAAGAAGCTTGGTCATCTATGCGAGAATATTTAGTTTCCTCGCCAATATTGACTTGCCCTGATTTCCAATATGAATTCACTATACAGACGGATGCTAGTGACTACGGTCTTGGAGCCGTGTTGACTCAAGACGTGGAGGGACAGGAGAAGGTAGTCAGCTATCTCAGTCGTTCTTTGACTCCCGCCGAACGGAAGTTTTCAACAGTGGAGAAAGAGTGCCTTGCGGTCCTTTGGGCTATAGAGAAACTTAGAGCGTACATAGAGGGTTCCCACTTTACCGTGATAACTGACCATTATTCGCTCTGCTGGCTGAACTCCCTTAATTCTCCATCGGGAAGATTAGCTCGATGGGCTGTACGCCTTCAGCAATACGATTTTACCATCGTCCATCGAAAAGGTAAATTTAATGTCGTCCCTGATACACTTTCTCGCTCCGTTCCTAAATTGGAAATTGTACAAGTCATTCCTACAAGTCAGGACAAATGTTATCGCCGAATTTTGCAACAACTTAAGAGTCATCCCGAGAAGTATCCCCAATTTCAGGTTATTGGTGGATTGCTACGTCGATATGTTCCGCCAAATAGTACTTTTCCCTCTGAGGACTCGGATTCTTGGAGAATTTATGTTCCTAAGGAACAACGCAGAGCAGTCCTTTTAGAATGTCACGATGAGCCTACAAGTGGTCACTTAGGCATTGCAAAGACTCTCGCTCGCATTTCACAACATTACTATTGGCCTAAGATGCTAGGTGATGTAATTCGTTACATCAAAGCTTGCCATACTTGCATTAAAGCGAAGCCTCTGCAAAGAGCCCCTGTTGGTCGCATGGGTGGACATTCTAATATCACTAAACCCTGGGAAGTACTCAGTATTGATATTGTTGGTCCGCTGCCGAGATCCAAGCGAGGATACAACTACATTTTGGTGGTCTCTGATGTTTTTAGCAAGTTTGTTTTGACCTTTCCGTTACGCAAAGCTTCCTCTAAAAATATTGTCCGACATCTTGAAGACGATGTATTTTTACTTTTCGGCGTACCTCGTGCCGTCATTTCAGACAATGGTGTGCAATTCCGTTCTAATGAGTATCGTTCTTTGTTAAAAGAGTATAAAGTACGTCCTAGATATACTGCGTTTTACCATCCCCAAGCGAATCCTGTGGAACGTGTAAATAGGGTTATTAAGACCATGTTGATATCGTATGTGTCCGATAATCATCGGGAATGGGATGTCTACCTTCCCAAAGTCACTTGTGCCCTACGTACTGCTAGACATGATGTCACTGGACATACTCCCTATTTTGTTAATTTTGGCCGCGAGATGAACCTCACTGGTGACAGAATTTCTGACGCTCCTATTCCTGAGGGAACGCCTATTGTAGAGGTCCGTGATCCCGAAAAACTAGCAGAACGTTCCGAGAGTTTCTACAAACTATACCGTGATATTAAGAGCCGCTTACAAAAAGCTTATGAGCGTGCTAAGTCTCGCTATGACCTTCGTCATAGGCGGGAGGAGTTTATGGAAAACCAGTTAGTCTGGCGTAAGAATTTCGTTCTGTCAGATGCCGCCAAATTTTATACTGCTAAGTTGGCAGATAAGTATATCGGTCCCTTCCTGATCAGTAAGCGTATTTCAACTGATATTTACGAGCTTAAGTCTTGCGATGGCAAGTTGCTGCCCGGTGCGTGGCATGCAAGTCTCTTAAAACTTCAGCCGAGTGAGGATTAAACTTACCGCTCACGTATTCAGTTGCCTGAATAACCGATTTGTCAACTTTATCGTATCGTTATCGCTTATCGTTTCGTTTTGTTTAGCCTGTAGGTGAGGCTATAAGAATATCCCTAACGTGGTACCTGCGTGTCGTAAGAGGCGACTAAAGTGGTTTTTCTTCCCGGACTTGACGCTCTCGTTCCCCTCATTGCACGGCGAAGTCCGTGTATATCGTGTTTGTTTTTTTGCTTTCCTTACCGTTTCCGTTACGTGATGTGGTTTAATCACGTGTTGGCACTCACGATGTTTACGGATTAGCTAGGAGAGGAACTGTAGTTTTGTACCTATTTTGACTTTGTGAATGGTTTTCACAACTTACCGGATTTGACTTAACTTCTTTGAGAAGGTATAAAGAGGGATGGTCCCTTTATGCGTGATAATCCTCGGCCTTCCAAGGGTCGTGTCCTGGCGACCTTCTTGCTTTTCTTACGTTCAAAATGTTACTTCCAGGAATCGGATATGACTTCAGCCTTTATGGTTTATCGTTGCCTTCAGCATTTTAGTCGGGACAACGCCGGTCCAGACTTTAAACTTTTGCTCCTTATTAACTCTTTTTGTTTGGCGATCTTTTCTCGTTTTGTTGTTACCGGATGTTATGGTTGTCGAAACGGCATATCCGTACCTCTGAGCAGTTGCACCATTCTGAGCTCTACCCTACCTTTAATTACCTCTTCCTTTTTCCGCTTTGTATCCCGTATCTGTAGTAATAAACCCGTTTTTAGTTGACGTTTTATTTTTGTTTGTTTTGAGATACCGAGGGCCTTACCCAAGGGTCTCTTTTACCGTCGCGTGTCTGCAGAGTGTCGTCTCGGGGGTTGCCTTTCCCGCATCTTGGCCTATTGGTAGTGCCCACTCCTCATTCCTGTGCCTTCGACCGTCGTAAGGATCACCGCCGGCCGGGCACACCGATATCTAACCCGTCTATACCCTTTTCCCCGTGATGCTACCAATAGTGCTGGGCTGTCGGTTGGACAGGTCTCGGGGCGCGTCTGTGCAGAATCTCGACACCCCTTGTTCTTTTATTTTTCGTTACTTTCCCGTACCGGCCGAATGCCGAAGGGCCACGTGGTGGTTCTGGCCAAGCTGATTGGTGTTACTGTGACTGAGTGTGGATATGTGCGTTCGTGTAGTAGACAACGTCCGTTTTAGAACTCTCGCTTACCCTTTTCACTATCTTTTTTTCGACAGCCTATGTTTTCGGTGCAAGAAATTGTCCTAAGTCCAATTTCTTTTCGTTGGAAAGGGGGGAATTTTGTTACGTGCCACAAAATGGTTTTGTTTATGCCCTGATATATTCTAACATTCGATCTATTAACTTGCATGACTTTGTAATTGTTCGGGTTATCTATTAAAATTCATATCGTACAAGAACTAGGGTTTATGTGCCGGTTCTGGACTTATAAACGTGTAACTCGTGATTTTTCCCTGTGTCTGAGAACGATGACTAACTGTGTGTGTGTCATATTAAGGGGGTACATGCGACATTTGACATTGTGTATCTATAAATCTACGATTCTGGCCATTGTACGCTTATAGGTTACGTTACTGATTTCATTGCAAATGTTTTACTTTGTATTTATACATATCCTAATTACTAGTTGCGTTCCACAAATATTACCTACCGTTTGTGCGAGGGATAATGCTAGTTCTATATTGTTTGGTAGTTTTCCCGTCGACATTTGTATGTGAACAGGTTGCTTTCGGCCTAGTATAATGGACTGAATTGTTAGGTATCTGATCTGCTGTGTAAAGGATATCTTTATTTGTTAGCTGCCTTTCCTAGTGTCTTGCTTATTTATATTCAACTGTTGGATTGCGGTCAAGATTGAGGAATGCCGCTGTTACATCGGTTATTCATTTGAGTTCTATCTTGCGGTAGCGTGGTAGAGGTACGTTTTCTTTCTGCAATAGTATGTCATTGTTGAGGGTCAAGCCCTCACGTTTTCGTGAAGTGTTTAAATATATTGCGATCTAAATTACCTGATTAGGGATCCCAGTAGTTCATTTCAAATCTATCTATAACTTGTTTACTTGTCGCTCGGTTGTCAATTCTGTTTTAGACAACTGAAATTTAGTTACAAGGTAATATCCCTAAGTAGGATTAATAGCATGCTAGGCGTAGACAGTACGTTCACTTAGTGTTGGCGTTGCCAGAATCAATGTCGCATATTAATTTTTATCCTGTTCATTTGGGAAGTTATTTGCAAGTTGACCTTGTCGTGGTATGTCTTTTGTGAGTGTTGATGGTAATTATATTGTAATGCCAGGTTGGAATATTGTAAATCAAATTAGGACATTCTGTAATGGTTAAGTCTTCCGTGTGTTGCAATACTGTCGTTCGTAATATATGTCGAAAGAGATACGTGAATTGATTGACGTATTAAACTCGTTCACTTTTATCGAGACCAGCTAGAAGTGCAGAAGTTGGTGCAAGAAATGCATACGCCCTAATTTTTATTTAATCAAGGTTGATTTTTAACGCTTATGCGACTTTATATGGGGTATGTTATTAATTGAAGTACCGCTAATGGTTTATCGATTGTGAGTTGCTAATTAGCAATCACGTTTGGGTTTTTCTTAACGGCGTGGCCGGCTTCCATTTTGTTCTCTTGGACCTATAAGAACTTCTGAGAGTTTGTTGAGCCTTTTTAGTTCATTCTAAGGTGAGTTTCAAACAATTATATATAATTGGTTCTTTTGTTAGACGTGATCTCTAATATCTTGTGTGTTTCGTTGTCTAATTTTTTTTAGAAGGCTTTTTCCGGAGGGGTGAAATATTTCACACCCTGAAAGCACCTTCATTAAGGCGTTGGAGTGAATTTATTTTTATTGTACCGATACCTGTCTGTACCTAAGTTGTGGCTGGAGGCCCCTGAAGTCAGCTTTCCGCTTCAGCTCCAAGACATCACCTTGCCAGCCTATTTGGTGTCAGATAAGTGTGGACTTTGAAACGGTTGGTACTGCAAATTTTATCTTTGTGCCTATTGAGCACGTTATTGTTTAGAATAATTAAACCCTTCAGGAAATATATTGTTTGACGATACAGAGTGATACGTCAATTCGACCTTTGTTGGTCTTTCTGTGTTGCTTATAACCTTTTTCTACGAATAGTAAATTTTTGAGAGCCAGCTTCACTGCTGTTTAACCTATTTGGCTCGGTAGCATATAGAGTTTTGCTTTTACTGTTAATAGTGGCTGATCCCACGTAATTATCCTGGGATTATTATTATAATTTTTATTTTATTCTTTCCTTTTTTTTTGTAAAACTTTCATTTCTTTATGTAGCTTAATGAGAAGCTACGGTTTGAATTTTTAATCACCTTCAGTGAGTTAGTATCATTTACTGAGAGGTTTTATGACAGAGTTCGTAACTAGCTCAGCAATAGACTAGTGGTATTTTTTTTTTGGAGTATTCGGTTGCTCTAAGTGCTTAGAAATTTTATGTCCTGAACTTACGAGTCTGTGTTGAGGGTTAAGGGCTCTGGCATTGTGTTTTGTACCTTCTCAGTCTTGATTAATACCTTCTTTCAGTTTAGCTATTGCTAATTTATTGTCATTTTGTAATGTAACTTTGAACTTTGACTTAATATTTTTGTGTATAGTAAGTCTGTCGCATTAGTTAGACGACTGTTTAGAATCGTTATGTTTACCTCTTATGGTCTGTAAAATAATGTGCGGCTTATGAAACGTTTCAACAGCTTCTGTTTAGCCTTGCGTGGGCTACTGTATATCTGTAGATTATTTATAAACTTTTGCAATTTTCATATTCATGTTTTTTTTTAAAAAAAAAGATTTACTTGACACCCTCATATAATGTTTTTTTTAATTCTTTTCTTTTTGGTGTGTCAATATTTTTGATACTACGGTATAAATAAAGAATATTTGAAGACTTACCGTATTTCCGACTTTCATTTCTATCGCTAGTTTTTTTTCTGTTTTTTTTTTTGTGTATATGGCAAGCAGATTTTGCCTTAGGGCTATTCGTTAATAATTCAATATACAGGGTGACCCTTGGTGGCTTTCCATTGGAGGAACACGACCAGTGTAAGCTAGAGATCACAGGTAGGTCATCTATTTTGATGATTTAGTGTTTGGCGCCCATTATTTTTTTTTAATTTCTCAACGTCGCTACGTCGTTGCCGGACCGACGTGACACTTACTGGTGTAACTGTGAACCGACACGCCTTCTTCGACGAGAGCTAGTTTGGCCCTGTGATTTTACTTGTAACACCTCGCTATTGCGATCCCCCTGTTATGTTTTTTTTTTGCTTGCTAAATTGTACCGTATCGAAGCGACGTTGTGGGCGGCGCAGCTTAATAAGTATCAGGCTGCGTAGCATACTCTTATCGAAAATCAGTTTTTTGCGAATATTTCGCAAGTCATGCTTTTAAGACAACGTACGTTCCGAGTATAAAAGTATTTAAAACATAATTTTCAATATCTTTTATATAAAAAAAATTTCAAAATTCAGACCGGAAGTACCACTTTTACTCTTATCGAAAAGCGATTTTTTGCAAATATGTCGTAAGTTATGCATTCTATATATATTTATCAAGAGTACAAAAGTATTTAGAGTTGGATATGGAATATTTTTTGTATAAATGAAATTTAAAAATTCATACGTATAAGAATGTCGTGTGGTGGCCACGCCTCATTTTTTCTTAAAGTACGTTTCCTTACAATCCCCATTCGTTTCTGAACAAATGTGGTCTCTTGCTTTTTTTTGTTTGACGTACGGTTTTTGCTTAAAAAAATTAAATTCATTCATGTGCACGATGTTATGAAATTGGGTATTACCAAGGATTAAAAACGATCTAGTAGATAAGAAGCAGATTTTCTTTTGTAATCATAAACAGCTTTGACATTTACCTACCTAGTATACTTGTCACGTATTTAAGTCGTTAAACATTAACTATTTGTAAAAAAAAACATTGTTCAATTTACGAATTCTGATTATGCAGACATGCATTACATGTACGGGCTAGCTGATGGTAATGCACTCGAAGCCAGGCGGACGTATGAAGACCGCTTTCCAAAAAACATTTCAAAATGTATGTAGATTACGTTATTCCCTTAAATAAATTGTTGTTCAGAGTTACATAAGTTTTATTCTCATAAGTGGTCTAGCGAGATGCACATGATTGATTTTTTTTTAAAATTTTAGCACCCCATAGTTCAAAAGTTAAGACATTTAGGACATATGTTCATATGAATTTTTTTTTCATAAAAGGACCCAAGAATAACGCCCTTAAATATTAGCTTGTTATTAAGAAACAGCCTGTATATATATATTCGTATGCAACTACATGACAGGTACAAAAAAAAGAAACATATAAATTATATTACAAAAGTAGAAATATATTTAGAAGGGCCATCATTGCAGGGGGGGCTTTAAAACACTGCACCATTTGGTCTAGGATGTAGTAAAAACCTGCAGAAAGAAATACCTCCATCACAGCGCCACACAACTAAAGGTCTTTAGTTGTTAAGATCCAAGCAACAGCCTCCAGAGGCTTTAAATTATGTAAATCTGTATATCCAAATTCAAACTTAGCTAGAGGACATCCTTCAACAATATGTTTAACTGTTTCAATCTCAGCTCCGCAATCACAAACTGGACTCGCAATCACATTCCACTTGAATAAATTCCATTTCCTTCGCCAATCTCGCCAAGTAGTTACATTTGTCATTGGATATTCCTGCGATATTATGTTGACAAATCTTAACAACTCGACCAGTATTCCTAAAAGAAACACAGTATGAATTCAAACTTGAAAAATTATACTTGTCATATGACCGTGAGGATCTTGGGGATCTTGTACGGTCTTCCAAGTGATGGTTATTATGAACAACATTATATTCTCCATTTTGGACCATCGTAAAGATGGTTACCATCAACCAAATTCAAGTAAAATTAAAGAAATATAAATTAAAACATAAAAATAATTAGGAAAATAGAAACTTAAAATTGATACTACTTATTACAGATAAATACGCAAAATGGAACGACAGAATTGTGATTGCATTCATTTACAATTGTCTTGAACCGTTAGAAAGTGAAAAAAAGCAGAAAACAAAGGCAGATAAAGACTACAAGCACGAACAGGACTTCTGTCCTGCTCCCGTTTTTGTGATAAGAAAGTGTAAGATAAAAAAAGAGGAAAAAGATGTAAAAGAGGATAAGGGGAAGAAATTGGACAAGAAACTTTGTCGTTTATTCATTGACGGTTCTGGTCGAGTCTATGATAGCTGGACGAAATACTTGGAAAAAAATACATTACCGCCTCGAAAAATGATATACCCAAAAGATGGCAAATATCAAAATAATCCAGAAAAAAAATGGTATGAAGATGAAGTATGGCTAGAAAACAGTTATTCTCCCAGCTGTAGTAAACTAACCAAAATGTTGAGAGTTACGGATGTCGCCACTGGTGTTACTGGATTCTTATCTGGAGCTGCAATTGTAGCTTCTATGTTTACACCTTTAGCAGCTGTTACGATACCGTATGCTATAATTGCTGGTGCAACGACGGGTGTCTATGCTGCTGGAAGAGGAACTGGTACCTTAGTAGACCGTAGTCAACATGCACAGGTAAAGCATAATATTATTTGCGCTTGACTATTTTTATATCTTCATCAACATTGCTCATAAGTACAACTTGAAACAAATTAAAGCTTATAATTAAACTATAAACTATTTAACTATGAAAAACAGAATTACAACTATTAGTGACAGTCAGTTCTTGCATCAAAATTTGATTAAACTCTTTGAATTATTTTTGAACAATAAATATCCTGGTCACATTTTAAGAAAATTAATATATAGTTAGTAGAGGGACCAAGCCGATTCGAGAACCTCCTCATGACCTTGACCTTGGTCCGACCTTCGGCCGGACCAAGGTCAAGGTCAAGGTCATGAGGAGGTTCTCGAATCGGCTTGGCCCGGGAAGGTCAAGGTCAAGGTCAAGGCCAAGGGTATCGGTTAATAGAGGAGAATTACTAGAGCCAGTGAGAATTGAAGTATGAAATAGTATATAAGGATGCCGAAAAGGTCAATGAATATAATAAATGTGTTAAGAAGTTATACGAAGCAGCAGGTTTATCCCAAATATGAACGAAAATGAAGAACTGTCTAGTAAAGTGCTGCTGGAAGTGCAACAGGAATTTAATAATTTCAATTATGTCGGCGATATATTGTCGAAAAGTCGAGACAATGCGATAGATGATAAAAGAGATGAGACAGTATGCAGAAGAGAATTTGAATGGGCTCTAATAAAAGATAACATCGCACAGCAGTTTTATGAATCCTATAAATATAACTTAATGTATTTATGTGATGTATATGAATATTATAAGTATGATGGAAGAAGGAGAAGTAGAACGCTCATGAACTATTTGAGTTGGTTCGCTGAATAAGAGGTGAAGGCGGTAATATCAAGCTCTGGGGCCAAGGTCATGAGGACGATGTGGAGGTTTCAGAAGCAAGTTATCTCAAAGCAGCAAGGTCAAATCAGCAAATGTGTGGTATATAAGTTGGTAATAATGGGGACAGTATCAGTGTGAAGTTAATAGTCAAACACAACAGTGAGTAAGATGCATTCCGTAAAGAGGTTAAGAGGTGAGCAAGTTATTCAGATGTCTAAAAGCAGCAAAGTGAGTGATAAAGACGACAGAATAGACCGAAGCAATAAAAATTATATTGGTAACAGTCCAGATATACCCCCCGGTCAGTGTAAATTCCAAAAGAATAAAGAATGCGAGGAACAATTGTCGCAATCAATAATAGACGAATTGGCAATCGACTTTATGACACCACACGCGCAAAGTTTTGATAATGAATCTGTAGTAGAATCAAGTCAAACTATGCGAAAGTCAACAGATGAAGAAAATATTCAGAATACCATGATAGATATGCCGTTGCTATCACAAAGCATATATTTTTTAAATAAAAGTAATTCCAAGTGGGTTGCTGTAGGCCTAGAGGTAGAATTATATTTTGAGCCAGTGGTGAGAATTGTTGGTCTAAAGAAGCAGAGATTGTCTATGAAAGCGGAAGAGTGGAAGCGGTTCCAAAAATACGAAACAATATTAATGAAATATTTCAAGGAGGATAAAAGTAGTTATCCAACCCTAGACATTGGAAATATAAAAATGTCATTTGATTGCTTCGATGGAATAAATAAGATACTAAAACTGGAGAAGAATAGCGAATGTCTATACATTTCACATGATGGGTTATCGGAGTTGTGGTATCTGAAAGATTTAATAGCGTGTCGGTTGGAAAATCTCAAAGCAATAGAATATGGGAAGTATTATAAAGATTTAATGGAAGTCTTGGCCGTGATGGAGGGAGATGTAAAGAGTGGTATAGAGAGTGCGCGAAATGGAACAATGTCCGAGTGTGTTGCTATAACCAAAGAGTTGAGTACTTATGGAATGAAAAAAATATACTTTGATTTACAATTTTATAAAGCTGTATATAATTAATAACAATTAATATATGTAACAATGTAAATGCAATGAATAAATGTATGAAATGATAATTTTTTTTATGTATTCCAAGGTGTGGACTATAAGTAAAGATAAAGTAGTTTAAGAGTATGTAAATAATCTGTTTATTGGTATTGATTAAAAAGTATTCAAAGGCGATGGTCGTACAGCTCTTGAAATGGCTGTGAAACGAGGTCGATTGATTAGTTTGCAATGGTCAACCAAAAAGAAAGGTCGTGGAATAATTAATAAACTGATAGATAAATTACCAGTGGAGTTACACATACCAAGTTATAACTATTGCGGTCCAGGTACAAAATTAGATGCACGATTGCAAAGAGGTGATAAAGGAGTAAATTTATTGGATGAAGCTTGTAAGGAGCACGATATACACGATATAGCTTATTCCAAATCGAAAGAGGTTGTAAATCGAAACGTTGCGGACAACAAATTGTATCGACGTGCAGTTGAGCGAATAAAGAGTAAAGACGCAAGCGTAAAGGAGAAAGTTGCTGCCACCTTAGTAGCAGGTATCATGAAAGGAAAAACGACATTCGGTGTAGGGTTACGAAGTGCAAAACACGTAATGAATGCAAGAAAAAATAAACGGAGAAATAATACGAAAATGCAATCTCGGAAACGGAGGAGGACTGGGGGTGCTGTGACGTTTTTGCAGGCAATGAAAAGAGCTCGCGAAGCAATACGAAAAGGCGGTAAAAGAAGGAGTTTATTAGAGAACACCAGAATTGCGTATCAGACACTGAAAAGGTTGCAAGGAACGAGAAAGATGATATTGCCACGATCTAGAATTGTAGCTATTCCAAAATCTGGCGGATTTTTGCCGCTGATTCCGCTGTTTGCTGCTCTGGGTGCTCTGGGATCACTCGGGGGTGGAGCAGCAGCAATAGCCAAAGCAGTTAACGAAGCGAAGGCAGCCAGGGATGGATTAAAGGAGGCGCAAAGACACAATCAAGCGATGGAAGCGAAAGCCATTGGCAGTGGGTTTTATGTGAAACCATACAAGTCGGGGTGTGGCTTGTACTTACCAGAACATTCAAAAAACCATTAGGGGTATTACCACGGCGACCGTTGACAGATAGAGATATTCAGAAATATGCGAAGAAGTGGAAAATTAATAATTTCAGAGGAATTTATAGTCGAGACTCTCTACCAAAAAAAATACGAAAATATGAAAAAGGTGTCGTAAATTTAGATGATGGTGCAGGCAGAGGCACTCATTGGGTAGCATATTCCAAAGAAAATCAAAAGATTAATTATTTCGATAGTTTTGGAGATTTAAGGCCGCCACGCGAGGTAGAAAAGTATTTGTTATCAAACGGTCACGGGGTAATACACTATAACTATAAAAGGTACCAGAAACCCGATGCTATTAATTGTGGCCATTTGTCATTACAGTTTTTGAAAGGAAAGTTTGAGTAAGACAAATTAAAGTTTAAGTAGTGAAATGGATGCCGGTGCAGTTGATAGCTTGACCCTGGTGTTGACAGGGGACAGTTCAGAATTAGTATCGATTTTCAATCCAGTTATATATTTGAATGGGGAATATGAATTGTGTATCGTAAATTTGCAAGCTTACAATTCAATAGCGAACGTGGGTCCACAAAATAATATCTTCTGTTACAATGTCGGTTCCCACGAGGAAGATGATTTAAATTGGAAGAAGATTCACGTACCAGAAGGAACGTATGACATAGACGATGTACAAAATTATATTGAAGAAGCTTTGAAGGAACGAGAGGGCGATGATAAATCTTTTATTATGAGGGGAAATAGTAATACACTGAAGGTGTCAATAAGGACAGATGTATATGTGAATTTTGGTATAAATAATTCTATAGGTTCACTGTTTGGTTTCGGAAATGTTATTATTCCAAGATATACAACAGTTACAAGCGATAATGTTGTGAATATCAACAAAATTAATGCAATTCAAATATTGTGTAATGTAGTGGATGGGTCGTATGTTAATGGTAAACCCTCGCACGTGTTATACCACTTTTATCCAAATGTGGCTCCAGGGTATAAGATTATCGAAGTACCACAAGAAAAGATTTATATGCCAGTGAATGCAAACGTCTTGAGTAGTATTGTGTTGAAAGTTGTCGACCAAAGTGGAAATCCGGTCAATTTTAGAGGTGAAGAAATTACAGTATATTTACGGTTACGAAGAAGAGGTGCTGAATAGAAATGGGGGTATCGTTTGCCAGAGTATCATTGCCGCAAGGAAGAAGGAAAAAAAGAAGCAGTTGGATTGTGGACAATGGAAATATAAGAAATCGTACACGAAGAGTGAATAGGGGTGGAAAGTGGAGAGGTGGACAAGTAAAGTTATCACAAGACAATAGGAAGTTTCTACAGAGTCTGGGTTTCAAAGTTTTGGATTAATTAGAATGAGTGATATGTGAAATGGTAACGGTTTGGATGAAAGCGAGGGATTATAAGTAATTCTTAGGAGATAGACTAGCGTACTAGAAATAAGACAGTGCAAGTAGATATAAGTTCACGTATTACAGTTACGGTTCTGTTGAAAGCCGACGGTCGATCAAAGAACAAGTGTTGATTGAAAGCATAACGAAATGGATATACTAAATGTACAAGAGAAAGTTCGGGTCAGTGATTCCATTATTGGCTACGAGTATCATAATCATATACCGTTCGGAACACCGAAATACGAGAATAATGATGAAATCCGAATAGCCGTTCCCGAGATAGATAATTTCACACTACCAAGTGAGTCAAATCTATATGTGCAAGGGAGATTACGACTGGAAAGTGATGATACAAAAAGCAGTACTACTGCAAGTCTGATAAGTAATGCTATTGCGTTTATGTTCAGCGATATAAGATATTTAATGAATGGTGTAGAGGTGGATGGAGTGAGGAATGCTGGGATTACTACAACCATGAAGGGATTGTTCTCGTTTTCAAATGGAGATGTTGGTAAATTGCAGAATGCCTGTTGGGATGTAAGAAGCTGGAAGGCTCCCAATATCGATAGTAAGGGTAATTTTTCTGCTAGCGTATCGTTGAAAGCACTAATGGGATTTGCAGAGGATTTTAAGAAGATTGTTATGAATGTTAGGCAGGAATTGGTCCTAATTAGAAGTAACGATGACCGAGATGTGATATATCAAACAGTAGATACGGAGAAAGTAAAATTAACTATTGAAAAAGTAATTTGGAGGATGCCACACGTACGGGTGGGGTTAAGACAAGAATTATTATTGACGAAGTTGATTGAGAAGAATAATACCATGCAAATGGCATTTAGAGGCTGGGAGATACACGAATATCCGTCACTTCCCCAAACAAATAAGCATAGTTGGTCAGTTAAAACTGCTCCGCAATTGGAGACTCCGAGATATATAATTTTAGGATTCCAGACTGGCAAGAGGGGCATGCTTGCAGAAAATATGTCAGTATTTAATTATTTGAATTTAACAAATCTGACAGTGTTTTTGAACGGGAGAAGATATCCATATGAAAACTTGAATCTCGATTATGATAACAATCATTATGCTAATTTGTACGAGATGTATGCAAGGTTTCAGAAGGTCTACTACAACTATGAAGATTCGGATCCGATTCTGAGTCTAGAGCAATTTAAATTGAATCCACTGTTCGGTATAGATTGCACATATCAACAAGATGCTCTGCATAAAAGCGGTGTAGAAATTCGAATTGAGTTCAGTACGAAGAATAACGTCCCCGATAATACCGTAGGTTATTGCTTAATTTTGCATGACAAGATGATGCAGTATTCACCGTTTACAAAGATGGTGCAACAAATGTATTAGTTGAAAAGAAACATCTACACACAGCGTAACAATTGGGAGGGTGTGTGCAAAAGTAAGAAAAAATGAAAACAGCTCATATCGTTATTGATTTCCAATGGTTTCAATGGAAAGATCAAATAATACCGAAAGAATTGGCTAGTCAAGATAGTGATCAGAAATCGAGCCACTTCATATTTCGACCTATAATGAGTTTCGGTTCTCTCAACGAAGACGATCGACGAAGAGCGAATTATGTTATGAGTCAGCATCACTGTTTAAGATGGGACGATGGCTATATATTAGTAGGGGACTTTGATGAAATTATTAAACGCTTGAGCTTTCGCGTGCGAACAGTGTATGTGAAAGGTTCCGAGAAAGCGAAGTTCATAAAAGGAATCGATTCTAATATCAATGTAATTGATTTGAAACACGCGCCAAATATAGAAAGTCGACAACCAAGTTGCACATTTCACACTCGACCTGATTGCGTGTGTGCGCTGTCAAATGTTTTGCTATGAATAATCGGTAAGAAGTGCAAAGAATCGATATTGCAGAAATCCCAGGCACGATATGGGGTGCGAATCATCGAAGGAAACGAAAAGTAACACACTAGTTGGGAAAGTGTCAGAAATTATTGGTCGCTATGAATCGGACGCATCATTTGCCAGAATAGAAGATTATGAATTATATTATATTCCGAAATCATACCTTATGACGGAGGTGAGGGCTGTGGATTTAGAGTTTGTTTGGCACAGATTGCCAAATTGTTACAAAAATGATGTCGAAATTATGCAGTGTTTACCATGTAGAGAGCACTATAATGTAGAAGAACTTATATGCTGCTGTTGTTTAGAAAACGTTTTGCGAAGAAAGGATTGCACACTCTGTATATATAATAAGTCATAGTAATGTTAATAATGTATTTTCATTTATGTGTGTATTGGTATTAACTAATTACATGTAACATGTATACGTAATTCAAATTTTAATAAAGTATTGTATAACTAATGTGGTTTATATTTTCCAACAATACTCCAGTGCTGTTTTATCGGATCCCACTGAGGGATTCGATACAATATTCTCCTCGTTAGTGGCAAAGGCTGAACGAGACTTTAATCAGTTGTTGGATAGTATGTGCTTCCACCGATATTTTCTTCGTGGTTCCTTGAATAGGAATATGTTCCAAACGGATCATGCTCATATTCAAGAGCAACTACTTGCTTTGAATCGGTTGGAGAGACATATTAGAGCTATTAGACAAGCTCTCAATAGCAGACCTGAGTGAGGGCAATGCCCTCCCACTATTATCTAAATTTCACTTGTGTAAATTTCTGTAAATTTCGCACCATTTATCTAAATTTCTTCACAATCGACCACATCTATTAAACCTCGATCAAAAAAGGGACTGTAGAGCTATTAGAAAAGAACCAAAAAAAGCAGACCTGAGTGAGGGCAATGCCCTGCCACTATTTATCTAAATTTCACTTGTCTAAATTTTATTTCTGTAAGTTTCACACCATTTACCTGAATTTCGTTTGCTTAAATTTCTTCACGATTAACTACATCTACTAAACCACGATCAAAAAAGTGACTGTGTCATATCTCCATCAAGACTACTACAACTTCTTTCAATATCCCATTACCAATTGAGAAAAAATGCAACGCTTTTGATACTGACGTTTGGAAATATTTTAAGCCAGGAATTACATTACAAATTAATGGAGCAAACCTGACAGTGGAGATAGAAAACGTAAACATAAAGATCACGATGGTGAACGGGGTGCCGCACGTGGAAGTTTCCACGGAGTTGCGGCCTCCGAACGAAGTGAATTTGACACCCCCCAACCAGCAACCGCCAACGGAGGGGCTGCAGAATGCGCCGACGCGCAGTACTGCACCCTGGGCGGAAGTTGTTGGCAGGAGGCGATCACCGCTGCTACAACTGTAAGTATAACAGATCACGTATTAGCGTTGATAAACTAACTCTATTTAATCTTGCAGTTACGAGGACGACAGCGGCAGTGATTGGGGGTGACAAATAAATATATTTATGAAAATAACTTTGTTTTATTTAATCTATATCCTTTCACCTATAAGCAACTAAGCTCGATGGAGCTTAAAACACAAGCAGTGTTACTACCACTTCAAAATTATGATATTGTCGAAGAAAGTTATAAACGCCATAGTAAGCTTTTTGGGGGTAATTGCAAAAGAGCACTAATAGTTGGTCCCTCTGGATGTGGCAAAACCAATGCATTGCTTAGTTTGCTGCTGCATCCTAACGGTTTACGTTTTAAGAATATTTACATATGTTCAAAATCTCTGCCTCAGCAAAAATATAATTATTTAAAGCGTGTGCTTCACCAAGTTCCTGAAATTGGATACTATGAATATACAGACACAAGTGCTATGTTAGTTCCCGAAAAAGTGGCAGACTATTCGATCGTAATTTTTGATGACATTCCTACGGTAGATCAGAACTTGGTCAAGCAGTATTTCTCTTTTGGCAGGCATAAAAATATTGATTGCTTTTATTTGTGTCAGACGTACAGTGCTATTCCCAAACAATTACTTCGAGACAATTGCAATTTTTTGGTGGTCTTTAAGCAGGATGGTACTAATTTAAAACACATCTTTAATGATCATGTTCACGACCTGAGTTACGAAAACTTCCTGCATATGTGTCAAAACTGTTGGAAAAATCCCTACGAAATGTTAGTTATTGACAGCGATTGCGCGTTCAACGAAGGGAGATACCGTCTAGGATTCGACAAATACATTCGTTTGAGAGTATAAGTTGTTGGTGCATGTCTGGAGCTATAGTATTCCATATTCGACCACGAATGAAGACAGTTATGGAAGAGAAGTTAGTTCGTAAGTTGCTTGAGGCTCGTAATGCTCTAAAACACAAATTGAAGTCATTGAAAGCCGACATTGCACAAGCTCAGAACAACATCGATGTTCAGTATGCTCCAGTGACAGTACACTTAAAAGAAATACTATCTAAGTTAGATGGAGCTGAAGTTGGACCCAAAAAGCGCTCCAAAGATACTTCCGAAGTAGAGATGGAAACATTTTCGGAATCAATGGAAAAGCCTCATGATATACCTGGAACTTCAATAATAACTCATAGAACAACTCCTATTCGAAAACCTGGTCGAGTATCATGGTTTAGCCCCGTTCTCCATTCTTCGCCAACAAAAGGGGTAAGGAAAAGAGATCTACAACCCTCTCTTTATCAGGACACACCATCGATGGTACAGCCATCCTTTATACAAGATGAATATATTGGTGATCTATTGCCTGAGACTCCAGAACAGAGAAGTATGGATGTCGGTGGTGAAAGTGAGTCTGGAGAGGGTGAGAGTAGCGCTAGTTTAGATTTGGATAAATCCATGGCACATGCTATTTCCTTATTAAAAACAGCTCCTACAAAATCAATTATAGCCAATAAATCACTTAACAAGACCCGTTTAGACGCTGACGTAGTAAAAGAGTCATTAAAAAATCACGATCCATTAGTGCGTCCGTTTCTCGCTGGGTTAGCAACGGACGAAACCGATGTCTACGATAACAAGTACGGAATTCGTGAAGAGGACGGTAAATTGAAAATCGGTTCAGCCGAAGTTGGGTTCGATGGATCAAATATTATAATTGGTGCTTTTACGTATGCTGGTACAAGGGGTTTGTATGAGCTGTTATTCAAAAAAGTTCCTGGAAAATTCACTTTCGCAGACGTTAAAAATTACAAGTATATTTTGAAGGATACTAATGCTTATCGAGTAAACTACGATCCTAGTAGGAAGGTTGCAGCCGGGCGAGCTTTTAAATATAAGAACATCATCAAACCCGTTCTTGAAGGGAAACCACCTAACGTGTGGTGGACAAGGAACTGGAAAATTGGAGCAGGGGTTACCAAGCAGTTTGGTGAAACATTACAAAAGCAAATCCTTCCAAATACAAAACTAGAATACAAATACTGGGATGATGTTAATGAATTGACTGAACGATTGCAACTCTTGATTGCATCCAAACTCGCCGGGCATACGAGCCATGACAATGAAATACTAAGTATTTTACAGGAATTGAAGGAAGCAAAAATAATCGCCTAATTATGCTGTTATAGTAAAACATCAACCCGAGAGGTTGCAACATCAGTTCATACAAAATTCCAGAAGAAGTCAGTATGGCTATTGACAAATTCGGTCGCCACATCCACACACATATTATTCAGAAGCATCTGGCATCCGCTAATAATACGAAAAAATTTCTTAACCAGCACCAGGCGAAAGAAGTTATTTTGGGATACTTTAAAGATTACATAAACAGGGGCACGACAATACTAGGACGGCCAAGATCTCTTAGCAAACCGAGGAAAGTATTGCGATTAGTCAGTAATGGTGAAATAAACGGGCCCAATCGTTTATATTTCCTGCAAAATAATGACCTATTTTATGAAGCGAATTGGTATCGAGGGAAAATATTAGAAGTACGTTATTCCATTAACTCCACGGAACCATATGAAACATCCAAAGTAAAGCTTGTTGTGAACTTCAAAGAATTTGATGAAGAGAAGGCTAAAAGTACACCCTATATAGTGACAGATAAAACCAAGATCAGCCTTCGATACGTGGGTCCTCAGCCAATACCAGAGAAAACCGGACTCGTATCAGCAGAAATACTTATTGAGGAAGATGACACAAGTTAAGAGAGATGTGGTTAACGAATTACATGGGCCAGCTAGAATCCAATTTCCTCGTAGACGGGTTATCATTAAGGGGTTGAATGATCTACTTCAGGCAGATTTGGTGGAAATGATCCCCTACTCTAAAGAAAATGAAGGTTTCAAGTACATTCTCGTTTGCATTAATGCTTTTTCAAAGTATGCGTGGGCCAGACCACTAAAAAATAAGTCGGCAGTAGAAGTTGCCAACGCTATGGAAAGTATTTTGACAGCAGACCGTAAGGGAAAGCCGAAGAATATTCAAACTGATCACGGTAAGGAATTTTACAACGCAACGTTCCGGAAACTGATGGACCGCTACCGAATTAATCATTACAGTTCGTATTCTACTAAGAAAAGTTCGATTGTCGAACGTTTTAACAGAACACTAAAAGGAAGAATGTGGAAGGAGTTCAGTTTCAATGGCAATTATCGTTGGCTAGACATTCTTTCACAAATATTACGGGACTACAACAATTCTACACACTCAACGACTGGTTATAAACCAGTCCAAGTCAACCATCGCAATGCCAAACAGATACTTAATTCGGTCTATAGTAATATCAAGATTGCTGATCCAAGAATGTCCAGATTTCAAATCGATGCGCCAGTTCGAATAAGTAAACACAGACATGCATTTTCTAAAATGTACACTCCGAACTGGTCCAATGAAATATTCTCTGTGGCAAAGGTACAAAATACTTATCCGAGATCATATCTTCTTAAAGATGCCAACCAACAACCTATATTGGGGGCTTTCTATGACTATGAGCTGAAGAAAGTTAAACATCCCGACATATATCTCGTTGAAAAAGTTCTAAGGCGAAGAAAAAATAAAGTACTAGTGAAATGGTTAGGTATGGATAAAAGACACAATTCATGGATATCCAAAGACAATATAATTTAGCTTTTATTACTTTTATTTACAAACTGTAGCAACACATATTGAAATATATGTATACATATTTATAGAAATAAAAAATAGTTGTGTTTTCTAGGTAATAAATAATAAATGTATGTTACAGTCATTAATATTAATTGTTATTTATTGTAGAAAGTAGTCCCTCCAAAGTTTGTGCTCCTAGTAATTCCGGTATTTTGTAATGTCCCCATGCTAACGTACTGGTGTTGTCGGGTAGGATGAAACGTTTATCATCTTTCCCGGATAGAGCTACTTTGTTCCTCAATTCCGTAAACATTGTGTGATAATCCGAGCGAAACACATACATCTTCTTCAATAACACACCACCTTGTTCTACTATGTGCTTGTAGTCATCCACAGTTAATTGTTTTTCTATTACATACTTTTTAACTCCTTTGGCTGTCTTAATGCATTGATATGGTAACTGCACACAATAGGCTTTGGCACCAGTTCCGTAAAATGATTCAATAACTTTGCCGGCATATTCATCTTTCATCCGACCCAACATAGGCAAACTACGGGGTATATTATGTGGGTTATCAGTTGCATAATTCGATGTATCAAATCGATCCAAATTCGCTTTCATAATATCATAGAAATTACAATTGTCTATGGAGAGTATTAAAGAATCGGTATCGGTGTACAATAGTGTTGCAGCAGTATCGAAAGTTGGCTTAATAAAATCATAATAGAAGTCGTACATAACCATTTTTGCTATTTCCAAAATTACAAAACCTATATAAACAGGTTTCATATATTGTATACGAACCAGGGCTAATTCGATTGCAACCAGAAATTCGCTGAATACTTTAGAAGATTTGAAGTTTGGTTTGGCAACATAAGCTTCTGCACCAAGCTTTCTGTGCCTCGACTCCCAATGGGTTAATAACTTTATGTCGACCCGATTCTCCACGTTCTCCATGGTCTTACCAAATATACTGTTTACCTGCAATTTATAGAACTGCTTACCAAATTCATGGGTAGATTCATTACGTTTCGCTGTGTTAAAATCTATGTAGTTCTTCAGCCACTGTTCTTGACGAAATTTTATGCCTCGACGTATACCCCGCAATAGCAAACCATGTCTCAAGCATTGTTTTAGTGTTAAATAATGCATGACATACTTGGTCTTATCACATAAATTGGGAATTAACTTACTGAATTTAGAATTTGGAGGAATAACACTCTCCGGACAAAAAGGAAAATCGTTGTGATAATCGTGTAAAATGGTTGGGTATTCCAAATCTACTTCCAAGACATAACCTACATCTCCAGCATCCGCAATACCATTCACATCTAAGGAATCTACTTCATCCTGTGTTAACCAAGTAAAATTAGATACAGGTAATTTAAAACACATAGCGTGTCCGTATAAATTTGTTGCATCCAAATATACTATTTGCTTGTTTGGTTTCGTTTCGTCATAGTTGGGTGAGTGAATATTATTTGCGATTGCTTTTCTTTTACTGCACATACTTACTCCACCACGTATGCTCATTTTGAAAAAGTTTAGCATGTCAATGTCAGTAAGTAGCTCTAATTTGACACCAGTCATGCGCAACATGGCGTCCCAGCTTAAACCGGGGGCAGTAAAATAATGGGCTGGATCTAATTTGTAATTACTTAAACACAGATCTCGAAAATTCTCAAAAACGTCGGCTAGCAATAGCACATCGGTAAGCAAGTACAGATCACTATATTGTCCCAGAGTCTCACATTCAAACAAGTCCCATACTCTCCTTGCCCTTGAATAGTCTTCTACACTTATGTGACTGTCGCGAATTTTATCGTAAAATTCATCTCTACTAGGTAAATGTGGATGATTCAATTTCTCGAACGAAGTTACAAAATTATATGGGAAAACACCTTTTTGCCGAAGTAACTTGAACTTTTCATCTGCAAAGTATCTAGCAATCTCTCTGCATTGACTATCTTCCAAATACGATGATAGTTTATCTAATGAGGCACTCATAAACTTAAATGAATCTATAAACCTTAATTTATAGTGGATTTTGCGTTTTTTCCCATTACAATCTATTATGTCTCCCACATACACCTTCTTGGAAAACGAAATATACTTCTCTTTGTTTTGTGCTATTACTTCAACTTCTTCCTTTTCCAGCGCCATCGTTTTCACAAACAAGTGACTATCATAATTAGAAAGATTATGGAATATTATCGGTATATACCGTGGATCTTTGAAATTTATATTACAAATCATATGTGCTGGACCTCGATATGCACCGGTCATGTGATCATGATCACATACTTTCTGAAGCACATCAACGATTGGTTTATCACAAATATGGCATATTCCTTCTTGTTGTTGTATGTATGTTTTTGTATGTCTTCATCAGTCAATGGATTCATTTCTTTAGATTTACTAAAACACTCTTTGTACAGTCTTTTTGTGACCTCTCCCAATTGTCTAATAAATTCTGATCCAGCATTTTCACCACGATACAGCTCCAATCGAGACAAACTATCATCGTAACAACACTTCACGTAATATGCAAAGGAGTGGGGCTCGTGTTCATAACATTTTACTGTATATGGTTGATTGGGATTGGGCTCAGTTGTGTCTATGGGTTTTAACACAGTTTCAAAGTCCGCATATATCACATAGGGAATTCTTAATTGTCGCTCGAATTTTTCGTATTGTAAAATATTTTCCGGCATAGTTTCACCATACTTATTTGTTTTCGGCTCTACTCCCGGTAGTACAGCCTTTACTTTCTTGCAGTCTTCTTCTTCGTGTCGCCGCAATTTTTCTAGACTTGTAAAAGATACCAAGCAACCTTCACATATATATTTCTCGTGGCCGCCCAAAGATTTTTGCATTGAAACTAGTCGGGACAAGTTCTTAATCCAGCAGTAGTGAGTATTACCATCTGAATTGCTAACCAATAATAAATTGATATGTGTAGCTCTTTTCTGCGTTGTAAAATATAAAGGCCCGACTACCTCATATGCCATGTGCTCTCCATGTTCATATGGTTTTTCTAATCCATAAACATTAATAGACATATTATTTTTTACTTCAAATATATTTATGTCTTTCAATTTCACTGGAAAGTTCATATCACTGAAGTCAGCAACGGTTTCGTAACTGGGATAAGAGGAAATTCTTTGCGGAAGACCAACCGGTGAACATAAGGCTGATGTAACTGCCCACGCGAAACAGGCTTGATCGTTGTTCTGTACATTTATTACGGCCCTTTTCAATTTAATTACCTCTGGTAAATCGATAAAACTGGAAGCACTCATTGGATTATATTTATTTATATTTACTTCAAAATATAATAATTTACACAGGGTCCATCCTAAAAATTATACACATTAAATTACACCTTCATATGCAACAACACTTTATTACCTGAATCTCGTTCTTGAAATTCTGACATTTTTGAACTAATCTCATCTACATATTCTTCATACTTCTCATACAAATTAACTCCTGGATTTATAATCTTATTTTTAGTATTAAATGACTTTATTTCTAAATTCTCTTTAGTTACTAGAGAATACAAGCCAAATAACTCCATATTTACTTTTAGGGCATTATGAATTACTACAACAGCATCTATTAATGATAGAATCTTCTCCCTTACCACTGTTGCAAATTCTTCAATATCTAGATAATGTTTTGATGTTTCCATTACTCTGTAACTCGTTATTCTATCCCCAAATGCTCCAACAATCTTTTCAACACCATCATCTACCACTACAAATGCGTTAGTTCGATGTATGTTACTTCTCAAATGAGAATGAAAACACTTGCTATCGACCAATACTTGACATATATCACATTTTTTAGTTTTCTTTGATGTGACAATTTCATTTGGTTTCATTCTCTTGCCCTTACAAGATGTTACCATATGTCTGTTCCTATTGTCTGCCCGAGTAAACACTTTGCTACACTTTTCACACTCAAACATATTTAGAAATTTATAACACACTTCTTACTATTAAGTCAGGATTGTAAAGTATGTTGACTTCAGACCTACATATATATAACCCCGTTCCAATTTCTTGCAAACGTGTCTCCCCCTCTTTAATTTAACCTTGACTTTGTGGTAGCTATAACATTGAGATAACTTTCAACTTGAAGTAACCTGCACCGTGCCATTGACTTTGTGCTGATGCATCTCCTCCTCTTACATTTAACCTTGACCTTGTGTTGTTTATATCATTAGGATCACTTTCAACTTGAAATAACTTGCACCGTGTCAATAACTTCGTGGTAATTTTTTCTTTTAACTCTCTCATTTAACTGTTTACGCACTTCTGCACAGTACGATTTTTTCCCTATATATGCTGTACAACAGAGTTCCCTTACTTAGTATTACACGAGTATCATACAAGATAGCAATGGATAACAGACATAAACTAATAATAAAATCTTTGCACTGCGATTTTTTAGAAAATTGCAACTTTGATGCACTACTACCTAAACTGTTCGAATACAACATATTTCCTAAAAGTTGGCATAACTATGACGAGGTTTGTGTCCATATAACTTCATATTTTTTGTATTAATGTTGTATTAACATTTCAGAAAATAACACGTAGAGAAAAAGTTGAAATTATGTTTGACTTGCTGACGAGAGGACCACACGCATTTCAAAATTTAATTGAGGCACTACGAGCATCCAACCATCAGTGTTTGGCAGATAAATTGCAGACTAGAAGCAATGATGATGAATTTTTTAATATTAGTAGGACAAATGAAATAATAAATAAATACAAACATCCATAGTAATTGATAATAATACATAGTAATAATTTATTTTATTGTATACATAACTGCTAATACATAATTATATATTTGTTAATTTGTTTGGATTTCTTCCTCGAAATCATCCATATTGTCCAATTCATCCAACACTACAGTTTCTCTATCAAATATATCATGACTAACGTTCATAACTGCCACCCACACCATTCCATTATCAGTATTAGTTGGTATAATTTGTATGGTATTACTTGAACCTTGTTCTCTTCCATGAAACAACAACATGTTGCATCTTCTTTCTTTGTGAGTGCACATCGTGATGAACCACTACTAACATTCAACAACACCGCTTTCAATACATATATACGATAATCATTACTACCCCACCCTTCTTGATCCCAACTTTTAACTAGGTTATCGACCTTGGCCTTGACCTTGACCTTGACCTCGACATTGACCTTGACCTTGACCTTCCCGGGCCAAGCCGATTCGAGAACCTCCTCATGACCTTGACCTTGGTCCGGCCGAAGGTCGGACCAAGGTCAAGGTCAAGGTCATGAGGAGGTTCTCGAATCGGCTTGGTCCCTCTACTATAGTTAAAATTTTTAGGAGGGAGCCTTAGATCATAATGCAGCCATTAATGTTAAATTTAAAAAAATACCCATCGTTAACAACTTAACTGATAACATTGTTAAATTGTTCAAACTGTACAGGCATATTAGAATACCCAAATATAATAGCTTAACCATAAAAAACTTTTTAGTAGGTTAAAGGATAACTTTCCGGTATCACTCATAGTGAACTCGATATATAGTATGTATAGTGTGTCTTGTATGGGATGCCAAGGTTGCTATATTGGGGGCAGATATCTCAATGATTAAAGCAGCGGCTAACTCAGCATAAGAGTGATTGCTGTTTTGGTAAGAGGTCTTGTGCTTTGGTGGATCACCATCTTCAGACGGGACACGCTCTTGATTTTGATAATATTGAGGTGTTAACTGTGAAAGATAATTATAATAATAGACTGTTTTTGGAGGGCTATCACATTAACAAGAACAAACAAGTTAGTTCATAGTATTTTAATAGTGTTGTTGAATGCCTTATACATAAACATTAAATTTAGAAGACCGGTGCTGGTTTCTAGACGACGTTTCGGCAAAATCACACTTGCCATCTTCAGGTCTGCGATAACTGTCTGCTTCTTCTTCTTGTTATTCCTAAACACTTTACGAATAACAAGAAGGCACTATGTATTGTCTCCGCTGAATGCAATTTATTTACTACTATATGTTGTAAATATGTTTTACTCGAAATGTACTTTTTGTATTGGTAGAGTATTGGTATCACAGACGCTGAAAGTCGTGGAGCCTACCTGAATATCGCTGCCGGTGCATTTGGCCTCGCAGGTGCAGGAGCAACTACTTTACTAACCACGTTTGCAAGAGACGGTGTCTATATAGGCAGAGTAAAATTATTCAAATATAAATTTGGGTGTAATTACGCACTTTTTTAAATTATTTTTAGGGTACGTTGTATACTGTAAACGCTATTAACGGAGCTAATATCGTAATTGCCGGCACAGCTACTGCCAATGGCTTTTATGACGTTTATCAACAATGGGTTAAGGAGGATCGGGCACCATCCAGTCTTACTTTGCTACAATTAGGATCATCGCTGTTCTTCTTTGGTAATTCGATAGTCAATTTTCGCTTAGCAGGAACGATAGTTCAAGAAGTTCAAACAAGTACTCTGAATGAAATAGACGTTGCACTTCGAAGTAACAGACAAAGGTAAGTAATTGACTCATATCAATGTCAGCATTTGATCATAGATGGTAAGCGATAAGTTCATTAAATTAGTTAATTACGATCAATTTCTTGAAAAAAATCTGGCAGGGATGTAGCGACATTAACTATTAATAATTTATTCTGTATTTAACAAATTCTTTAATATATTGAATACGGCAAAAGTTGTAGTTTTTTGTAGAATAAGCGATCAATTCAAAATTCAACCGGTATTTTTAATAAACTTTTAGACTCAAAATTGTTGAATTTAATAAAAAAATGCCAGTAAAACTGAAGAATTGATGCATTTTATCTCCTCTTCTGAAACAGATGCAAATATAGGATTTTTTCCCAAAATGTTAAGGCTTTAATTCTATAGGCGTTTTCGGAAATTAAACCCGGGCATGGGATTACACACGGTTAGCAAAAATGCGTTCGTTAATTCAGTCGGGTAAAAACAACCGTGTTCGTAAAATCGAAAAAGTAACCGTGTTCGTAAAATCGAAAAAGTAACCGGGTTCAACAACCCGGTTCAGTTTTCATAACCCTGGTAAGGGAGTAGGGTAGTGCAGATTGTTTTACTCCCTCTACGTATATAACCTTACAAAGCGTTAATGTCAGTACACAAAACTCTTTTATTTTTTTTAAACGAAACGAATTTAAAAAAAGCCATGATAAATTGCATTTTGCAACAACTACCTACTTTATAGTTTTTAATGCAAACTGCCTTCTTATTTCTCTTAGCTTTATACAGAATATAGTATCATCGTCAGATTCAAGTACAAATAGACTTGCTAATAAAACTATTTTACGAATATCTAGAGATGGAGAATTCACTGTGGTATTCCTTTCTTATTTCATTCTGCATGTACAGAATCTAAGCTACGAATATAGGTTATGTTTATGTTACGTTACTATACAGGGCCGCAAATTGCGTTCGGAAATGTTTTAAGTAACCCGATAAAATTTGTAAACTTGTTAGGTACTGCCTAACCGAGTCAATTAAATGTTATACATTTTCCGAAAACGCCTTATATTATGTCATGTAAAATGAAACTATATCATTGCATTTTATTTTCTTGAGAAGAAGCCTAATATTTGTCTACATTTCAGTTAGCGCCATCTAGCGGCTACGGAAAAACTCGAAGATACCATAACAAAAAAGCGGTTCGTGGGTAGAGCTAATAAAGTTCTTTTAAATGAGACCAAGCTTGTTAAAATAGGTTATGCCTCACCGGAATAATTGTAGTTTATTTAAAAAACATTTGAATTGACCCCCACTATTTTATTTTACTAGACAGTAAAAAATGTGTAAAACAAAAAGTATTAAGAAATCTGAAATAAATAAAATGCAGATATTTTCAATACCCCTCAATTATTCAAAACTCGAAGAAACTCTTAATTCTAATAATGATCATGACTGTTACCTTAGACCATTTATACATATAGACACGCGGTTTTCCGTCCCGCCTTGAATACGAACTGAAGCAAACATCGCCCACCAATATCGTGACGTCACATTCACGGGTGGGCTTGTTTCTGCTGTTGTTGTATGTCTAACGTATATTTATCAAGATTATAATGTTTTTAAACAAATATTCTTCAAATAAGAAGATTGGGGTTTTTAATACATTAAAATGAAGGGTTGTCTTTATTTTTGTAGTACAAAGTCTAGGTATGTAGTTGCATCGGGCCCACCCGTGACGTCACCCGCGTAGAATTATGTTTGCTTCACTGCTTGATAGTTAAGGCGTGTCTATATGTTTAAATGGTCTAAGACTGTTACAGCCCCTAGCGAACATTTTACAAACTCAAAAATAATGTCAGCATTTCCCATGGGCACTTTTAGTTGAAAAATGTTTTCCCGAAAGCAATATGATTATCTACAATTTGCGTTAAACAATTTTCGCTATTTACATTATCAAAATAGTTTAATAATTTTACAGGAAAACCTTTAATAAGCTACTTAAAGAGACAACACGCGTCAAAGGAAACAGACAGGGAAGAGCAGAAGTTATTTCTACAATGCGTAATCCTGATACTAGAGATAATATCTTGGGTGTCTTGACACGTTCTAATAAACATTTTAACAGAAATGGAATTAGATTTTCCGCTGAGGGAGGTGGTATATCTCTCAATGGTGTACCTGTTGATATATTAGAATTTGGAAACATACCAAATTCACAGCATACCATGTATTTCGAAACATTCCCACCGATACCAGACAATCATAGCACGTTTGCGAAGCTAAATAATACCAAAACTTATGTTGATAACATGCAGCTCAATGAAAATGTACGTGAAATCTTTCCAATGATGGATTCTCTGAATGCAATGTCCACCATAAATAATATTTTGAATTATTTTAAAGAAGATATTCAACAAAAGATAATCAAAATTTCTGCAAAATTTATGAATCTAGTCGACATTAATTTTATTTTGGAACTACAACGATTACTTTCTGGAGATATTAAACTTAACATTATAACGTATGTTGCAAGTTTTATAAGAAAATGTGCTGCTGATATCCAAAACACATTCGAAAACAGATTGTTAAACGAAGATGTGAAAAACTTGTGTAAAGAATTTGGATTTACAAATCCCCATGTAAAAATAAACGATTTTATTAACTATGTTGTGGAGGAATTTACACTTAATAATAGCATGATGGATACATTATTAACTGAATTTCGAACGTGGATTGTTTCACTTATCTACACCGAGGAAAAAACTAATGAACGGAAACAAAAACGACATGCCAGTTCTGAAAAAAGGAAAATAGACTGCCCTGTATGTGGAGGATACTATTACGGACCATAAGATGAGACAGCTTGAAAAATTATCGCTGTTCCAAGTTTTCAAATTTTCGGTACATCTGCATATAGTAATTATTGTAAAAAAAATATTTGCAGTTTCAACTCATTTGTAATTGAATTGGAACATTTTGAATTATAAGTATATGTACATTGACTAATTGCTATTTTTTTTCCAAATACCTCCCTTCGTCTTCCTTTTTCGATAGATTGAAAATTTATGTAGTGTAGTGTAATGCTGTTATTAGAGGGAATACAGTAGCCGCTCGATTATGTGAACTAATTAAAACCTTACCTGTTTACAGAAACGATATGTTCACTCAATCGAATGTGCGGATTAAATCGTTTGTTTATACCGCGAGATCAAAAATTATATTGATAAAGATTTGCCATGGAATGTGTCTTAAGTTATATCATTAAGTGTCATACTGTCATTATATTTTCTTTCATTAATTATCCAAACATAAACGCTTACTGTGTTCCCAAATATCATAAACTAGCACACCTGATATAAAATACGCATCATGTTGTGATTCGATTTTCAAAATATGTGATTAGTTTAGGCAAATTTCCAAATTGTTCCTGAAGGAATAACAACTGATTTTTTAAATTTGGGATTTGTGTTAGTTCCTTGCACTCAGAAATACTTCGAGCATCGCCATTTAAACATGTAACGAAATTTTGTAAACTATCGAAAATCTCTGCATAAAAACTATTTCTGTGTATGTTTTAGCAAAGCTAAGTGACGATATTTTACAGACTTTGCAATAAATTTTGGAATCACTGACAATTAATTTCCATATCAGAAAGAGTAACATAAACAACGTTCTAGTCTAAATAAACGATAACTAAAAATGAACACGTATGTTATTGAAACATTCGCTTACATATTATATATATATATATATATTATATTGCGAAATATAAGGTAAATATAATAAATTTTAAAAACTCGTCACCCTTGTACCTACGCCGATGAAGAAAGGATTTTATTCATAAAATTCCTTATTTTATTGCCCTTTTTTTCTCTGATTCTTGGACTCTTGTCGAGCGTAAACAGATGTTGCAGTTCGCCCTATGAATTAGTGGTATTCAGATATAATGTAAACAACACACAGTTGTTTACATTATTTCTTTGCTCGGTTGTAGCTCTGTGGTAGTTTAGCTCGCTCGATTCCGCGCCCTGCTTAAACATCTCTGAACTGCGATTTCTTTTACCAAGAAATCACTATATTAAGTCCTTGTAAAGCTTCGTTGGTGGGGATGTTAGTTGGCATTTTCATCCATCCATTATTTCTTCCACATTTTCAATTTCAATTACATCCTCTTCAAGTTCTTCTATGACATCCTTATTACAGTTTTCTATATCGTCACGGGTGTATGTTATGTTTCCGTTCACTTCCTGTAGTAATGCTACAGTTTCTTGAATTGTTCCTGCCTCGACGCTGTTCTTGTAGAATAGCCAGTGGAACATCTTCTGAATCAGAGTCGCTATTGAAAGAATCTGATAAAATATTTTTCCAACACTTAGCAATTAATTCTTCTCTCACATTCTATCATGCAAGATGTGTAACAGCATCTTTTAAACCCAAATTTTGAATGACAGCTGAGATATGTTTTGTTAACCTAATGACGTTCTGGTCCAAGGGCTGTACAGGGTGAGTCATTAGTAGCCGCTTCTTCGATTGCTCTTTTGTGTTTTAAATAAAAGAAAAAACAATTAGTGGGAGATCCATGGTTGCTTGTGGCGCATATTGTAAAAATACTTTAAGCTCTGGGGCACTTCCGGTTTGACCGGAAATACACGAAACTTATTTTTTTTTAAATGACTCACCCTATATATTTTTGGATTTTCTTGTACTGCTTTAAATTGTCTGTTCGACTGTTTTTTCTTTTTGAAAATTGAGCCAATAGTTTTTGAGTTATTAATTTTTTTTGAAAATATTTGACCAAAACACGTGTTCAGAAAAAAATCATTTTCACATTGTTTTTTAAAGCAAAAACATTAACTTTAGTGGTGCTTGTAGCCAAGAAAATTCTGCATCATTTGGTAAAGTTGCACTCGACAATACCTCAATAATCTTTGTTTTTTCAAAGCCTACTTCCTGAAATTTTCACATACCAAAAACTTATTTTTTTTAAATGGAACACCCAGTATTTTATTAAGGCATTTTATTCCTTTTTTTATTCTCTTTAATTTTTGTTAACAATATCCTATACCTATCTTTTGTAATTTCTGAGATAACCACTATAGGAGCAATTAGCGGTCAATTAAAGAACTTCGAGCGCTGTTGTTCTATGCACTAAAATATTCGTTCAACCAATGGAAGGCAGGGATGGCGCCCGACTTCCTTAGTCAACTGTCAAACAAAGTAAATGTTATATCCAACTATCCCAAAAGTAATAATTTTATAGAATGAATGCATTTTAATTTTTTAATTCCAGCAATGTCCAGTTGCAGTATTTCATTTTTAACACTGTTGGTTAACATCGAGATAAAATAAATGTTATGTTTACTGACATATTTGAAGATGACTTCAAAAAGTTTTGAAAATCCGTTCCTAGATAGCGAAGATACTCTCCTCCATTAACATTTTCATCAAAGAAATAAGGTCCAATTATGTAATTACCCACTATTCCTCCCCACAGTTTTAATGATCAACGATTTTGAGAGTTTACAGGTGTGATAAAGTGGGGGATTTTATGTATAATAATAACGGAAATTGTGACGATGAACGTATTCACTTGAATAGAAGGTTTCGTTGGTAAACAACAAGAAATTGAGAAAGCCAGGATAATTTATCTGCTGCCAATTGACAAAAATGTAAGCTATTCTGAAAATTTCTTTCATCTAACCCTGTGTATGAATATGCTACGGGTGAATTTCGTATTTCCTAATTATTCTGGATTCTCAAATGTGACTTACATTTTACTGCCGACTAATTTTCGTAGTACTAGTATGGGGGTGTTCAACTACACTCGCAACTACCATAAACGTCTTATCCTCACCAGTTATTGCTTTTTCCGCTCTTTCTTTCATATTCAATGCTTTCTGTTCATTCAAACCGTCCACTTTATATTTTCGAAGGTTTCTGGCTTCGGTTGACTTGTACCAGGGATCGCTGTGCATAAAGTTTGGATGCTAGCAAAGAGTTTCTTTCAGATTCACCCAAAATGTCAATCATATCTATTAACTCTTCATAAGAATAATTCATTTGGATGATAACTAATAGCGATGCTTTTATAAGTTTGACATAAATGTATACCGACTTTCTTTAACAGTTGACTCAAGCAGTCAGCTGCATAGCAGCCTTTATTGGATCAATATTTGGGTGCAGAGAACAGCGCCCGTAGTTCTTTAATTGACCGCTAATTGCTCGTATAGTGATTATCTCAAAAATTAGAAAAGATAGGTATAGGACATTGTTAACAAAAATGAAAGAGAATAAAAAAAGGAACAAAATGACTCAATAAAATACTGAGTGTTCTATTTAAAAAAAATAAGTTTTTGGTATGTGAAAATTTGAGGAAGTAGGCTTTGAACACAGATTAGAAGCAATTGGCGCAGTCAAGCCAAAATTTTTATCCGCGGTTTGTATTGCGTGAAGGCCGATATAGAAGGCGCTGGCATCAAAAAATTACAGTTTTCAATAACACTAAGCAAATAGCGGGCGATTCAAAATGTATTTGGTAGCGGGAAATTCAAAATTAAATTTATTAAAAATTAGGGTTTAATACCGCGAGATCAAAAATATATTGATAAAGGTTTGCCATGGAATGTAAAAATCTGTCTTAAGTTATATCATTAAGTGTCATACTGTCATTAATATTTGTCATTTTAAGAGAAAATATAATGCAGTGTGACACTTAATGATATAACTTAAGACAGACTTGTACATTCCATAGCAAACCTTTTTCAATATAATTTTTGATCTCGCGGTACATGATCACAACACTGTCATCAAATTGCATACTATTTACTAGTTCCTGTAGTAATGAGGAATCATTGCTAAGGAAAACAGTATGCAGTACGATATTCAATTACAATGCTGTAACCACACAATAACGTTTTAAAGAAAAGAATTACTTAAATAATTACACTTTAATATTGCTACGTAGAAAAAGTACAAAGTACATTTATGAATATTAATAACTAACATCTAACACGTATGTTTTAGTTAAATTACCAGTACAAAAATAAAGTAACGAAGAATAGCATAATCTACCAAAAGTAGAATATTCGACTAAGATAGAATTTCTGTTGAAAAAGCACAAGTACCTACTCAAAATACTACAAAGTAGAAAAGGTATACATTTATGATTACTATTGAAAAATTATAACTAACATCCAACATGTGTTTTAGTTAAATTACCAGTACAAAAATAAATTAACGAACAATAGCATAATCTACCAAAAGTAGAATATTCGACTAACAAATATATTTTTATTAATAGAATAAAACACCTTTTTCACAAAAAATAGTTTAATAACTAGATGTCACATTTTGTGTGCACTGCACACATCGTCAGTAATAACAGTTACTACTGACAATGTGTGCAGTGCACACGAAATGTGACATCTAGTTATTAAACTATATTTTGTGAAAAAGGTGTTTTATTGTATTACTATTTCTATATTTCACAAGTGTTCAACATATATTACTACAAAGATAGTTTTAACAATAAGATAGAATTGCTGTTGAAAAGTACAAGTAGGTATACCTACTCAAAATACTACAAAGTAGGTAATTAAACCCGATAGATACACAATGACTTAAGCCCATGTTTACTACCACCATTTACAAAATCTTGTATTACATAAATGATGAACATAAAATAAGGTGACATAAATAAAAATATGGATACATAAGATACCTACCTAACAAATTTAGTAGACGTCTTTTCATCAATATATAATTAAAAGAGTGACAATTAGGGCTTAAAAACTAAATAATGTTAATTACATGGCTATAGAAGAAAACAAAAAAATTAAACCTGCAATAACTAACACCAAATTGGTTAATTTATTGTTGTCGTAAAACAAATGAGACTTCCAATGATATGGCTGCCTTAAGCTCCGTGGGTGGCCTCATGGGATGGAGTGTCGGCACTGCATTTCTGTTGAGGTGTACTGAATGAGGGTGTGCATAGTATGTTGTGTCAAAATGTAGGCTGCAAAGTTTCTTATTACATGTTGTACTGGCATCTAGCACAGGTTTCATGCCCATTTGCTGTTGCCAAGTTTCGCTCCTAAATAATAAAATATAATAATTACAACTGTATACTAACAAATATCAACGATAGTATAAAGGCACATTTTCATTATAGGAAACTGCACAGGAAAATCATTAGGAAAAACCATAAATGCTTCTGTACCAAGAAATCTGAAGTTTCTATTAACACTGCTAAACATGGATTGATTGCTTGTGAAAAAACATAATATAGAAACTTAAAAACAAGTAGTAAGTTTTTCGTGTAGTTTAAAGGCTTTCTTATACACCCATAGGGTTAAACTGCAGTTGAGGTGTCGGGCGACTAGTGTACCTTATAGAGAACCTCTTATTGAACACCTTTTTCTTATAAAATTATCAATGCAAACATAGAGAAATAGAGATAAAAAATAAATTAGGTACTGACCAAGTCAATTTTGCAGGTTACATCTCATGTAAGGTACCTATCCCATATAGATCATTGAAATCATGAAAATCACTATAATTGATGTTTATTTCACATAATCACACACAATTTAGGTCAATTTGTATGTTTTCTTATGACTTTTCTGCGATTTTAAAAGCACCATCAAATGTCAACAAAAACAGCTGATATGTGATCTCGTATTTACAATTTTGCTAAAATTCAATCAAAGAACGTGGAAATCAAAGGTAATTGTTATGTTGTGAGCTTAAATAAACATCATTTATTGCGATTTTCATTATTTCAATGCTCTATATGGGATATCTCACATGGGCTGTAACCTGCAAGATTAACTCGGTGAGTACCTAATTTATTTTTTATCTCCATTTCCCTACATTTGCATTGATAATTTTGTAAGAAAAAGTTGTTCAATTAGAGGTTCTTTATAATGTATACTAATCATTTTGTCGAAAATCGCCTGACATCTCAACTACAATTATTCTCACTTATATTATACTCCTAATAATTGCAAACTTTAATTCGTGTAATCGGAAACCAACAAAATCCTTGCTACAACCAGGTGGTCCTTGTTGCACTTAGAATCAGAACTACAAACAAAAAATCTCCAGCTCACCTTCGGGTTATATGTCAACTATTAGTGCCATTAGTTACTTGTTCGCATTCTCGGAAAATATGCATCGCTCTTGCTTGTACGCCGCACATACAATGCACCAGCTTCTATCCATATTTTAAGTCTAAAAATGCATTATGTCAACTTAATAAATATTACTCTTTACAGAACTTACGGTACGATTATAACACCACTAACTAAGTAGTAATAAGAAAAATAATGTTTAGCAACACACACAAAATTTGTTGGTTAACGGCCTGTACGCGCTTGCATAAAGTGACAGCATAGTAGTAGCGACATCTCAATTATTCGGTTAAAGTCATGATTCAAATTTACTTCTAGGTCTCTTGTTTCTAACACCGTGGCGCCGTCTAGGTGCGCCTGCATTAGGTAGATTAGGCGGCAAAACCCCTCATTTAAGTGAACCATCCGATAATCCGTGGCTTTGAAAAAACAAAGTTTCTTAAGAGGGGCCTTTACCTACAAATAGAAACGTATGCAACTTATATTACTCGCGGGACGAGTCGACGCAAGGGGGTGTGAGTGGGTGGAGCTACACGTTATGAGGTTCCGATCCGAACGCTTCGGTTTTATTCATAGATAAAGGAATACTATAGATGGGAAACATATGTATAAAGAATGAAAAACTTACGGAACTGCCCTCTTGCGGGTCTAGTCACGTATTACTTTCATATACTTATTCATATTTTGAAATATTTAATTATTATTTTTGGATGTGAACAAATTAAATGGGTTCATTTTCACTTCGCTTTAATGCACATCTTAAAGTCGGATGAAAATTAATACATTCAATTTGTTTAGAATAAAAGAATACTCTCTTTTTAATTTATTTTCAGCCATCACAATAGTACAACATTATTTCTCATTATAATGTACAATTGTAATGATAAATAGATCTAGAAAAAAATAATAAAAAAGAAATTCTTATAAAAAACAATTTCAGAAATGATGAAGTTACTTTATTACAAATAATTGATCGATATACAAATACATACATGTGTATAACAAATAATAATATATAATAAATTATGTACATAATCAAGTATTCTTAATTTTTATGAAGAACTTCTTGTGTTTAATATATTATTTAGACTTATATGATTTTTTAGCCCAAGTACCATCAACAACTACAGTTAGAAGTGGAAACCCATCACTATCTAGCTCTCCTTTAGATATAGCTTCAGCCTTCTCTGCTTCTGCAGCTTCCGCCATTTCTTCCACGGCTTTTTCTTTTATTACTTCATGAACGTGCTTTTGTATATCATAATACGTTCGCGAAGACATGGTAGGCATATTCATAATTGAAAAACGCTCTTCCATTTGAGTAAAACTTTGTCCCGTGCACAAGTTTCCAAAAACCTACAATGCACATTTTGAAGACAAGCGTTTGCGGTAGCTATTTAGCCATACTCAAAATATTTTAAGCATCTCCTTGAAAATGTTGACTTTTACACTAATATAGACATAAATAGCTTAGATTACTATAACAAAATCATTAGTTTATAGTTTTCCCGGGGGACACCTAACATTATTTTGAGTCTAATTTCTATGTACATTAAAACATATAAAGAGCCAATACTACAATAACACATAGACACCGTAATCATAACGACTTCCAGGTGATTACAAATTTTTAAATGTCTTACCACAGCTTCATTTATGCCCATATCTTTTGAGCTATCACGTTCAATGTTAGAAAAAAGTTTTTCAATTGCACCGCATATGCTACATTTAAATACAAATTTACAATTTAATCCATTTCTCAATTCTTTTAAAAAAGTCATGTGAGTTGAATTGCATCCATATGACGATTCATGGCCGCCAAAACTTTTTAACTGCTGAATTATCGTTCCTGGTTTCTTTTTTTACAAGAAAATTACCTTCCTCGGGTTCATTTTCAGGTGGAAGCTTGTAACTGTAATAATTTGTAAATTTGTAAATAATGTCCAAAGTCTACAGTTTCGATTGTAATACGTACCTCCCATTACCTTGTGAGTTGCCTAAATAGATGTGTTCAGCGTTTCCAACATTAACCCCTTCAGGGGATGACAAATCAATGGAAGTTGCATCAGACCTAACAGCAAAAGCGTATGTATTAGACGCGGACTGTAAGAAAGGCAATCTAAAGCTACCGTGGGTTGAAAATTTTAATATACACATAAAATGAATCGTCAAATATTTAAATTCTGAAATCTACTCGCATATTGGTATTATGTACTTAGTTAAATTAAATCGAATTAACAAATATCAAAATAATGTAAATAAAATTGTAGACCAAAAATTACTTACCTCGTATTTTGATTTTTCATACGATTTGCATGCTTACTTCTTTGGATGGTTGATTTTTTATGATAATCCAATTTTCGCTTGCCCATAACTTATATTATTGTAGCGTGATTCGTTCGTGAATTTAAAAAAACAGAACACGCAATTATAGGAGTAACTATTTAATATCACTAATTAATGTTATTTACGTATATTTATATCCAATTCATTAAATAGACACATACATTTATTTCTACAATTTCTCTATACTGTCAATCATGTCAATTTTAGTTTTATTGACAAACCTTGTCTCCATGACACCCATTCGCATTTCGTGACATTACACTCGAATATTATATGACATTTCTTTTTAATTACAAACTGTCACTCTGACTTGGAATAGCCGACCGATTCCGATAGATTTTCGTCTTCGCTAGGACTAGCAGAGATACCGTAATGTGGGGATAGACGACGCAAAAGCTTGGAAAAACGACGTGTAAAATGTGTGTGACGATGTTTACTGTTTAATGTTTTTTATCTTCAAAAATAATTACAGAAAGTTTTTTCTTCTTTTATGTCGTGCATCAAATGTGCAGCTGGCGCGGGGAGGTCGTTTTTTTCCTTTTTTGTATCAGCCTTAGTTAGTAGACATTCATAAAATTCATGCATTTTTGGGGTTATTTCTAAGACACATAACTTTTTTAAGAAAATAAATTAGTACAAAAACGGACCTTGCCATTATAAATTGATGCCTTTTGCATCACTAACCCAAATTTGAGATTCTAAAATTACAAAATGAGTTTAAAAAACGCGAAACGGCGATGCCTTAATTTTCGACAGGTAAACGCCCCTCTTAAGGTATTATCGAGTGCAACTTTACCAAATGATGCAGAATTTTCTTGGCTACAAGCACCACCAAAGTTAATGTTTTTACTTTTAAAAACAATGTGAAAATGATTTTTTTCTGAACACGTGTTTTGGTCAAGTATTTTCAAAAAAAATTAATAACTCAAAAACTATAGGCTCAATTTTGAAAAAGAAAAAACAGTTGAACAGGCAATTTAAAGCAGTACAAGAAAATCGAAAAATATATAGGGTGTCATTTAAAAAAAATAATTTCCGTGCATTTGCGGTGAAACCGGAAGTGCCCCAGAGCTTAAAGTATTTTTACAATATGCGCCATAAGCAACCATGGATCCTCCACTAATTGCTTTTTCTTTTATTTAAAACACAAAAGAGCAATCGAAGAAGCGGCTACTAATGACTCATCCTGTATAAGAGCTGTTACATTCGGAGGCATGTAAACAGTAAGAATTTTTCCATCATCAGAAACCAAGTTTTCTGCTGGCGGATGACTTGAAGCGTTATCTAAAAGTAAAAGAGCTTTTTGTGGTAATTCCTATTGTTTCAAAAATCTTCGAACCTGCTGGACAAATGAATAAAGAAACCAATTTTTAAATCACTCCGACGTCATCCGAGCATTTTTCGTACTTGCGTATTCCACTGGAAGTGAAAAGTTCTTAAAGCATTTTTGGTCCGTCCAATCACTAACGGTTTGATTTCATGTTCACCGCTTGTATTAGTGCATGCAAGAAAAGTAACTCTACTTTTATCCGTTTTTCGACCAGGGGCCGATCTTTCTTCAGATGTATCCGAGGTCCTTTCTGAGAGTAATTTCCAAAACAAGCCTCTTTTGTCGGCATTGTATAATTGATCATGTGTTATTTGTAGCTCCTGTATTTTCTTTCCAAGATAAATCTTGAATGGGATCTATATGCTCCGGAGCAGCTTAATAACTTTTTGCCCGAATTTTTGAAATGTTTTATTCCAAATCTTGGTTTAAATCTTTGGCTCCATCCGTCACTAGCATTAAAGTTATGGTGAAAGATGGCCACCATGTCCAGAACACCGCTAGATCTGGACGAGCGTAGCGCTAACAACACAATTTCTTATGGCGTGCAAATTGTGTAGCTGATCATGTTACTTAATTCAATAAAATGCAATTTAGTTCTGATATGTTCGTTGAAAATACACAACGTAAAATGAAAATTATTTCTACGACTTGACCATTCTAAAATTCTTCATCGCATATGGTTCCAAGAAACAATTGTCCCATAGAAGAGTTTAAGGAGTTGCGCGTCTTGAATGAATGGTGCCCACTACCTTGGGTAAACACAAAGTGAAGAAAATGTATTTGTGTATAGATTATCTTTTTCATCTACTACGCGGTCGACTCAAATAATCATGGGAAAGGTAATTTTATATAAAAGAAAACTAAATTGTCCTTCTTAACTGTATATTAATATAAAAGCAATTCTCATAAAACATGAAAAGAATACAAATATATTTGTGTTTTAAACATATTGCTAATAATTATATTTAATATGCATTGCTTTTATCTAATACTAATAAAACATAAATTGCAAGATCAGACGTGTCTAATATCTTAGTAAATATATCACATTACATAACATATACCTTTTCAACCTTCTTATAGGGGTATATGTCCTTTGTTTTAGGGCAAATTACTTGTCCGTTGTTGTCATTGGCCATTTGTTCTAAAGCCTGCAAAATTAAATTATTAGTTTTTGTTAACCCAGATATGCCTGAATTTATGCTTTTTAGATTTTGTCAATGAAATTAAGAGATTAGATTCATTATACAACAATAAACATGAGAAAAATTGAAAAAAAAAATAGTTAAAGAGCTTTGCTGTAAACGTATGTCCTTTTAAAAGGACAGTAGGCATTAAAGTAGCCATAGGTAAATAAATTTATAAGACCGTTTTATATAAAAAAAAATTTAATAACATGAACTATAATATGTAAAGCAGCAACACATTTTACACTTAAACGAAATTACACCTAATTTTTTTAATGAGAAAAAATATTAGTCATATTTTCCATGATAACTTGGAAAGCATTCAACATGTAAAGCCACTTGACATTTGGCACATTTTTTCTGCACTTTTTTGTGGCAAATTCGGCATCTTGTCTGCTTCTCCTGGGATACTATGTAGTGATCTTTATTGTCTACTTTGGATTCTTGATGTTCCATACTGTTGGGTCTTCCTCTTTTTCTAGAGCTACCTTGGTGGCTTTCTAACATTCTTTCTGCTACACATCTTCTAAAGGCTAGGTGGTCTAATTTCCCTCCCAAATAACGATATAATTGCCAAGCATTCTGTTCTGCAACGTCAAGGCAATATGCGACAATCGGGAAATACCATTTCTTGCCACGGATACCAGTTCGATACAAACTAACATTCTGATCGCAACGATCTACCCCTCCCATGTACAAGTTGTATTTAGAAATGACATTTGGTTGTTCCACTTGAACTCGTTTTTTTTCTTTTTGAGAATACCTGGCGACTTGATGTACAGGTTCAACCGAGTGGCAATTGGAAGCAACATTGACACAACTATTGTCATTCCACTTTACAATGATAGGGAATATCTCCAATACTTTGTAAAATGTCGCAATATTGTAAGATAACAGAAGGACCTAAACCAAACAACTTATACTTAGGTTCAATAACTGAGTTCTTTCCTTGATAAGGCTCCATCCACATACAGTATCCTTGACTTGTCGCTCCCATCCAGATTTTAAAACCGTAGCGAATAGGCTTACCTTTTATGAATTGCTTCAGACCGTGTCGACCAAAATATGGAATCATTGATTCGTCAACACTGTGTGTCTCAAAGTGTGGAGCGTACATTTGAAATTTTTTGTTAAGTTTAGAAAAAAGTGGCCGTACTTTGGCAAATCGGTCATTATTATCTAATTCATCATTGTCTACACAGTGCAAGTTTTGCATTATATATTCAAATCTATCTCTAGATAATGCCCCTGCTACTAGATCGTTGTGGCTGTCTTTTCGTTGTTCCCAGTACATTCGGCGACGAGGCATGGATACATAGCCACTTAAAAGCAAAATTCCAAAAAATGAATACATTTCATCTGTGGTGATATTTCCCCAATATTTTTTTTCTGGGCATATTCGTTACTAAAACGTACAAATATTTGGATGATCTCGGCGTCAAAAAATAAATAAAAAATCTGCTTTGGTGTTAGTAAGGGTTTGCAACCATACTTCAAAGGCCACTCTATATTTTCTACATCGAGATCTTTGTTTTTCCAGTTAAAAGTTTTTTTGGATGCCTGATAATAATGAAGAGGAATATCGTCTTCTGTATCCCACTCACTTGCAACAACGTGGCCGTTCTCATTGTTTTCGTCCGGATTGTCATTCACATTATTATTAGAATAATCTAAATCCTCTTGAAAATTATCAGTTGGATTAAAAATTTCAACTTCTGCCGTGAGTTGCGAAGCGGGCAAATTGTTTACAGTCATAGAGTCTTCATCTCCCGAATCCTCATCCGTTAGGTCACCAGTTGCATTAGTCGGAGGCATTAATGCTATATTGATTTCACCATCCACGCTGACATGATTAAAAACATTATCGTCATCTTCCAAATAATAAAGAAGTTCATTTAACGTCAACCCACTAGAAAAATGAAAAAAAGTTGTAGATATGCCTACTGTCCTTTTAAAAGGACACCAAGATTTAACAAGTTTTTGTGCTAACAACAGGCAATTCATTTTTATTGTAAAGATATAGTCGTATTACTGAATCTTATTTGAAGCGATTTCAAGGAAAATTCATGACAATTTCCTTATATTACTTACCCAGTAAGCCTCAAATCAATAGGATGCGCCATTGTCTCCACAATCACACTTTTTTAAGGGCTTCCAAACTGTTAATTGTGGATAAACACTACCACTATTGCCGCCAAACGAAACTTTTACGTTTCTGTGACATAAACCTGTGCTGACCTCTATGTTTCAGTACTTAAAATGACGCTTTGGGTAGATAAAACAGGAACTGACAAACCGTCCTTTTAAAAGGACAGTAGGCATATCTGGGTTAATAAAACTGGATATTTTAATTTAATTCTACAAAAAATAGCTTAGAGTAAAACTTTCCATGTATGGTACTGAAAATACAGATTCACACCTTTCGCGAAAGAAAAGAAGCATATACTTCAAATATATCCAAGTTATAACCGAAAATTAGAAATTAAGAGAATTCCTCATCTGCCGTAACTTACTTATCAATGTAGATTTTAAATAATTAATAACATTTTTTGTATGATGAATTAAATAATATGTATTACTGCGTCATGTATAAATTGTATGCGCACTGGTACAAGAGCATTCTCCCCTCCTCTACATCTCTAGTGAGCATAGAGCATAGAATTTTTCCGCTCACTAAACTGGGGACCGCTCCACATATTCAGAGTGAGGGAACGTCCACTGTATCCGAACACTAACCAGTTCACGGGTTGTTATTGCTTACGGCTGGCGTCCAGACAGTTTTTCTAAATCCTGCTAAATCTTGACTATATACGCTAGATGTCTCTTCACTGGACATATTGTTACCTTACGTTTTTCTAATATGATGACGGACCGCGGCTTCGACTCGTAAAGCAACACATTTCGTAATTATTATAGTCTCACAATACTAAATACCTGAATAAGTCACGAGTAAGTTATACTATGATATAAATCGAAAGACACAATCATAAAATAAACACTGAAGTCTATATTTCAAAGTAATATCTATTCTCGAACAGAAATGAACCAACTTATTAATTAAATGTCATTTGACAACTCTCTGACATTTGTCAACTGACTTTCTCTATTATTTTAATTGAAATGTCGCTTGACCTGGAGATCATGTCGAACAGCGTCGTTATGCGACGAGGGAGGCAACGGTAACATGCGTCCCCTCCTCTGAAAGACGCTGTTTCGATTGATTCTCCAGGTCCTGTGTCACTATCACTTTCACTGTCTGTGGCTGGGTCCGGGCTGAGGTTCCAGTTCTAGATTTGGTGGAGGTGACTGTTCGGGGTCTTCATTCTGTTGAGTTGGGCGATGGCGTTCGGTCGTCTCTGAGGAGTGTCCTGAAGTCAGTTACTTGCTTTGGTGTCCATTCTTGGACGTCAACTGAGATGTTGGCCAAGTTCAGGCTGGGGGCGGTGTGTTGTGGTGGGATCCTGTCGAAGTAAATCGTGTGCCTTTGATGTACTCCGACATGGATGCAGCTCCGTATATAATCAATAACCGCATGATTTTCTTGTAACCAAGGGTGCCCCAGTATAACCTCCGCTTGCAGGTCTTCCACAACCAGGACCTCACACTGGAAACGGTACTCGTTCTCCACAGTTGCTTGGATATGCCCATGTTTATTTGTCGAAAACGTTTTGTCATTAATTGCCATGCAAAATTCCAACGGGGCGGTGGTGGTTATCGGCCCGGACGTCCATTCGGGCCTTGCTAGATTACGACTGGCGGCACTGGCGATGCGGGCCTTCACATTTCGTCCACCAATATCTAGCCTTATGGATGGTGTCTGGCTATTTGATGCTGTTATGGTTAGGGCCGCTCCGGTACTGGCTTTCGAGCGACCCCCTGGCCTTCCCCCGATTCTCTCGAGGCTGGTGGGTGGCGACTCGTAAAACTTGCCAGTTGCTGGGGGCAATCTCTATTGTAATGCCTTTCTGGGCAAAACCAGCAACGAGGAAGTGATTTTTCGTTGTTTGGCCCTTCCTTAGGTGTGGCTGGGGTCCTGTCTGGTTTTCTTTCAGTGGGTACAGGTTTAGATTTAAACTGTTCGAAAATGGTTCCCCATTTGTCGCACGCCTCTCGGAATTCTTCCATGGTTTGGGGTGCAGCCTGGGACATCTGTACACAGTACTGCTGAGTCATTTGTGTCACAATGTGCTTTACTAGATCTGACTCAGGCCACTGAGGGTTAAGCCGCAAGCACAACCTCCTCATCCTGGTAACAAAGGTGGATGGATCCTCATCGGGTTTTTGTCGAGTTTCACAAGCTTGCTGTAACGCTTTCTTACGCTGAGGGCCAAGGAACTCTCTCCTAAAACGATGGCAAAACTCTTCAAATGTTCCAAAACCACCCTCATTCCTTCGGAACCAGGCGGCAGCGTCCCCCACCAAGGACGGGCGAACAGCGTCATCCACATCTTCGGGTACCTCAAGACATCTTCCTTGAAGGTGGACACCCAGCCTAGCTAAGAAGACCTCTGGATCTTCAACAAGGTGTCCACTATATGGTCGGGGCGGTGCCGGTACAGGCTGCTGATGATGGCAAGGGCTGCAGTAATAGGTGGGGTATCCTTCCGTCTTGGAGTACGGGGCGATAACTGGTCCCACGGCGGCAGCGGCAACGGCCTCCTCGTAAATCCTTGTGCCAGGGGCGCCGGTGTGTCCGAGGACGGGGGCAACCTCCTCGTGAAGATCGGCCCTAGAGGTGGTGGCAGATACGGGAGCGACAACCGGTCCCTTGCTGGAGGCGGCTCCTGGTGCTTGGTTGGGAGCGGTACTGAAGCTGCTGCCATTGGCGGTGGTGGTGATGACCTCCTCCACCCTTGTCAATCTCGAGTTCAGCAACCGTATTTCCCTGAGGATGATGGCCAGCTGTAACTCCGGATTGGCCGTCCCGGGGTTTGGTGTCTGTGACGGCGATGCTGGATCCGCAACTTCTGCCAGACTGTTGCTCGGGTTGATTGTCCCGGGGGTTGGTATCTGTGACGGCGATGCTGGATCCTCAACTTCTGCCAGACTGTTGCGTCTAGTTGGCATTTTTATTATTTTCTTTTTTTTTTATGGGAGAAGGTTCGCGAACACTACACTATGTTCAATGCCACTTAGTTGAGCGCCAAAATGTTACCTTACGTTTTTCTAATATGATGACGGACCGCGGCTTCGACTCGTAAAGCAACACATTTCGTAATTATATATTATAGTCTCACAATACTAAATACCTGAATAAGTCACGAGTAAGTTATACTATGATATAAATCGAAAGACACAATCATAAAATAAACACTGAAGTCTATATTTCAAAGTAATATCTATTCTCGAACAGAAATGAACCAACTTATTAATTAAATGTCATTTGACAACTCTCTGACATTTGTCAACTGACTTTCTCTATTATTTTAATTGAAATGTCGCTTGACCTGGAGATCATGTCGAACAGCATCGTTATGCGACGAGGGAGGCAACGGTAACAATATACGGTCGATCGGTAGAACAATTAGCGTATATACTTACCAAATTGTTTTTTTGTTTGCATTTTCCTTTTTTGTTCATTTGCCTGCTATAGCTTCTGCAGGTTATACGTTTGTGTTATCATTTATTGTTTTACTTTAATCAATTGTTGTATTTTATTTTTCACTGCTTTTATCATAAAGTTATATTTCAGGGTTTGGCAGCTAATAAGGTACCGGGTGTTTTTTTATCTTTGATATCATTTTGATCACCTGCAACTTTCTTGTTTTTAAAAATATCAGAATGAAGCAAAAATCATTTTGCATAGGTATCTATGAAGTTTTTTACGTTTTAAAAAATAAAACAAAACACTAACGTTTTTCCAAGATATTAACCTAACTTATATTTTTTTAAATGGAAAGCCCTAAATATTTTCGGACATTTTGATTTTACATGAAATTTCAAGTATATTTTATAAAGCATACCCCATACCTATCTTCAACGGTTTGCGAGAAAACGGCGTTTAAACATGCAACAAAGAAAAATTTAGTTTTGTAACCCTGTTCTTAAAGATGTCGAAATCAAACAGAAATCATTTTTCATAATTATTTAGAAAGTTTATTTTTAATAAAACAAAAGATTAACGATTAACAAAGTAACAAATTATTAAAAAAAACAATTTTACAAAATTAAATTATTCTAAAAATGGCATGTTTAAACGCCGTTTTCTCGCAAACCGTTGAAGATAGGTATGGGGTATGCTTTATAAAATATACTTGAAATTTCATGTAAAATCAAAATATCCGAAAATATTTAGGGCTTTCCATTTAAAAAAATATAAGTTAGGTTAATATCTTGGAAAAACGTTAGTGTTTTGTTTTATTTTTTAAAACGTAAAAAACTTCATAGATACCTATGCAAAATGTTTTTTGCTTCATTCTGATATTTTTAAAAACAAGAAAGTTGCAGGTGATCAAAATGATATCAAAGATAAAAAAACACCCGGTACATAAGTAATAATGTTTTTTTTTATTGTTGTGTATCGTCATGTCATAACAACAATAAAAGCATGAAAATGCATATGTTTCCAAAGGATGCAAATGTAAGTTATTAAATTAATAGAATTGTCAAATAACTTTTTCATTTAAAATGGTATAATATATTTTAGTTATTCAATTTATTGACGCAAGCTATAAAAAATCCGGAGCTAGACTTGCAAGCACCTACTAAAGTCCGAAAGAACTATAGAGTATGTGATATATACATTTTGCTGAGCAAGATAGACTAATTGGTCGCTATGGTGTAAATTTGAAGAAACATAGTGTTCCATTTCTACATTTGCCATATACCATTGAAGATATGATTTTATTCTATTGTGTTGCTGTATGAAATATTATTTTGGTAGCTACCAACTACCAAAGTAATGTGGCAAGACGACTACATTATATAATAAAATCAAATGTTAATATAAGTAATTTCAATTGTGTGATGCATAATACCGAAAATACTTTATAAACTTATTTATTCAATTTCATTTATTTACCCACACAAAAAACATTAACAAAATATTGAAAGGTAAAACACTCGCAGTGAATCCAACAGACCCACTGAAATCACTTGCGCGAGAACAATAATCAAAAACAATAAGTTCTTCATAAAAATTAAGAATACTTGATTATGTACATAATTTGTTAGTCCATGTTCACAATGGACATAAGAAACCCATAAGATGTAAGATTTACATAAGAGATACATTGCGTAAAATTCAAGTACTGTTCACAATGAACATGAATACATAAACGTAAGGATTTGCGCATGCGCTATAGTGGTATTTTGTTTATTTATTTTGACGTTTTAAGGTTAGTAATTTCTAAAAATTCTGACAATACTGAAATTTCTGTTAGAATGGATAATAATCTGCATATTACCCTTATTGTTATTAACGAAAAGTAACAAAAATAAATGTCAAAGGAAAACAAGTGGGTTTAGCCGGTAAAAACAAGAAGAGTAAATCCAGTCTGTAAAACCTATTTAATTTATAATATGTATTCTCAAATATATCAAATGAACTTCATTTCACCACACAAATTAAAAGCTTATCTATTTAAATTACATTATAAAGTCTCTAAGAATCATTGTATCTGTATTTTACAAATACAGGTTTCTTAATTTGAAATAAAACCCTTCGTTTTTTATTTTACCATCGTGTTTTATTTATACATACAATTTTTTTTCCACTCATACACAAATATTAAATGCTCTATCTTAGGTTTGTAACTTGTTCATTTCTTTTTTTTTACATTATAATGTACTATTACATCCTCAGATAATGAAATTATTAACATCGTAATCCTTAACCATTTCCATGTTATATGCTGATTAGCTTTTTAATCGCATTCATGCATTAGACAATGCACTTTAATTCAATGAATGTTATAATCACACTTCAAGAATATTTGGTTCACTGTTACATTTAGGAAAGGTTATAAAGACAGCAAAAGCATTATATGCTGCACCATGGTGCTCGGCTTTGGTGGTGGTTTCAGTACTAAAGTAAAAATACTTAGTGTAGGTTATTTTTTGTATTGCTGTATGCCTCGAGATGCTTCACAAGTAGTATGTGGAGGTATTTGACATAGCACAATTCCAGTCATTTTCCACACATATTTCAAACAGCACTTTGGAATTAACAATTTCTCATGTGTAACGTTCCATCAATTGTTCCACATGCTCTTTCACATATATCACGGAAAAATTGGAGTATATGGTTGCAACCGATTTTTGACAAAAAAACTAGTGTACCGTATAGAGGACCACTAATTGAACAACTTTTACTTATAAATTAATCGGTGCAAACGTACAGGAACGGAGATAATTAATAATTAAGGTGCTCACCGAGTGAATTTTCCATGTCACATTTTTAGTCGTATCTGTTATACACACCGTTGAAATTATGAAAATTGTAATAAATGATGTTTATTTCACTTTACCACACAACAATTACATTGAATTTTTATGTTTTTTAATTACTTTTCAGCGATTTTAAATATCATAACATAACCCATACATAACAACAAACCACCTAGTGGAAAAGTTGCATTCGTACCAACTACTGTCATCCATAGAGTTATAGAGTGGGTAGATAGATGGTCGAACAAACTTGTATTTTTCAATATTTATTTGAAAATTATATGCAAATCAGTAACAAAAGGCGTTATAAAATGTATATTATTTATAAATTTGCAGTTTATTTCATTGATTTTTTAACATGCCTTTTAATATTGTATAATTTCCAGTAAATACTCCAATTTACCCATATATTTGTAGTTTATTTCATTGATTTTTTAACATGCCTTTTAAAATTATATAATATTCAGTAAATAAGTACCGAAAGATATAGAGAATGTTTATAGGTGTTTTCTTTCTTTTTTTTCAAACATTCATAAGTCTCTTTTTGCACATTTACATAATTTATTCTGTAATCTTTACTTTGATTGTTCCCTTAATTTATAGATTTTTTACTTCTATACCGTCTCCCAAAGAGTGGTATTTATTTATTAGAAACAATTGGAAAATACATAATGAAGTTGAAAATACTGACACATTGTGAGCTGTTCAGAGAATTATCCGTCTTACTAAATATACTGTTAATAAGTGGTCTATCATTTGCAATGTAAGTGCATGAATTTTAGAGAAAATCTCATGAAAGTAAAACATATATTTTGAAAACAACAAAGAAAACACAAATTAAATTTGCCATGTAAGAGCATTTATTTCAGACAAATTCACGAGAAAGTAAGACATGTAATTTGTAAACATTAAAGTAAAACATAAATTTCATTTGACTTCTATAAGAACCTAATGAAGCATAAAGCTTATTAATATATAGGTACGTTCTCATATAAAATGTATTGTTGAATGTTTGCATTGCAATTATTGTTCATATGAATTTTGTATTCGCACCCCGAGATGGTGGGGAAAAGGGGGCGGCAAAAATAGAAATGAGCGAAAAATGCAATGCAAACATTTAACAATAAATGAATTCAATGTGATTACGAACTTGTACGGTAATAATTAATAGCAATTTCTGTACCCAATTCGTTGTCCGTACTGGTATTTATTTCGGTTGATTTATACCAATTTTTTGATGTTTTGCCGCCCCTTCCCCCCACCCCCGCGCGCGCGCGCGGGGGTGGGGGGAAATCAACCGAAATAAATACCAGTACGGACAACGAATGGGGTACAGAAAGCAAAAACAAATATTGTTGCCGCCCCCTTAACACAAACCCGCGCGCGCGTGGTAGTGTGAAGGGGGCGGCAACAAAAGAACGAAATCTGCACCGGGGAAGGCAGATGGTAAAAAAGTAAAAAACCGATATAAATCAACTGAAAAATCCAATGCAAAAACTGCACTATTCCCCCACCCCCTGAAAAGCGTGAGTGAAAAGGGCGGCAAGCCCAAAAAGTGTGGGGGAAAGGTGCGCCACAAAGCGAAATAGTAAACAAAGTTTGCAGTATAAATCATGTAAATGTGCAAAAAGAGACTTATGAATGTTTGAAAAAATGAAAGAAAACACCTATAAACATTCTCTATATCTTTCCGTACTTATTTACTGGATATTATATAATATTAAAAGGCATGTTAAAAATCAATGAAATAAACTACAAATTTATAAATAATATACATTTTATAACGTCTTTTGTTACTGATTTGCATATAATTTTCAAATAAATATTGAAAAATACAAGTTTGTTCGACCATCTATCTACCCACTCTATAACTCTATGGATGACAGTAGTTGGTACGAATGCAACTTTTCCACTAGGCGGTTTGTTGTTATGTATGGGTTATGTTAAGATATTTAAAATCGCTGAAAAGTAATTAAAAAACATAAAAATTCAATGTAATTGTTGTGTGGTAAAGTGAAATAAACATCATTTATTACAATTTTCATAATTTCAACGGTGTGTATAACAGATACGACTAAAAATGTGACATGGAAAAATCACTCGGTGAGCACCTTAATTATTAATTATCTCCGTTCCTGTACGTTTGCACCGATTAATTTATAAGTAAAAGTTGTTCAATTAGTGGTCCTCTATACGGTACACTAGTTTTTTTGTCAAAAATCGGTTGCAACCATATACTCCAATTTAGCCGATATAAATACGCTTCAGCTCTGACCAACTGAAATAAAAGAAGTTCTATATCTACTTGCCCCTTTTCCATCATCTAAATCACATTTACCTTTTTTACTCAATATGTAAATGGCACCAACAAATATTTACTCATATGGAGTAATTACAACTTTTTGTAGTAGATACATATATTAAATTATATTATTTAAAATCGATAAAGCCTTTGTATTTTTCACGTTATCAGAACAAAATCGTCGCAATTGAAATTGACAGGATTCGAAAGTATGGGATTATACAGGCTTCCATGTATTTCTTACGTTCACACGTAAGGAATACGTAAACATAACATAAGGTGACATAAGCACTACGGCCACTGTGGATAGCTGCATTGGTTTCTCCAGTTTCTCATACGTTTAACTTTACGCGTTTACGTTTATGAGCTTATGTCTTATGTCCATTGTGAACAGTGTTGCCAGGTGTTCCAAATTTGTGTCTCCAAAAATTCGAATAAAAAATCCCCAGATTGAACCAAATATCCCCAGACGTTTTAAACTCAAAAATGTAAAAATGGATATAAACAATTGTACTTAAAAATGACTTGTTATTATTTTATGTAACATTTTTATTGATTAAAAAAAAATTAACTCTCGTTCACAAACGTAACACAAAAAATTAACTTTATTTCACAAAAATACGACGGAAAATAAAAAAAACAAACAAAAAATTCGTTCTAGTTGACAAAGCTAACATTTTTTCACAAAAATAAAATCTTAAACTAACTTATAAGTATTACCCTTGTTTATAAATACCCTTGTTTATAAATACTATAGTTATACAACCTAGAGAAAACTGTAAATATTTCTTATGTAGTAAAGTGTCGTCCTCTGATATCTTTCAAATGGATTAATACGATGAATGAAAGTGCTCAGCCAATGAAATATTCTCAACGCCACTCCCACAATTTAATCCGGAAGTTTATAAAAAATGTAAATATATCACAGACTAAACAATCCAGACCGGCAACTTAATCCTAGATTTTATCCAGAGTACTCATCCTTGTTTAGCAAACGTAAATTTGAATACTCTACCATCTTTGTCAGATTCACTGAACTTGGAGATGAGATGGCGCTAGCGTCAATTGAAATGTTTGTTATGCTGTGGTTATATGTCAGTCAAAACTACATTTCAAATTTGACACGTTTGACATATTTTTGCAATCCTTTCTCGTACATCGTATTAATTATATGTTGATACAAATATGGTGTCCAAGTGTTTAGTGTGCGGGTTTGGACAGGATGAAGTTAACAAAAAGCACAGGTTTAAGATAAGATTGGCATTTCCTTTGTTTAAGAAGCGCATTTTTGACATGCTCTTTGCCTTGCAGGTTTGATACCTTTTGATTTATGTATTAGTATTATTATTACTATTTTGTTGTTGATTTTATTTTTGGTAATCTGTATAATATCAATTTTATATACTATAGATTTGTAATATTAATTTTCTACATATGCATATTTTTCTGTTATATATTTCATTTGCTGTTAGTTTAAGGGACAAATTTAAAATCAGCATTTTAGTAATGAACTAGTGCTGAATTTGTTCCTTTTGGTACATATTAGTTTTGTTTTTATTTGTCATATTACACAAGATTTGTATTATTATTATTGTCTTTTCATTATTGGTTGTATAATTTAATTTTATTATGTTTTATTGTATAAGTATATGTATCAATAAAAACTATTATTATTATATCCCTATGTTTTCCTTGACAGTTTTCACTTATTAGATTATTATATTTCTCTTAATCTTATATAGAGTAGTAGTTTATTGTGTCTAATAGGTCACCGTAAGAGGGATGTTATAATACATGTAAGTAAAAGATTAATATTTATATTTCGTATCACATATTTAATATGTAACACCACAAAATTACACATAAGATGCTCAAACTATGGCTATAATTGTTACAGTAACTAATATTTATTACCATAGTTTTAGTAACTTTTGTGTATGCTTTTGTTACATAAATAACCTATTTAATAAGCGTATTCTAAAAACCAAACTCATTTCAAATTTCGCGCCAATATGCTGCTAGCGCCATCTTCGTACTAAGTTCACTGATGTGTAACAAGGATAGAAGATCTTGGATATTTTTTTTTCAAGTAGTTGCCGGTCTGCGTTGTTTAGTCTGTGAATATATTTTGATATTTTATATTAAATTTTACATAAGAGTATATTTTGTTTGATTTGGTTTTCACATCGTTTGCCCTTGAATTACATATCAACATAACCTATATAGCTTAACTGTGATAAAGTAGATTTAAGTAAATGTTTCATTGAAGAATCGTAGGATTACTATTTTTTTCTCTTATTATACTCACAATTACCCTTTTATAACATAATAAAAAAAAAAGACATACAAAAGGCTTTATAAAAAACGTATTCATGTTTTTCAAAGAAATAAATCTAAACAAGAAAACGGTATTAAGAAGTCAGCATTTTTATTAAATACTCACCTACATGAAATGTCAGTCTGTTTCGGGTTCAGAGTTTGGGGTTATTCTAATTTTTTTCTATGTGTTCAACAGGTATGTCTAAAACAGTCTACTATATATTTGGTATGACTAGATATAGGTATTATGTAAAAGAAGAAAAAGTAATTTAAAGCTATCCGAACCACAACATTTATTAAGTTGCTTTGCATGGTTTCATCAACTTGACTGGTTTATGTGAGGCTTTCAAACCAGTAATGTAGTACGTTTTACAAAGAAAATGCATTATAAACACCACAATATTTTAAGGTTTTGGTATCTTCAGAATTTAGAAATTTAAATGGTTCACAGCCAATCATTTATCACTTAACCAGGATAAATGTGAGACAATTTATTTTACTAGTAAACATAGATCAAACATATATTCTACGAATTGAAAATTCCTTGATATTAGACTAAACACAAGATTAACATGGAAGCCGCAGATTAGTTAAATTAGTCAAACACTTATCTTCTGCTACTTATGCAATTAGACATATCAGATTTATAACTGATAGTCTACTGGAATAACGATATATGTACTATGGACTATCAAATCACATATCAACAATGTTTAATCAATATGGGGTAAGTAGGCCTATGTAGAAAAGGTGTTCATCCTGCAAAAGAAGGCTGTTCGAGCAATTGTCTGTGTTTCACAAACTATTCGCTGCAAACCTCTCTTCAGAGAACTTATGATAAGTCCATTAGCCTAGACACATATTCTGCAACAACTAAGAAGGCCTTTGAAAAAGCTGTCACACCTCATGACTACGGGTGAGATTACAGAAGTCTCCACCCCTCATCACCATTTGCTGCACATCCCGCATTACATAGGACAAAAGCCACTTCAGTACAACACGTCACTGGTAATTATTTAACAAAATCAAAGTTATGTGTAGACATCTTTCTACTTTCGTATTTAAAGAGAAAATAAAGGACATTCTCCTTCAAGAAGCATTCTACAATGTCAATGACATAAATTAGCCGTGTTGATGTTATCATTACATTTTTGCTTGATGTGCTATTGTGTAAATTGTATGTATATCTTATTATTGATATAATAAATTTATTATTATAATAGAAACACTATCCTTCTTACTGTAGAAGTGTTATAATTAATCCTGCTTTTACACCCACAATACCTCAGCTCGTCAGGGAAGTCGCAGCAACTTTCATTATACATTTACATTCTTGGTAATTATCAATATAGTAAGTACTGCCTACACATGGTCTGTATATGGACGTTTCTTCAATTTGTATTTACCTGCGATTTTAAAAATTGCTTTCAATAATAGTAATTCCTAATAATTGAAGTTACGTAGGGGTTATCAAACAAAACTAGTTTAAAGTATGTAACACTTTCGGCTGTTACTTATACATAAGTAAAATAAAACACTCAATTAAATTTGAATAACTTCACTTTATTTTAATCACTATGTGACTGCAGTTTTGACATTACACGTCATTATCAAACTAGTTTACTTATATTTCTACTATTTAATTTTTCTTTCACCCACGTTTAATTGCAATTGTTTGAAATCTTCATGGATTTTATTGTGTTATATATGTAGAATTTTAGCCTTCATACTGGTTGATGTGAGGTATATCACTTCATAAAAGTTAATTAGATACACACTTAAATGTACTTGGCTTTGACATTACTTATTTTATTATGGTTCTAGTTATTTTTATTTTATCTAGGCCTGAATCGTAACAACAATTGCCATGATACAAGTCTGAATGAATAATCATCAATTATTGTTGAGGATAGTACATACCCAACAAGTTATACAAACAAACTAATTCATAAGCAAGCAAAGATTTTAAAGGTTAGTACTTTGAACCTTTTTCAGCTTGTATAACTGCAATATCCATTGTCAATTATAAGATAAAATATATAGGAAAAATGACATTTCTTCGTTACATCGTCTTGCAATATGTATTTTAGAATAACATTTAACATCCACAATCACATCATCACTTATTTTTGGAATTTGAAAAATTAGTGTCAGTAGACTTATCATATCCCTTAATTCAAAATATTTTAAGATATTTAAATCTAGTGCAAAACGCCTACAAAATTGTAACAAACACGATTGGTGTAATTGGATAATTGCGTCACTTCCTTTAAGCTCCCATTGGCTTCTCTTTACTACTACGAGAAGACTGCTTTTACTACAACAAATTTAGCGGGAAAACTTATGAATGGGCACATCCTACTGCCCAACCCCTCTGTTGGCTACCTACCCGAACTAACCTTCAGTTGTATAACTATAGTATTAATAAACAAGGGTATTACACAATTAGGTACTTTTACTCATTTTGTTGGATGACAGAATTTGATTTATATATTGCACCACTGTGATTTTTTAAGAGACAATCATCAACTTCTAGTTGAAAACAACAATTTATCAGTCTTTTTGAATGTAAAATTCCACTTAAAGTATCCACATTTAATCTGTTGCGAATTTTATTTTTATTTAAATTAATAATTGAGAAAATTCGCTCCACTCCAGCACTGCTATGAGGTAGACAGTGTAAAAGTTTTACAAATTTAATTAAATTAGGATAAAATAGTGTATCATCCCCTTTCTTAATTTTGTTAACTTCACACCAAAAAGAACTAATGTCTCCATTTTTATAATTCTCTATATTTAATTCAGAATTCCTTAAAGATCGCCACTCTCTATCTAATTCATTAATATCATCAACAAAACTTGGAAATGATGCAGCAGCAGAAGCAATAGATGAAATTTTGTCAATATTTGTTGGATCTAAAAAAGCAAGAGTTTTGAGGCCTTTAACTTGTTCTGAATTAAATGGAAACCTTTTATAGATTTGATGAGCACTTTCCACTAAAAATTGTAAACATTTATTCCTAAAATCATTTTTGTCGTGATCAGAAGCATTTGAAGAATTTAAAAAATTTTGAACTACAGGCCCTAAATATACCTCATGTAATTCAACAAAATTTCTTGGATTTCTATACTGAACTTGACTAATATCAGTATTTTTTAGATACTGTCGTTTGACATAACATTCTAAGATAGTTCTGTATGCAGTTTCCATTCTTGTATAAATAACATGAATTTTAACATTTTCAGATTGAAACTCTGTATTCAAGTTAACAAAAATGGGTAAAAAGTATTTCAAAAATTCTAAATACAGCTTACTAAATGGATTATTTAAACCACTGTAAATGACTTCACTTGAATCTACATTTCTGTCAAGAAACTCAGATCTAAAGTACAGTGTTAGAGCATTAAATTGTTCTAATACTCGTGTAAATTACGCTTAAAAGCGATAGCCATCTTGTCTGAACTGGCTGTAACATTTTGTGCGGTTTTACCTTTACAAATTCTTGGAAAGATTGCAATTCTTCCTGTCTCTTATAACTGTGTTGAAAATAATTATAAATTTTTCTGACCAACTCTTCAATTTCGTAAGGCAGCTTGGAACAAGCACTGGATGCGCATAAAGCCAAAGAATGGCATATACATTTTGATACATGTAATGTAGGTATATCAGTAGAAAGTAAAGTTTTTAACGAATGACTGTACCCCATCATTGAATTGCCTCCATCTGCACCATATCCAATAAGGTTATTTTTATACAGAATATTCTTCTCAGCAAATGAATTTACAATTGCTTGGTACATATTAATTGATGTAGCATTGGATATTGGAATTAAATCAAAGAATTCATCATGTACCTTTAAGCTCTTATCCACAGTACGTACAACAAGAGCCATACTTTTAGTGGCGCTTATATCCGTAGATTCATCCACTAAAAGCGAGAAATTCTGATTCTTCAATTTGTCAGTTAATGAGTCCAAACTTGTCTTTCCAATACATACACTTAGTCACAAGAGCTGTACACTTGGTTCTATTACATGTAGCATTTTTTACTGCCTCTGGGTCCAAAGATAGGCGTTTTATTAGGGCCACAAGATGATCGGCTGTATTAAAAGGTATATTGTGCTCAACCATAAAAGAAGTTATCAATATTTCCACCGTTTTTGTGCCCTTATCCATATTAATTTGTTTCGGGAACAAACTTAAAACAGAAACGGGTTTAACAGTGTTAAGATTTTGAATGTGCTTTTCTCTCTTGTTGTGCTTTTTAACTACGGAGATGCCTCCCATAAGATCTTCATGGCACGCCTTACAATAGAAGTACTGTACTCCTTTTTTACTTGATGTTAACCAGGTGCTAAATTCTGGTTTTGTTTCCCAAGATTTGTTATATTTATGCAAGTATAATTTCGTCGACGACATAACTACAATATAATATAATTAAATATGATTATGCATCATCATTAGCTCAATCTAGCTGACTTTTATGTTGATGAGGCGTTTCAAACTTCGAGAGTGGTTGCTAATAGCAGACAACAGCACAGCACAGCAGAGACAAAAACGACAAAACAACAGCCACGAGCCACGAGATCACCTTCACCAGAACAGCACAGGAAGTCAGGAGCAGACAAAAACGACAAGTGACAGGTGACACTGTGAACTGTACTGTGACAGAATTCCGCTTCCGCGCAAAAGTCCGCGCTATTCAAATAATCCCAAGTATGGCAATTGGCAACACTAAGTCACCACCAAGAGAACTCTGGTACAGAAATGACAGGTTGACAGCCGACAGACTCGACAGAATTTCCGTCCAGAGCCTGCTCTATTCAAATATTTTGTAGTTTTACCAAATATTAATAATAATAATAATGTTTTAAAAGTTTTTGAAGTTTCTGCAAAAATCTCCAGATTTTTTGAAGAAATCCTTTAGTCCCCATTTAATTGAAATATCTCCAGATCTGGGGATAAATCCCCAAGTATGGCAACACTGATTGTGAACAAGGACTTATACAGCATGTGTAAAAACATATTGGGGATAGGATATATATATATTAGGCATACCGGCAACAACGCCCAGTCGTGCCGGTAGTGAAGTACGATATGGATGATTATAAAACTGTTCTGGAACGGTATTATGAAAACCAAAACAAATACTTCGTAATTTATAATTCAAATAATAATTTACATTCGAATTAGATTTTTATAAAAAATGAGTTTGAATCATTGCATATTTTTATTTACTTAGAAAATTTATAGAATAATTTACTAAGAATTAGTGTATAATTGGTATTGCGCTTTTATTTTCCTACTGCGTTGTATAAGCAGTATAATAAAACTTGCAGACGTATTTTGAATTTTTATTTGGTAAATATGTATTTACGAAGCGTGTGATGCTTAGATAAATACGTGTACATCGACTGACTATGCGACTGAAATATAATCGTACTTCACTACGGTCACGACCTGGGCGTTGTTGCCGGTATGCATAGTATACATACAGCACGTGTGAATTTTCATTAGCCATAGGCGATTATTCATGCAATACGTGACAACATGGCACCCCCTACTTTTCTCTTCAATGCGAGCGCGACCGATACAAGCTCAAGTTAGCAGTAGCTGTTGGACTATTGACTTGGATGTTTGTACTGCGCTTAGAAATAATATTTACGCCTTGCAAGGATTTTTCTTTTTCCTTTCAGTAAATGCAGAGAATTATTAAGCATGACACAAACAAAAGTGTAATTCTAATAAAATTAAAAATAAGGAAAATAAAAAAGGATTCTGAAAATAATAATAAACAACTAGATCGCGCCGGCCATTTGATGATGACGGATTTTATTGCAGACTATATCGGAACGTGTTCGCAGCTAAACATTTAATGTAGAAGTGGCAAGATCGGAGAAAGTCGCTGTGATGTCGATTGTTGCCGGGAGACACACGTTGCCACGTATTATTTGTATACGTATAAATCGCATGTAAACATTGAATCCCTATAGCTAATGAAAATAGACACATACGGTATATCCTATCCCCAATATGTCTTTACACATGCTGTATATTATTATTAGTAATACACATGTATGTATTAGGTACGTCTGTCAGTTATTTGTAATAAAGTAACTACATCATTTCTGAAATTGTTTTTCTATATGATTTTTTTATTATTTCTTTCTAGATCTATTTATCACTACAATTGTACAATGTAATGAGAAATAATGTTTGAATTTGAATTTCTGTTTGATATAAAAATATACTGTACTATTTGGAAGGGTGAAAATAAATTAAAAAGAGAGTATTCTTTTATTGTAAACAAATTGAAGATATTAATTTTCATCCGACTTTAAGATGAAAATGAACACATTTAATTTGTTCGCATCCGAAAACAATAATTACATATTTCAAAATATGAATAAGTATATGAAGGTAGTACGTATCCGCAAGAGGGCAGTTCCCTAAGTACTCATTCGCTATACATTATGTTTCGCATCTATAGTATTCCCTAATCTCTGAACCAGTTGCGCCACTCCACTATCACCCAGCTAATGAGAGTAACGGAACATATTCATGATGGATATTTCAAAAACCATTCAACGGCAGCAGTATTTCTGGACATCTCCAAGGCCTTCGACGGGGTATGGCACCAGGCTCTTATCTACAAACTATACTCAAGAAATTACCCAACTCATCTAGTCAAAATCATCCAATCCTATTTATCCCACAGAACATGTTCAGTTAAGATCCAAAATTCTTCCTCCACTCTCCCAGACTCCTCACCGCCGGAGTCCCGCAAGGCTCCGCACTATCCCCACATCTCTATGCAATATTTACATCCGATATCCCCAGAACCCCAAACACCCTACAAGCTACATACGCAGATGACGCAGCCATCCTCACATCCTCAATCAGTCCTACCAAAGCAACCTCCACACTACAAAAAGCCATAGACAAGCTTATAGCCTGGTGCCATACTTGGCGTATTAAGATAAATGAAGAGAAAACACAAGCCATCATGTTTAGAAGGAAAATAAAACAACTTCGAGGGAATGTGTACATAAATCACACAGAAATTCCTTGGCAGCCAAAAGTGAAATACTTGGGGATCAACCTGGATAGGAGGCTCACCTTTTCATATCACATAAGAACCACTCTAAAGAAGATAAGAATGGGCAGGGGCAGCCTCTGGCCACTCCTGGGCTCTGGAAGCACCCTCCACCCGAAGCTGAAACTTAGAATTTACAAACAAATATTGAGACCAGCGCTGACATACGGAGCATAGATATGGAAGCACGCCGCCCCGACCCACATCAAAAACATCCAAAGTTTCCAGAATGTCTCCCTGAGGATGGCACTAAAAGCTCCGTGGTTTGTAAGAAACACCCAGACGCATGCAGAAACAGACACACGCACTATATCAGAATACATCGAAGACCTCTCAGAAAAATTTTTCAACAACATAGACAATAACGTAAACATAAGGCTCACGCCAGAAATGTCGTACGATCCTGACATATATCTGCCAATGAAAAGACCTAGGCTCTCACTAACTTAGGCACTCAACAATAACAGATTCCTCTGAAAGAGCTCATCACCCTCCAAGTCACATTCAGATAATATAATTCAGACTAAAAGTAAAAGGCCCAAGGCCTGACTTGACCAGCACAATAAGAAGAAGAAGAGAACCAGTTGGGCATCTGTTGTATCTGCTGAATGCGGCCATTCTCAGTTTATTTGTAGAGTGTGGATTGTTTTAAGTTAATCAAGTGATGTGCAACAGTTGGACTTGCACCAAGAATAGAGTAAAGTTTTCATATTCATTATAAGATTGTTTAATGCATTTTTAATTTATTTCTTGTATTCTATCTAAATAGTTATTATATGTATACCTATGGTTCTTGAGCTTCGCTTTCTTTTTGGTTGTATGGACTAAGTAATGCTTTTGCAGTCAAGTATTATAAAATCAATCAAATTTATAAGTAAACCAAATAAAGCTTAAGAATCACTTGGTATATGCAGTGTGGGTACATCATTAATAAACAGCTTTTAAAAAATGATGCTCAACTAATAAGCACCAGGTCCTACTATGGTTTCTGTTAAAAAAATATTTGGCTTACATTTTTAGAATGATTGTAGTAGTATCCATTTATTTTTTTCTTAAAATAATAATAGCTTCCCATAACAGATGTTGAAGGCAAATTCAAATTAATTTCTCAAATTTCCAGTTATAACCCGATATTAATAGTAAACAAGATGTCTTATAAATGCGAGCATTTTGGCATACTTGTACAGGATACAACGGTATAAAAAGAATTTTTTTTTAAATAGAACACCTGTATATTATTAAATTTTTATAATGGTCTTTTTACTCCGATTTCAAAAATATACCATACGATACCGGTATCTTAAACCGTTTTCGAGTTATTAAATTGTCATATCGTAGTTACTATACTATGGAAAAGTTAACATTATTAAAGTAAGCTATGGAAATGACAATTACTGTGTTTGATAAAAGACATTTCCATCATGTACGTAGTATAAGGAAGTATTGTTATGACGAAAATTTTCGACCTCGAGATTTTTGCAGATGTCCACGTTTTGAAGTCCCCTAATACCAAAAAAGTGTTTTTTTAAAAATCTCTCTCGCGCGGGGGCGGGGGAAGGGACGGCAAAACATCAAAAAATCGGTATAAATCAACCGGAATACGAGTGCGCACAGCGAATGGGATACAGAAAGCAAAAACAAATATTCTTGCCGCCCCCTTTTGTGAAGGGGGCGGCAAAACATAAAAAAATGGTATAAATCAACCGAAATACGAGTGAAGGGGGCGGCAACATCAGAACGGAATTTGTATCGGGGGAAGGCAGATGGTGAAAAAGTAAAAAAATCTATAAATGAAGGGAATAATCATTGCTATTATTGCAGTATAAATCTTGTAAATGTGCAAAAAGAGAATATAAATGTCTGAAAAAATTAAAGAAAACACTTCCGTACTAATTTACAGGATATTATATAATTTTAAAAGGCATGTAAAAAAATCAATGAAATAAACTACAAATTTATACATAATATACACTTTATAACGTCTTTTGTTACTGATTTGCATATAATTTTCAAATAAATATTGAAAAATACAAGTTTGTTCGACCATCTATCTTCTATATAACTCTATGGATGACAGTCGTTTGTCCGAATCTGCATGAAAGTTGGAATGGGCTTTCTCCAGTAGGTGGTTTAAGGTTAGGTTTCTTGTTTGTTTTTGTTATGTTTGGGTTGAGAAAAGTTATTAAAAAACATAAAAATCAAATGTAATTGTTGTGTGGTAAAGTGAAATAAACTTCATTTATTACAATTTTCATAATTTCAACGGTGTGTATAACAGATACGACTAAAAATATGACATGGAAAAATTACTCGGTGAGCACCTTAATTATTAATTATCTCCGTTCCTGTACGTGAGCGCGGATTAATTTATAAGCAAAAGTTGTTCAATTAGAGGTCTTCTGTAAGGTACACTAGTTTTTTTGTCAAAAATCGGTTGCACCCGTATTCTCTAATTTACCCATACCACAGTTACCCTCGATCTGTTTTGCCATTTTCACCTCGTCGCTAATGTTGTATTTCGTATTTCTACACGGGTAGTCGTAATTAATGCTTTCATTCAGCAGGCGGATCGGGAACCGATCCCGCTCCAACCGTTCACTTCACAACAGTTGAGTATTCGCTGGACAGGACCGCTCACCTTTATGTCATCTGGTACTTTTCATTGCTGCCATATGTTAAAATTATAGAAATTAAACCGAATAAACAATAATAATAAATTCTTTTCTGCATTAAGGTTTGACGTAGTTTTTAGTGGAAGGGTTGGTTTTTCCAACCCCGAATATAATACTGAGTGAACTCCAATATTATAATACATTTATTTCTGCACAATACCTTTAATATGTTGTATCTTACTTTTCTAGTAACTTTCTTCAAAATTATGTATTAGGTTGGTCTTGGAATGCATCAATGGCGCATGCGTACAGAATACGCTCACTAAGTGAGCATAGAATTTTTCCGCTCACAAAAATGGCGACATGAAAAATGGACACATGATCACTGAACAGTTGCGCAACTGTTGTGTCTGCTGAATGAAAGCAATAACTCGAATTTAAACGTGTTTTTATTCTTCACCTCTACCTACATACATGACATTCGTTAGCGTCAGTCAGTCATGCCAACTTAAGATGCTACAGTAGGTAAGCGACAATGTTCCCTTTTTATAGCCCTATTAATATCTCTTGATTGGATCGATGCAAGTACTTAAAGAATTACCATGTGGTATCTTTGTCAATTTACAATTTGCATTGTATATTTCACAATTACAATTTAATTAACATTCTTAATTAATTTACTGAAATAATGTTTGCCATCACTCACGTGACCAATCTAAATGAAATACCGCGCGGTCATTTAAATTCTAAATTAGAGCAGGCTGTGAAATTTAAATTAAGTTGGTATATAAGTACTAATTTACAATTTGAATTGTCAAAGTGACGTTTCAAAATGTTAATTAATTAATAATTGACATTCTGGACAACCTAATAAAAAAAATCCCGCCTGCTATAATTTAGAATTTAAATGATCGCGTGGTAGCTTTATTGTTAATAAATAATTCTATATCAAAATCATTATTGACAAAGTTTTCATTATTAATTGTGCATATTTTATTAACTACACCAAAAAAAAATTGTATCTTATGTGTCTGAATCTTCTTCTTCTATATAAGTAGTTATTTTTATTCTGACTACAGACTCTAGCATAATGACCTATTTTTTGATCCCATTTGGACATAAATTTCACATAGCTTTAATTGCTCTGCATGTTCCTTCTTCGTGTTTTGAACCACATCTTCTGCATTCTCTGAAACGGCTTTGTCCTCTTGTTGAGTGATCACGATGGTAGTTAAAAGTAGATTTCGTCTTTCCTATTCACCATTTGTTCTTAAGTACACTGATTTCTTCTGAATTTCCTCCCGTTGCTACCGCCTGAATCTGGGATGTCTCGATGCTTTTGCATACCTGTATTGCCTTTTCCAATGTGATATCATGATTTTACAGCGTCTTTGTTGGATTTTTTCATCAGTTACTCCGCATGCAATACAAGTCTTCGTTAGGCTGTTCTCTAATGCACCTAGTTCACAATGTTTAGCTCTATTTATGGTTTCTGTTATGAATTGATCAACGGAATCTTCTGGTTGTTGTTTTGCCATAAATAGTTTGTACTTTTCATGTACCAAGTTACTTTTAGGTTTAAAATGGCTTTCAAATTTATCAATTAAAAGAATTATTTCGTCATTTTCATCTATTTGAAAACTAAATGTGTTTTACAAGGTGTCTCTAAAAGGTCTTTAAACAACTCTACCACGTATTTTTCGGGCCAAAATAAACCGATTTACCAAAACTTGGCTTAGTCAAAGTTGCTTAGTTTGTGCGCAATACGGTCCTGAAGTTGCAGTTGGAAAATTGTTTTCTTGTTATAAATTTGAAACGGCTGGAGCGATTGCGCTAAATTTTGTCACGTTTACATAGTTTTACGAGTCAAGAAATTCTGTATCAAAATTGTGATAGTAATCAATCCATAGGCGGAGAACCTGCGTTTATAAATATTAAAACATTTCCATTTTCTACGCCAATGGATAAAAAAGAGTTTGTCTATAAAATTTAGATTAAGTGTCTTAAGTACAAGAAAAAAGGTACTCTTGGTAAGACTCGAAAAATTGCATCGTTTTCTCAAAAATCGCATTTTAAGATTTGAGAACATTAACTAGACAGCAGCGCATACTGTGTGCTCCATGTACATGTATCTTTAAGCCGTGTACACGTGTCTTAGGCCGTTTAGACGTCTCTTTAAACTATGTACACGTCTTTTGACGGTTTTGAATTGATACTTTTTTTTGTAAAATGTTTTCTTTTTTAAAAAATACAGAACGGCCAATACCAGATAGGTTAAAACAAAAAGGCACTGGTTTACAAAAAAGATATTCTATTTATCTCGACAATTGATGCAAAAAATGCTATTTTTTTGATGTTTGTTTTTGTTTTAAGAATTCCACTTGTGCCCTGCGTCTTGTAAAATACATATGTTTGTATTATATGGTTTACAAAAAAGATATTCTATTTATCTCGACAATTGATGCAAAAATGCTATTTTTTTGATGTTTTTTTTGTTTTAAGAATTCCACTTGTGCCCTGCGTTTTGTAAAATACATATGTTTGTATTATATGGTTTACAAAAAAGATATTCTATTTATCTCGACAATTGATCCAAAAAATGCTATTTTTTGATGTTTTTGTTTTTGTTTTAAGAATTCCACTTGTGCCCTGCGTTTGGTAAAATACATATGTTTGTATTTAGTTGTTATTGTTGGTTTCCATAGTTATGACTATTTGAATATTTGACAACGACTTTTCTGGATTTTCAAAAGTGTTTTCCATCATCACTTTTATTTTCGTTTTGTCATGGCTGTTCAATACACCAACGACGAATATACCGATATGTTATTAGTATATGGATATTGTCAAGGCAATTGTGCCGAGAGTGTTAGAGTATATTCGGAACGGTTTCCAAATCGTCGTGTTCCAAGTCATCCAACGTTTGCCGCAGTAGAGAGACGCCTTCGAGAAACCGGTCGCTTAGCTCCTGTAACAGCAAACTATGGCAGGCAGCGCTTTGTGAGGCAACCTGAAGTAGAAGAAGAAATTTTAGACCGTGTTCAAGAAGATCCGGAAGTGAGCGTTAGACGAATAGCTAGAGAAATTGCAGTATCTAAAGATGTGGTCAATAGAGTAATTAGAGAACAATTATTACATCCATACCATAAGATTCGAGTTCAAGACCTCTTACTTCAAGATCCTGAAAGGCGCCTAAATTTTTGCCGGTTTATTGAACATAAAAGAGCAAGAAATTTAAACTTTTGCAAAAAAATCTATTTACCGACGAAGCTTGTTTTACAAGAAGAGGGATAACGAACTTTCATAATGAACATGTTTATGCAGAGGAAAATCCACATGCCATTAAAATTAACCATTTTCAACATGAATTTAAAATGAATGTATGGGCTGGAATAATCGGAAATTTTATTATTGGACCTGTCAGACTACCGCAAAGATTAACTGGAGAAGCCTATTTGATTTTTTACAACATACTCTTCTGGACTTGTTAGATGATATACCGCTAGATATTCGACGGAATATGTGGTTTATGCACGATGGTGCACCACCACATTTTTCGATGAACGTACGACACTACTTAAACCATCACTTTCCAAATAGATGGATCGGTAGAGGTAATGACGCTCCTGTACAATGGGCACCTCGAAGTCCAGATCTGAATCCTCTGGATTATTTTTTTTGGGGACACCAGAAATCTATTGTTTACAATACACCTGTAAATAATGAAGAAGAATTGTGGCAACGTATTCAAGAAGCAACCAATAATCTCAGAGGTGATGTAGAAGTTTTGCAAAGAGTTCAATTTAGTTTCCTCCGGCGAATAGACCTTTGTATTCACGAAAATGGTAGACATTTTGAACACCTTTTATAATATCTTTTCATTTTTTTTTAAATCATTGTTTCATTTTCATTATTTCATTGTTTAATTGTTAATAATTCTCTGTTGTCCACCAACCAGAACACAATTGGAATTTATATGAAAAAACATTATTAAAAAAATAGCATCTTTGTATTAATTGACGAAAGAAACAGAATATCTTTCTTATTAACTAGTGCCTATTTGTTTTGACCTATTTGGTATTGGTCGTTCCGTATTTATTAAAAAAGAAAACATATCATAAAAAAATTGTTAACAATTCTTAAAATGCGATTTTTGAGAAAACGATGCAATTTTTCGAGTCTTACCAAGAGTACCTTTTTTCTTGTACTTAAGACACTTAATCTAAAATTTTATAGACAAACTCTTTTTTATCCATTGGCGTAGAAAATGGAAATGTTTTAATATTTATAAACGCAGGTTCTCCGCCTATAGATTGATTACTATCACAATTTTGATACAGAATTTCTTGACTCATAAAACTATGTAAACGTGACAAAATTTAGCGCAATCGCTCCAGCCGTTTCAAATTTATAACAAAAAAACAATTTTCCAACTGCAACTTCAGGACCGTATTGCGCACAAACTAAGCAACTTTCACTAAGCCAAGTTTTGCTAAATCGGTTTATTTTGGTCCGAAAAATACGTGGTAGAGTTGTTTAAAGACCTTTTAGAGACACCCTGTATATTTTAAAACATTCCATTTACAATTATTTAAGTTTCAAAATTGTTACGAATTAAAAAAATAGATTTAATTTTTTATCTTGATTATTTGGAAACACTATATTTGGGGTAAACTGCAGTTGAGGTGTAGGGCGATTTTAACAAAATGACTAGTCTATCTTATAGATGACCTCTAGTTGAACAACTTTTACTTATAACATTATGGGTGGAAACGTACAGAAGTGGAGATAAAAAATAAATGAAGTACTCACCGAGTGAATTTTTCCAGGTTACATTTTTAGTCATACCTATCATACAAACATTGAAATTATCAAAATCATAATAACTGATGTTTATTTCACATGTACATCAGTATTAAAAAACTGAATAATTATTTGAGTATAGTACAAATTTATATTTAACCTGTAAGACACTGTAAAATGTGATTAGTTTGAAATCAAAGGTTTTCTTGTCTCATAGGTAACGAGTAGGCATATATACATAAAAGTAGGGTTTACTGAATATACATACAATGTATATAATAAAAAGTTTATTTTATATTTGTCTAAATATATTACATTCTAGATACATGAAATTATAGTTAGAATGAACAACTTTTATTTCAACACAATTTATTAAAATAAATCTTTTTTTTTTGCGACAAACATTACAAAATACAAATATTTATATGTTGGTATATTTATAGTTTATTTAAAAGAGGCACGGATAAATGTCCGCCGGCGGTATTGCCCGTATACACTGAGAATTCCGCCGGCCGGCGTAATCTTTAGACTTGTAATAACGTGTTCGCTGATAATAGCAGTGTTTTGGCAGAGAGGGCAAAATGGGCGTACTTCTTTTGTGTGAATCTGAATCACATACTTCATTCGGAAAAAGAAGTTTATTAACGGGGCGAAGAATTCAAAGAGAAAGTATTGGGCAAAATTTTAGGAAAATCTAATTTTGGTATACATATTATGTAAATAGAATATTATGTTGGGTTATTTGGAGATATTACTTGTAAACAGAAACAGAGACAATATCATTTATATACATACTTAAATTACTTTTATTATAGAATGTGTGAATTCTGTACTTATTTATGCGATATTTTTACAGTATTTTTACTATAGACTCTTCATAAGATATTTAAAAACTATTATTCATTTCTTTAAGTTAATAGTAATACTTCGCACACAGATTTATTAAGCAGACAAAACTATTTAAAACTTAATATGGGACAATTTTTATATATAAAAATTCGATACGCACATATGTATAAGCAAGTCGTTTTAACAACTCATTTTTTGTCCATGTTTTTAAAACGAAATGAAATACTATAAAAAAAACATGTTTGTAAATATTTTACAATATAATTATACCGCAAGATCAAAAATTATATTGATAAAGGTTTGCCATGGAATGTAAAACGTCTGTCTTAAGTTATATCATTAACTGTTATACTGACATTTATAGAGAAAAATATAATGACAAATATTAATGACAGTATGACACTTAACTATATAATTTAAGACAGACGTTTTGCATTCCATGGCAAAGCTTTATCAATATATTTTTTGATCTCGCGGTATATTACAAATACATACTTTATGTATTACTAACTTTTGTATTACGAAATACTTGTTCTATTAGAATAAATACTACTTATAACTTACTAAATATTGTTTTTATTCTATAAATTACATAAAAATCATTATACAAATAGATTTTAATAAATATATTTCCTATTAATTACAGCAACACTCAATTTGAAAATAAAAAATATAATGAATAATTCAAATATAAATGAACATATGTATTTATTAGAAGTCAATTACTGGTATAATAAGCAAAAGTATAATTTTTGTAAGTATATCCTAAATAATCCATTTTCTACTAATTGCAACACTTATTTTGACAGTGTGGAACATAAATAATACGTCAAGTATAAAGAACATTGTTGTTAATTACTCACAAAATAATTTACAATAGAATATTTTCTTTTCGTATTTTAATAGATGCGTTGTTTACTAATTATTACAAACTTTATTTTAACTGAATTAAAAATATAATAATAATTAAAATTTAATTAAAACACACAGGAGTGGATTACTCATAATACAGTACAATTATGTTATCTGAATTTGCCGATTTTACCACTGCCACTGCCACTGCCTTTCTCGGCGGACACGTGACCACAATCGTAAAGGTTCAGCGGGCAAACGGAAGTCTCACTTTATATGTGCAAGAGCTCAGGCGGACATTTAGCCACAACGTTAAAAAGATAATTTAGCCACAGATAAACTTATTTTATCACAGATAAGAAGTAATAGATGCTGGTGTATATGCAGATTTGGCAACATAAAAAATAATCTTATTTCATCCCAAAAGATGCACATGAATGCAGGATTATGTAGAGTGCCTTTATAATGAGAATGATGAAACGAGATAGGAAATCAATAGACACCAAATCGGCCATTATGTGGGTATCTGTCAAATGGTAAAATAAACAATTCAGTATTATTGAATACGGATTGATATAGTAACCTATAATTTGCGTATCAAATGAATATATGTATGTATTTATAAAAACGTGATAAATAAAGTTAAGAATGCAGCTGTAAAATACATTTTTGCACAAGACGCCATTATGTGGGTACAATTTACTTCAACCGATCAGAACTTATCGCATCAACGTCACTACTCTGATTATAAAGGCACTCTAGGATTATGGTATTTTCGTGTTATTGTCTTTAGGTATTTGCTTTTTGCTTTGCTTGCCAAATAATTTGCAGAACACATTTATTAGATAAAAGATGGCGCTATTATCGCAACGTATATCTTCAAAACAGCCTTTATTTTTCAGTTCTCGAATATCAGATAGTACTATTTTATTTATAGTTATATGAAATGCGGGGCTAGAAAGAGAATCTTGTGATTTATTATTTTTATTATTTAATTTATCTATTTTTTTAATTTACCATTTTATTATATTATTATTTGATTTATATTAAATGAAGAAACATATCTCAACCTTATCAAACACACGTGTCTATCTTTCTGGCTAACAATATCTGAGATAACGGTCATGAATAATAAGCGACAGCATAGGCGGATCACTTGATGTTTCGTCTCCCACTTTCGCGTTCACACTTGAGGAGAAGTTTCCAAATCACTGGACTGAAAATGATGAGTTATTGAATGATTCAGGTCAGATTTCCTGCTCACGATTCGTTTTTATTGACAGTTATTAAACATAATATTTATAACGACGAAGAACAAAATACTGATTAACTTTGAGATAGACAATGCCATTGATGTAATCTTTAAAATAACTATGCAAAGAGCTGTTGAAAATGTCAAAAAGGACACTATGTAAGTATTAATGAACATGATCAGTTATTTGAAGATTTACTGTGATTGTTGTTTTATTGTTCGGTTTTTTTAATTATTAGTATTATGGTGTTATCATTTGTAACAAAGTTTTTAAATAACAAGTGACAATAAAATCAATACCAAAAACATTCAAATCAGAAAAAACAACTCCTTCAAATGGTGTTTTTATTTCGATCGAACGAATAAAAAACACTTAACATACTTCGCGTCTCTTTGTTTGGGCACGGCATTTTTCTATGACTTATGTGTGATAGTTTGAAATTCCAGGGATACCTATTTGGAGTGCACTACTGGATGTAACACTGAAGGTGGCCCTAAGACTGTTTTTTTTCCAGCTAGTCCAAATAAAGGTGATAGGGTTAAATGAATAAAACCAGCATCCTGAATGCCATCTGTTACAGATCTCTGGGTCTATAAAAAGCAATTTAAACTTACCTTTTATTCGAAAATGAATCGAATTTTATGCTAAACTATTATATGTATTAGCATTTAAAATTGAAAACACTGATTAATAAGGTTTCATAATTGTCTTTGTATAAACATTAAATAATACTTGTGATTATGATCACGATCTACAATATATGAAACTTTAAACGTGAAAAGAATAAAAAGGAAAACATGTAACATTACTTGAATTTGTGAAAAATTATCGACACATCTTTTAAAGATTGACCTTTTTCCCTTAATGGAAACCTAATATTAATGAACTGCATGTGTTGTCAATAATAGCCATTACATCGACTATCTGTAATCTCCCTTATCTGTGATTTTATGTAGGTAACAATTACCAACTCTGATTCAGAAATAATAGCAATTTTGGTAAAATATTTTTTCTATGTCATATGTTATTACATTCCAGAAGTAGGTATATTTTTCATACTTACAGAATGTATGTAATTTTAAAAATAAATGCAGTTGATAATTATCACAGTTATTTATAGTCGTAATATATACGTAAATAATTAAAAAATGTATAATTAGCCAATATGGTTTAATGAAACATTGAGCACATATCCTAAATTAACAATCCTGCCTACTAAACCTAAACAGGATGTTATAATTTTTAGAATAGTTTCTTGTTAGTGTTATATTCAGTTTGTCAGCTGCCATATATGCAGCGCCAATAGCCATAGTTGTTGTCAGCCTTGTTAATGTCAGATTTTCGATATTGGTATTCTTCATTAAATACGATACAAATCCTGGTTTTAATAGGTTCCAACTTAACCAAACAGATCCGACACATAATATGTGTACACCTCCTTCTCTATTAGTCAATTCTTCGGAAGCTTTGGGTATTACAGCAGCTAAGAATCTCGCCAAATAGGTGCCGACTTCCTCAAAGAATAATTGTGATAACTTGTCGCCCTCCGCCGCGACAGAAGCTAACTTCTTACACAAGCTGGCTATAAACGGTTTATCAAAATGTCTATAAAAATACTCCAATATATCTTCTTTTGTTTCTACGTTGAAGTGTTCTTTTACAACCGCCCAAACAGTATCAATTGGATAGGGAGCTGGACTAAAACCATCCAAGTGATCAAAGCAACATTTGACTGTCCTAAAAGCTAACCTCCATGCTAGAATAAAAAATATATATGTAAAGATATAATGAAAAATATATACACATAAAATCAAAAATGTAGTCCTGACATGTACAATTTTGTTTGGTACCAACAAACAATGTAAATTGGTAAGGTTTTGCATTGATGACCAAAAATATGTCGAGGAAAGGTAGGTACATAAAACAAAAGAGATCATAAATATTTTGAGGATATCTTGCATCCATTCTTCACGTATATGAATACACAAGATGTACTCTCAATAAATTCTCTTTTGGTCAGAAGATGAACATAATTTTAAATAAATAAAGAAATATATATAGTCTTAACACTCGTTTTATTGTAATTAGATATGAAATAAATGGATGCAACATGACCTCTAAATATGAGCCCTAATACGAAAATATTGTTGTCCAAGATGCTATTATATTGATGTGAATATGGCCATCTGCAGCCATGCTTTAATTGTTTCTAACTGCAATATACTGATGATCCACTCTTAAGTAATATTTCTATTCTAAAATAACGTGAATTCAATTGACCGTGGTTTACTTGGATCTCGTAAACATTTTGAGCTATTTTGTTTCTTTTATAAGTCTGTTATGAAAAAATGTCTATATAACGCAGTTGTTGTAAATTGTGAAAGTACTTGTAATCTCGATGTTATTAAATCATTTAAAATATGTAAAAAGCTACATTTTTCATATAAAGTAGATTTAAATAAAGCTTCATATATGAAAGGTATTAGGCTTTACTTACTGAAACTCTTTTTTTGCAATTAGCCTTAACATACGTAATATAGAACTTTTCACAACATAATATAACAATTGATTTGCCAACACAGTGACTTCATCACATAGGTATATACAGGCTGTCTCTAAAAGGTCTTTAAACAACTCTACCACGTATTTTTCGGACCAAAATAAACCGATTTAGCAAAACTTGGCTTAGTGAAAGTTGCTTAGTTTGTGCGCAATACGGTCCTGAAGTTGCAGTTGGAAAATTGTTTTTTTGTTATAAATTTGAAACGGCTGGAGCGATTGCGCTAAATTTTGTCACGTTTACATAGTTTTATGAGTCAAGAAATTCTGTATCAAAATTGTGATAGTAATCAATCCATAGGCGGAGAACCTGCGTTTATAAATATTAAAACATTTCCATTTTCTACGCCAATGGATAAAAAAGAGTTTGTCTATAAAATTTTAGATTAAGTGTCTTAAGTACAAGAAAAAAGGTACTCTTGGTAAGACTCGAAAAATTGCATCGTTTTCTCAAAAATCGCATTTTAAGAATTGTTAACAATTTTTTTATGATATGTTTTCTTTTTTAATAAATACGGAACGACCAATACCAAATAGGTCAAAACAAATAGGCACTAGTTAATAAAAAGATATTCTGTTTATTTCGTCAATTAATACAAAGATGCTATTTTTTTAATAATGTTTTTTCATATAAATTCCAATTGTGTTCTGGTTGGTGGACAACAGAGAATTATTAACAATTAAACAATGAAATAATGAAAATGAAACAATGATTTTAAAAAAAAAAAAGAAAAGGTATTATAAAAGGTGTTCAAAATGTCTACCATTTTCGTGAATACAAAGGTCTATTCGCCGGAGGAAATTAAATTGAACTCTTTGCAAAACTTCTACATCACCTCTGAGATTATTGGTTGCTTCTTGAATACGTTGCCACAATTCTTCTTCATTACTTACAGGTGTATTGTAAACAATGGATTGCTGGTGTCCCCAAAAAAAATAATTGAGAGGATTCAGATCTGGACTTCGAGGTGCCCATTGTACAGGAGCGTCATTACCTCTACCGATCCATCTATTTGGAAAGTGATGGTTTAAGTAGTGTCATACGTTCATCGAAAAATGTGGTGGTGCACCATCGTGCATAGACCACATATTCCGTCGAATATCTAGCGGTATATCATCTAACAAGTCCGGAAGAGTATGTTGTAAAAAAATCAAATAGGCTTCTCCAGTTAATCTTTGCGGTAGTCTGACAGGTCCAATAATAAAATTTCCGATTATTCCAGCCCATACATTCATTTTAAATTCATGTTGAAAATGGTTAATTTTAATGGCATGTGGATTTTCCTCTGCATAAACATGTTCATTATGAAAGTTCGTTATCCCTCTTCTTGTAAAACAAGCTTTGTCGGTAAATAAGATTTTTTTGCAAAAGTTTAAATTTCTTGCTCTTTTATGTTCAATAAACCGGCAAAAATTTAGGCGCCTTTCAGGATCTTGAAGTAAAAGGTCTTGAACTCGAATCTTATGGTATGGATGTAATAATTGTTCTCTAATTACTCTATTGACCACATCTTTAGATACTGCAATTTCTCTAGCTATTCGTCTAACGCTCAGTTCCGGATCTTCTTGAACACGGTCTAAAATTTCTTCTTCTACTTCAGGTTGCCTCACAAAGCGCTGCCTGCCATAGTTTGCTGTTACAGGAGCTAAGCGACCAGTTTCTCGAAGGCGTCTCTCTACTGCGGCAAACGTTGGATGACTTGGAACACGACGATTTGAAAACCGTTCCGAATATACTCTAACACTCTCGGCACAATTGCCTTGACAATATCCATATACTAATAACATATCGGTATATTCTTCGTTGGTGTATTGAACAGCCATGACAAAATGAAAATAAAAGTAATGATGGAAAGCACTTTTGAAAATCCAGAAAAGTCGTTGTCAAATATTCAAATAGTCATAACTATGGAAACCAACAATAACAACTAAATACAAACATATGTATTTTACAAAACGCAGGGCACAAGTGGAATTCTTAAAACAAAAAAAAACATCAAAAAAATAGCATTTTTTGCATCAATTGTCGAGATAAATAGAATATCTTTTTTGTAAACCATATAATACAAACATATGTATTTTACAAAACGCAGGGCACAAGTGGAATTCTTAAAACAAAAAAAAACATCAAAAAAATAGCATTTTTTGCATCAATTGTCGAGATAAATAGAATATCTTTTTTGTAAACCATATAATACAAACATATGTATTTTACAAAACGCAGGGCACAAGTGGAATTCTTAAAACAAAAAAAAAACATAAAAAAAATAGCATTTTTTGCATCAATTGTCGAGATAAATAGAATATCTTTTTTGTAAACCATATAATACAAACATATGTATTTTACAAAATGCAGGGCACAAGTGGAATTCTTAAAACAAAAAAAAACATCAAAAAAATAGCATTTTTTGCATCAATTGTCGAGATAAATAGAATATTTTTTTTGTAAACCAGTGCCTTTTTGTTTTAACCTATCTGGTATTGGCCGTTCTGTATTTTTTAAAAAAGAAAACATTTTACAAAAAAAAATTATCAATTCAAAAACGACGTCAAAAGACGTGTACATAGTTTAAAGAGACGTCTAAACGGCCTAAGACACCTGTACACGGCTTAAAGATACATGTACATGGAGCACACAGTATGCGCTGCCGTCCTCTAGTTAATGTTCCCAAATCTTAAAATGCGATTTTTGAGAAAACGATGCAATTTTTCGACTCTTACCAAGAGTACCTTTTTTCTTGTACTTAAGACACTTAATCTAAATTTTATAGACAAACTCTTTTTTATCCATTGGCGTAGAAAATGGAAATGTTTTAATATTTATAAACGCAGGTTCTCCGCCTATGGATTGATTACTATCACAATTTTGATACACAATTTCTTGACTCGTAAAACTATGTAAACGTGACAAAATTTAGCGCAATCGCTCCAGCCGTTTCAAATTTATAACAAAAAAACAATTTTCCAACTGCAACTTCAGGACCGTATTGCGCACAAACTAAGCAACTTTGACTAAGCCAAGTTTTGCTAAATCGGTTTATTTTGGTCCGAAAAATACGTGGTAGAGTTGTTTAAAGACCTTTTAGAGACACCTTGTATATATATATATATTGCTGTGATATGTATGCAACACTGTAAGTATATGCTTTTATAATTGAAATTCTATGAATCTCTAATGATTTATATAAATAGTATTATATGTTTGCTTACATTTATTGATCATATACATTTTGAAATTCCTTTTGATAACCTTTGTTCAGCCTATATTATTTCTTATATTCTAAAAATTATTAGAATAATATTTAATAATTTCGCGAATGTTTCGTCAACTACTAAGATTAAACAAATGTCTATAGCACACAAATCTACTCAAAATGAATTTGATCTTTGACTCTTATCGAAAAATAGCTTTATGCAATTATGCTTTATAAATAGATATGTTAAGGGATGGAAGTATTTAAAGTCTGATTATGAATAATTTTTGTACAAAAAAATTACATAATTCGGACAAGAAGTACCATTTATCTAATAGCAGAAGTTTGGAAATATCTCGTAAATTATGCATTCTTTACAGATTTATCTAAAACATAAAAGTATGTAGAGCTCTATTTGGAACAATTATGGTATAAAAAAAATTCAAAATTCGAGAAGTAACAGTTATTACTAGAGAAAAGTAAATCAGAATTTTTTTCCTATAAATATCGAAATTCTTAACAGAAGTAGGTCTTTTGCTGTTATTAAAAATCAGTTTTTTGCAAACGGTGTTGCCCAAAAGGCAAAAAACCCCAACTTGCCTAATTATATTAAAAATGTACTCGTATTCCCCTACACTTTTATGTTGACCTTCACTTGTCATCGAATTTTTATTATATTTTTAGAATCTTTTATACCTTAGTATAAAACAGCCCATTTCAATTGAAAATTATAAATATAAAGTAACAACAACGTTATTTAGATTCTTAGGAACATTTATCCTAAGATGTTCATCAGATATTATGGGGTATAATACCTAGTTACAAATATACATATTTATATATGGACAGATTTAAACTAATAATTTTGCTTGTCCGAAAATTACATTAGGAAACTTTAAAAATGGTAATCTATTTGAATCTGAATATTTAGTAAATTTTCAGAATAACAAAGAAATTAATTTCTTATAATTATAAACGATTTGATTTCATTTCAGTATGTTCAATATGTAAACATCAACGTTATCATTAAAACCTGGATTCTCTTCCAAGAGGTAGTTAAATAACCAGAACGAATCCATTTCTAAAACAATCTTCCAGTTTGTTCAATATTAACATAATAATAACAGCTTCACCAAATCTTCTCCCATTTTTGATCAGTACTTAAAATCAAAGAGATTTCTAAAAGAATCTCCCAATTTATACATATTACAGGCTAACAAGGGTGGGTGTACAGTGGCAATGAATAAGGATGAGTATGTGGAAAAAACGGAACAACTTCTAGTTGATCGGACCACATATAAATTACTTGTCAGGGACCCTACTTATAAATTGCAGAGGACATACAACGATTTTATTAAAGATTTAAAATTAAGCAATGAAATTTCAGAGGTGACTGCGAAACATTTAACTACTTACACAGCCATAGCACCAGAGTTATATTGGTTGCCTAAAATACACAAGCCGGGAAGCATATTTGGAATTCACCGACGCATTAGCCGCTCGGAACAATTCGGATGATGCGAATGAAAGACTCGTAAAGTACCGACGTATTAGACTAATGCGTCGGCGATTTATGACATGTGACACTGCAATGCGCATGAAGATAATGAAGAATATGAAAATTTATTACTTATTTATTGGGGCAGTTACAGAAAAATTACTATAAGTAAAGATATTACAAATATATGGTAAATTTATACGTTATACCAATTTTTTGGTTTACAAACACATGAGTAGGTACTAGCAAAAATAAACAGAACAATCCGTAAAAACGTTTATCAACTAAATAAAAATGGAAAAGTATAAAATATGAGGTAATTGTATTTTCATTTTTTGGATTTATTTCCTCCCAATCCCACATTATTTTGAACACATGTCGCCAAGGAATGGGGTGCTTTCCTAATCGTACTTTTAAATTGATGTAACTTTCTTCCACTGCACATTGCTTTCTTTCCTCCCATTGCCGTCTTTCTACGACCAATTGATGTAGGCTGTACCGATATATGCTTACCTCTTTTTCGTGTAGCTTGAGGTCGTTTCTTTTTGCACACTACTCCCTTGTATTTGGAAGCTGTATGTAATCCAGATAACAAAGTCTGCTCTGAGTTCGCATATTTATTACAATTGCTTAAATATGCTTTAATAGCAGGATAAAATAATGATGGGCTTCTTTCCAAATGTCCCATGATTTTTTCTGAGTGTTGTTTCCAATTTTCTTTCATTTCGGGAATATCATGATATTCGTACGTAATTATATCATCAATATTATCTTTATCAGTATCAATATTCACAACAGAATTAAGATTTTGTGAAGAAACTTGATCTGCATTAACATCTTCATCAGTGTTCTGCTCCATTGAAATGTCTTGAATCGGCGAAAATAGCTGCTCGTTTGCCTGCTTTCCGGTTGCAGTCTGGTAAAGGTGGCATTTAACTTTTACAGATAATGTATTAACAACTGAATGTATATTAAATTTTTTTACCACCGCTGCATGGTGCTTACAGTGTTTACCAGTGAATCCCCGTGGACACGTACATTTGAAAAGTAATAAATCTACGAAGTAGATGACATTTCTATCACTCTGACTCTTCAAAGTCATTGAGTTGTATTATATCACTATCAGCCACGACCTTTTCATCAGGCAAATAACGACTAATAACCGTCTTAGACACTCGTTTTAACAGAATATCTAAAATTCGTTGCTTGTAATAAGATTCAAAGTTGGTAGTAATAAATTCACAGAGTTGAGGCAAATTAAACTCTAGCAATCTAAATATAACTTCTATGTAATTATTAGTATCAGTTCCTCTTAGTGGCAAATGTTGTCGATATAAAAGGCACCACGTGTCAGCTCTGTTCATCATATTCTTTATATAGTTTGTGAAATTTTCATATTTGCAATTTTGTATAAATTCCAAACAAGACTTTTCTAGATGTTCATATGATTTTGATACGAGAATATTTCGGAAGTATTTGTAACAGCTTTGCACATCATTTGAAGGAATTTTATTTTTACTTGTTTTAAGCCACTTCCAACAAGCTTTCAAAACGTGAAAAGTACACAACAAGGAACATGAATCAGGCCATTTCTTTTTTAAAGCGTTCCGTTCGGCTAAATCGTCATCCGTAAGAATAACTGTTGGTTTAATTTTAATGGGATAAATATCATAAAGAGCATAAACGGCTTCTACGAATACATTTGATTCTTGGCTGCTACTTAGGATGCAGCCTAAAGGTAATCCTCCAATAGCGGACTGTGTTATAAAGTAATAAACCTTCTGATTTTGTGTATCACAGTTACCCGTGGAATCAACGAACATAATCTCTGACGACTAATGAAGCGTTGCAACTCTTTGCATATTTGGTGTGCAGAGTGCCAAGGCATAATGATCTTGTTTTCGGATTATTTTGAAGAGAGTACCGTTTTTTTCTGATAACGATCTAAGCATATTATCTAAGTGCAATAACATACTCTCTCCAGCTCTTTCGCCATAGTTTTTTTTGAAATGGCTTTTCCATATGGATTCTACATCGGTCTTAGTAGGAATAAAGTGTCTATCCATAACAATATTTTCATAGTTGTCGCCATGTTCCTGCGTCATTGATAAAATGTAAGAATGATATGCAGATGACACAGAGTGGCCCTTCTCAAATAGCTCGACAATACGATTCTTTACATCCAAGGCAACTGGTCGTTCTCTTAGCGCAGCAGCAGCAGAATTTAAATTATGATTATGTTTATCCCGGAATTCCACAATACACGGCCATTTTGGCATGTAAACATCATTGTTCTTCGACTTTGTGTCTGGAATATATCGTTTTATAGTTACCGATAATTTTGCTGGACAGTCTATATTTCGAGAATGTCTATTTCGACAAATTTCATTTTTCCTTTTTTGTTTTACATTAAAATGACAGTGATATAATCTTTTGAATATTATACGGGGGTTTTCAGTACCAAGCTTAAAGGTTTTTGAAACTCTCCAAGTTTCTTTTCTAACACTTTCCAATTCAGCCAACCATTTCTATAACAAACAAGAAATTTTTGTATTAGTGCGAGATTTCGGTATGCAGTAAACGAAGTTGCTTCCTAGACAAATTTCTCCCCTATTTATAAATATATCAACGTGGTTTTTTTCTAGTCACAAAAGAACAATTATTGTTGACCAGTAGGGGAGAAATTTGTCTCGGAAGCAACTTCCTTTACTGCATGCATTTATCTGCCGAAATCCCGCCTTAATACGTTGTGGCGTGGCGTATATAAAGTCCGTTTATATCATAAACCTAACCAAAAAATAATAAAAGTCGACATACCTCAAATTCGTCTATATCACTTATTTGCAACCTAATCGTATTAGAGGATGTATCCTTACAACACATATTTGGCAATGTCTTTGGCTCCATTTTCACTTTTTCTCACAGCTGAAGAAAGTTGTTAAGTCACTTTGATTTGATGTAGAGCGAAAAAAAAAATTAGGTGTGGCCACCACACGACTTTCTTATACGTATGACCGTTTCAAACTATACAATCTTAAGAATTTTTTTATACAAAACTTATTCAAAATCCTATTCTAAGTACTTTTATTCTCTTAATAAATCGCTATAGAATGCATACTTTGCAAGAAAAAAAGTGCTACTCGCTAAGAGTAAAAGTGCTACTTCCGGTCCGAATTTTGAAATTTCATGTATACAAAAAATATTGCAAATATAACTCTAAATACTTTTGTACTCTTAATAAATATATATACAGGGTGTCTCAGCTTTTGCGTTACAGGTATTATCTACTTTCCCTGTATAGATATCAGAAAACTTTTCAAATAAAAGTTACTTAATATTATGATGTGTCGAAAATGAAAAACAGAGAATTTTATTTGCTCGTGACCTTGAAGGAGATTTCAATGTCAACTTTGTTTTTTTTAATGGATATGTGCATTTTTTAATGTTGCATCTTATTTATCAAAAACTAATAAATAACTTTTATTTGATCCATTTTTTATTTTGCCTTGTCAGTTTTGACACAATTCAGATAAACTTGCAATCGTGCAATGAAATCCAAGCGTCTTTGTAAATCGTTTAGTCTTAATTCTTGTGATAAATGAACTTTAAATGGATGGTACCGATGCCCTTTTAAAATTCTATGTACTGTAGCTTTACTAACGCCAATTTCTTCTGCCAAACGTCGAAGTGAAACATGGGGGTTTACAGCTACATAAGCCAAAATGTTGATTACATTTTCTTCATTTCTAGCAGGAGCATTATGGTTAGCATGTTTTACGGTAGAGGGAAATGAACCAGTTCGTAACTTCGCTTCTACTCTATTAAATGTTGTATGTGATGGATGATGACGTTCCGGAAATCTTTCTCGATACAAATTTGCAGCTTCTCGGGAATTCCTTCTGCATTCTCCGTAGACTATTAACATATCTACATATTCGTTGGAGTTGTATGTAAGTGGCATATTAAAAAGCTGCGGATAACGCAAGTCAAATCTTTGTGATTTAAGCAAGACTGACAGTTGTTGACTGACAGAACACAACTTTTTACTTTTGACAAGTTTATCTGAATTGTGTCAAAACTGACACGGCAAAATAAAAAATGCATCAAATAATAGTATATTACATACCAAGGTTGAGAAGATGACTATTATTGCCCGAGTGGCGAGATTAAATTCCGAGGCGCAAAGCGCCGAGGAATTTAAGCCACAAGGGCAATAATAGTCTTCTCAACCGTAGTATGTATACTATTTTTTGTACCAGTAGTCTAATTGGACCTTAAAACCTTAATAATTATGAATAAATTTACTCATATATGTAAGAATGCCCTTGTAATAAAACTTCATGTAAACAAATAAGTAGGCTATATTTTGATGTTGACAAATAAGTTTTGACATAAATGCTGAAACTAAAAGTCAAGTATTTTTAGATTATTTTTCATTCCATTTATAATGTCTGAAGAGTTTAGACGTACACCACCTGAAATGCGCGAGATTGCAGAACAGGCAGCTGAGAACTTGCTTCCGCATAAATCTAATCACTTATACATGAAAACATTTACAGAATTTAAAAAATGGTATAATTCCAAATTACAGTAGTAACTTCTGAAAACGTACTTCTGGCTTATTTTCATGAATATTCAAAAAATAAAAAAGCCTCGACTTTATGGGTGCAATATTCAATGTTGAAAGCTACACTTGGCCTAAAAGAGAATATTAACATATCAAAATATTTTAAATTAGTTGCCTTTTTAAAAAGAAAAATTTAAAATTATAAGCCCAAAAATCATTAGTATTTACTCGAGGAAATTATAAAATTCTTTACTGAGGTACCCGACACATGTTACATTGCAACTAAGATAGTATGTTTATATATTAATACTTTGAAATTATTGATAATTTATATCTCTGTAGACTGGTCTTGTAATTGGTGTTGCTGGTGCATGCCGAAGGATGAGTTGTGTAATTTATTAATTTCTGATGTCATCATGAGAGATAATTTAATTGTTATTCACATCCACAATAGCAAAAATGGTACGTCTCAAAAGTTTGCAATAATGGAACCACTTTGTAGCTAAAGGTTATATTGAAGATTCCCTAGTAAATAAAAAAAATATAGAATGTATGTTACAAGATCTACCTACATCTACTTACGCAACCACACCTGCAATATATACAGGAATTTTCAATATGAATTAAATAATTATTTGCATCTGTAATAGTTAGGTGATATATTGATTCCATACTATACTTTCATACATATTTTATGTATTAATAGACAAATGCTTTTTTTTTCATGTAAACAACAAAGTATTGTTAGAAAATATAAAATTAATAGCAATTGCTAAATAAACGTATATTATATTCTGGTATTGTTAACCTAAAATTGTGCCTAAAATAGTTATTTATTTTGACGGTTCACAACTTGACATACTACTACTACTACAAGCATGAGTGCATGGTTGCGGCATTCGTTTTATTTGTTTTCATTATTTCCCTAGGTCAATAATAGCCTCATTATTTACCTCTTATTAGTTCCAGGTTGTGAAATGTCATTTCGTGGCGCTTTGTTATGTGTAAAAATGCTATGATTTTTTACTACTGGTACAAAAAAGTTATTTATTAGCTTTTGAAAAATAAGATGCAATATTAAAAAATACATATATCCATTAAAAAAAACAAAGTTCACCTTAAAATCTCCTTCAAGGTCACGAGCAAATAAAATCCTCTATTTGTCATTTTCGACACATTATAATATCAAGTAACTTTTATTTGAACATTTTTTTGATAACTATACAGGGAAAGTAGATAATGCCTGTAACGCAAAAGCTGAGACACCCTGTAGAATGCATAATTTACGACATATTTGCCAAAAATCGCTATTCGGTAAGAGTAAAAGTGTTACTTCCGGTCCGAATTTTGAAATCTTTTTTATACAAAAGATATTGAAAACTATGTTTTAAATACTTTTATATACGTAACGTATCTGTCTAAAAGCTTGACTTGCGAAATATTCGCAAAAAACCGATTTTCTATAAGATTAAAAGACCTACTTCCGGTAGGAATTTCGAAAAACTTTTTAAATAAAATTGTTCTCAATTTTAATTTTAAGTACATATGAATTCTTTATAAATTTGTATAAACTTAGTATTTGACGAAATATTGGCAAAATTCGATTTTTTCACTGAAGTAAACTGCTACTTCCGGTCTACCGATTTTACTGAAAAACTAATCAGATCTCAAGAGGGAGATTATACACGTAAATACAAAATTTGGAATTGATATCTCCAGCGGTTTGACCGCTATCGTGGTCACACACAGACAGACAGACAGACACACACACAGACATTTTTTAAAAACCACTTTTACTTTCTTATACGTAGTATAAGGAAGTATTGTGATGATGAAAATTTTCGACCTCGAGATTTTTGCAGATGTCCACGTTTTGAGGTCCCCTGATACCAAAAAAGTGGTTTTTAAAAAAATGTCTGTGTGTGTGTGTGTGTGTCTGTCTGTCTGTCTGTGTGTCTGTCTGTGACCACGATAGCGGTCAAACCGCTGGAGATATCAATTCCAAATTTTGTATTTACGTGTATAATCTCCCTCTTGAGATCTGATTAGTTTTTCAGTAAAATCGGTAGACCGGAAGTAGCAGTTTACTTCAGTATAAAAATCGAATTTTGCCAATATTTCGTCAAATACTAAGTTTATACAAATTTATAAAGAATTCATATGTACTTAAAATTAAAATTGAGAACAATTTTATTTAAAAAGTTTTTCGAAATTCCTACCGGAAGTAGGTCTTTTACTCTTATCGAAAATCGGTTTTTTGCGAATATCTCGCAAGTCATGCTTTTAAGACAAGTACGTTACGAGTATAAAAGTATTTAAAACATAATTTTCAATATCTTTTATATAAAAAAAATTTCAAAATTCAGACCGGAAGTACCACTTTTACTCTTATCGAATAGCGATTTTTTGCAAATATGTCGTAAGTTATGCATTCTATGTATATTTATGAAGAGTACAAAAGTATTTAGAGTTGGATTTGGAATATTTTTTGTATAAATGAAATTTCAAAATTCGGACCGGAAGCAACACTTTTTTACGTATAAGAAAGTCGTGTGGTGGCCACACCTCATTTTTTTGGTATCAGGGGACCTCAAAACGTGGACATCTGCAAAAATCTCGAGGTCGAAAATTTTCATCATCACAATACTTCCTTATACTACGTATAAGAAAGTAATACTTAAAATGTAAATCGCCGACGCATTAGTCTAATACGTCGGTACTTTACGAGTCTTTCATTCGCATCATCCGAATTGTTCCGAGCGGCTAATGCGTCGGCGAATTCCGAATATGCAGCCGGGAATACCCCTCCGCCCTATAGTCAGTTGCATAAACTCAGTCACCTACAGTCTTTCAAAGTTTCTGGCTTACATTTTAACAATAGCTCTGTCTGACAGAACCTTATACAATGTCACAGATACCTTTTCGTTTGTGAATGACATGCAGGGTGTTAGGCTACCTGCGGATTATGTCTTAATTTCTTTGGATGTTATTTCCCTATTTAGTAACATACCGCTTGATTTAGTTCTTGAGGTGTTATAGAATCAATGGGTGGCCATTAGTCCGCACACTGACATTTCAAGGATAAATTTTCTTAAGTTGATCTCATTTGTCTGCCACAATTGCTATTTCACGTTTAACAACAAAGTGTATGCACAAATTTTTGGAACTCCGATGGGGTCCCCTCTATCAGTCCTATTTTGGCTTTGATTGTGATGGATTTTTTGCTGGACAACGTCATTCCTAAGTTGCCCTTACAACCACCTTTTCTATATAAATATGTTGATGACATTATTGCGGCTGTACCGCGAGATAAGTTTGATACGACATTAATGATTTTCAATGCGTTTCATGTAAAGTTACAGTTCACTATAGAACATGAGAATGATAATGAGGTTCCATTTTTGGACACGAGGGTTTTAAGATTGGGGAACAACAACTTAATATTAAATTGGTATCAGAAACCTGCCTCTTCGAGAAGATACATTAATTATTACTCGCACCACCCACCGAGCCAAAAGCTGAACAGGGTAATTGCTTTAAAAAACAGAGTTTCGCATATAAGTGATGGACTTTTCCTGCAGGATAACTTGAGGAGGATTTTTGATATGTTTGCCAACAATGAGTATCCCAAGCACATTTTGGATAAGTGATTTATAGTTCCAATTTTTTTGATGGTCCTGTTGATGTTGGTGGCACTGAGATTAAGTACAAAAAGTTGCCATATGTACGCCGTATAACAATCAACGATGCAACCATGTTTGTTTATGTATTTCAATCAAATTGTGCATGTTTGGGTGGACCTAAGCCGTTTTATAGGATGGCATAGGTGATACCGATTGTCCTATGCTTGTTTGCTTTCATTTACATTTATACATGACTGATTTTACATTCTATATTGTTGTAATATCAACAGTTCTACTCTTGATTTTTCATTGCATGGTTGCGTCGTTGTTATTTGTGTAGTTGCATTGACTGTTTGTGGTGGACCCAAGCCTTTTGATGTGACTATACAGGGTAAGTTTTTTTTCATTATTTGTATGGGGATCTCGAAAACCATAAGAGATACGCATTAGGTTAAATGGAGAAAGATTTGCAGCTTTATAAGCCTCATCCAGATAAGTTTTTGTCAATTTAAGAAAATGCATGATTTACTAGATATTTGCAAAAAATGGAAATTCTCCAGAATCTTTTAAGTGCTATAACTCTTCTATTCTTAAAAGTAGAAAAAAAAAATTTTGAATATTGTTTTTAAGAAATTCAATTTCATACAACTACATCTTAAATTTTTGATTTAAAATCATAGTTGGCTATGACATATTCTAATAGCGCATTTTTTTCTGCTTGCAATGATGTAAGGGTTGTGGAACTTATTTTAATAAATAACAGTACAACACACTATTCTTATGTTTAACAAAAATCATGTCTTGCCATCGAAAACGCGATATTAATAATTAAAGCATTATGTTTACTTCATCATTGACAGTTCGTTCATTAGGGTGACTATAGTTGGTTTTGTTAGTGATTTAGTTGCTTCACAAAGTTAGTTATAGTGTACACAAATCTTGAGAAACTTGATATGATTGAATGTTACATTATTTGTAACAAAAATAGTAAAGAAGCCGCCGAACACTATTTTTTATTGTATTTTGATATCCCTCATTGTTAGATACCTTCAAGAATTTATACAATAATTTAAAAGAGTATGGAAGTTTTGTTAATCAACATCAACGCGGCAAATTGCACAAGGCGCTGCTACCTCACAACGCACAGTAGTGAGAATTTTATCAAAACATAAGTACCATCCTTATAAAAAATTAGTTGGTCAAACTCTACACCCTGGAGACGATGAAAGACGATTACATTTTTGTGCTTGGTTCGTAAATATGTGCCATGAAAATAATAACTTTCCGATGGAGATCTTATGGACCGACGAAACACGTTTTACAAACTGCGGCATGTTCAATCGCCATAATGAACACCTGTGGACGCAAATAAATCCTCACCGTTTAGAAGAAAGGCGACCCCAGATTAGGTTTGGCTTCAATTTATGGTGTGGTGTTATTGGTTCGCAACTTGTTGGGCCATTTATTTTTAATAGAACTTTAACCGGAAATCGATATTTGCAATTCCTTAAGGAAGATTTCGACAATATCCTAGATGAATTAAATTTACAGACCCGTACAAATTTACGGTGGTTTCAACACGACGGCGCCCCGCCTCACTATCAGGCACAGGTCAAAAGATATTTAGATGAATTATTTCCAAACTCATGGATCGGCAGAAATGGTGTCCTGTTTTATGGCCTGTGCGTTCCCCAGATCTTTCAACATTAGATTTCTTCGTCTTTGGAGCAATAAAAGATCTCGTATATGTGCGATCATATGCAACCCAAAAGTTGTTAATAATTAATTCGTTTGGCGTTTTTATTGTTTCTTGTATTACATTGTATATTATAAGTTTCTTTTCTTTTCCATGGCAAGACATGATTTTTGTTAAACATAATAATATGTATTGTGCAGTTATTTATTAAAATAAGTGCTACAACCCTTACATCATTGCAAGCAGAAAAAAATGCACTACTAGAATATGTCATAGCCAACTATAGTTTCCATTTAAAAGAAATAAACTTTGCTTGCTAACTCAAAAATGCTAAGCAAAATTAAAAATTTAAGAAGTTGTCGTTATTTAAAATTGAATTTCTTAAAAACAATATTCAAAAAGTTTTTTTCTAACTTTAAAAATAGAAGTGTTATAGCACTGAAATGGTTTTGGAGAATTTCTATTTTTTGCAAATATCTAGTAAACCATGCATTTTCTTAAATTGACAAAAACGTATCTGGATGAGGCTTATAAAGATGCAAATCTTTTCCCATTTAACCTAATGCGTATCTCTTATGGTTTTCGAGATCCCCATACATATAATGAAAAAAAACTCACCCTGTATAAGTAATCCCGACTGTCCTATGCTTGTTTTAAGTTAAGAAAGAAAGAGAGGAGACAAAAGGCGAAAATAAGAAAGACAGAAGGTTAACTTGTTTTAACTGTGGAGGAAAAGGACATAAATCTAGAGATTGTCCAGACAGACGCAAAGGGATCAAGTGTTTTAGCTGTAATAACTACGGCCATGTTGCGACAAAATGTCCAAATAGAGGCTCAACTCGAGAGATGCATAAACCAAGCACATCCGCAAATATGAACGTTATAGAAGTGGTACCAAGAAACACAGTTACGTTAACGATTAATGGTATTCAGCTAAGCGCACTTTTAGATACTGGTAGCGATGTAAGTGTACTAAGAGAAGATGTTTATGAGACTCATTTCCAGAACATTCCTCTGTTCAATAGCTACTTAATGATGAGAGGTTTGGGAAAGGACAAAGTATCAACATTGGGATCTTTCTGTAAAAATGTTATGGTAAATGATGAGGAGTTCTTACTAACTTTTCATGTTATCCCTAAGACTGCGTCATGTTTTCAAGCAATAGTAGGTAATAACCTATTAGAGCATGCAGAAGTTAACATGGGTAAAAACGGTATAGTAATTTATAAAAGACCTGAAAGTTTCCTGATGCAAATAAGAGTTGATGAGAAAGAGACAGAGAAGGATGATATCGATCTTATCCATATTGCTGACGCTCAACACCGTCGAGCAATAAAAGAACTTGTGCATAATTATGAACCACAGACGATTAAGACCACAGGTATTAAAATGAAAATAGTTCTTAAGAATGAAGAAGCTATTCACCAAAGCCCCAGAAGATTATCACTACCCGAAAAGATTGAGGTGGAAAGGCAAATAGACGAATGGCTAGATAATGGGATTGTGAGACCCACTTCATCAGAATTTGCGTCCCCTATATAGTATTGGTTAAGAAGAAAAATGGAACAACCAGAATATGCTGTGATTACAGAAAACTAAACAAAAACGCAGTAAAAGACAGACTTCAGAAAGTTTATTTCCTCTTACACGATTATAGCAAAACCCTTAAGTGACATGCTAAGAAAGAATCAACCGTTCCTTTTTGGTGATACTCAGAAACGTGCATTTGATAAACTCAAGGATTTGCTTTGTAGCGAACCAGTTCTTCACATCTTTCAACAGGGACAAGAAACCGAACTTCATACAGATGCGAGCAAATATGGCTATGGTGCATGTCTAATGCAAAAGAGTAACATAGATTTAAAGGTTCACCCAGTCTATTATATGAGTAGAAAAACCAGTCCCGCAGAAGAAAAGTATAGCTCATACGAATTAGAAGTTTTGGCTATTATCCAAGCTGTTAAGAAATTTCGTATTTATCTGCTAGGATCGAAAGTCAAGATTATAAGAGACTGTTCAGCTTTTCAGAAAACAATGGACAAAAAGGATCTAACGACCAGAGTAGCAAGATGGGCCTTGATGCTTGAAGAATATGAATATGAGATAGAACATCGCAAAGGAAGTCGAATGTCGCACGTAGATGCACTAAGTCGGTACCCAGTAGTAATGACAATAATAAGCGAAGAAAAAGGGATTACAAGAAGATTAAAGTTGGCACAAGACCAAGATGAGAGAATATTAGCTATAAAAAAGATATTGATAACTGAGGAATACGACGACTATTTTGTTAAGCATGAAATTTTGTATAAGTATGAGAATGGACATGAGTTATTAGTAGTCCCAAAACCTATGCAGACAGAAATCATAAGAAGAATTCACGAGGTAGGTCATTTTTCCGTGAAGAAAACTGAGGAAACAATGAATAGTGAATTTTACATACCTAAATTGAGAGAAAAAGGAAGGGTTGTTACATCCAATTCCTAAACAAGAAGGGCCATTACATACCTATCATATTGACCACCTGGGTCCAATACCGTCAACGAATAAGAATTATCAATATATTTTGGCTGTGATCGACGATTTTGCAAAATTTACTTGGTTATACCCAACAAAGTCGACTACATCTAAAGAAACTATCGATTGTCTGTTGAGGCAACAGATAAATTTTGGCAACCCTTCAAGAATTATTACCGATAGAGGAACCGCATTCACCTCTAACGAATTTAAGGATTTTTGTACCAAAGAAGGTATTGATCACATTACCATTACCACAGGCGTGCCGCGAGGAAACGGACAGATAGAGCGTATTAACCGTATAGTTATTTCTGTGCTTACGAAACTGAGCGTAGATGATCCGACTAAATGGTACAAGTTTGTTGATCGAGTGCAGAGAGTTCTAAATTCAACATACCAAAGAAGTATAGCAACCACACCTTTTGAAATAATAGTTGGTGTAAAAATGAAGAACAAAGAAGATGTGCTAGTGAAGGAAGCAATAGAGCAAGAAGCTCTCGGAACAGTTCGATGAACACAGAGAAAAATTAAGGACAGAGTGCAAAAGAAATCTTTTGAAAATACAGGAAGAAAACAGAAAAGGATATAATTTACGAAGAAAGAAAGCTAGAATTTATAAAGTTGGAGATTTAGTAGCTATTAAAAGAACTCAATATGGAACTGGATTGAAAGTTAACACTAACTATCTAGGACCGTACGAAATAACGAAAGTGAAACCCAATGAAAGGTATAACGTAGTGAAAATAGGTTGTCATGAAGGACCTGTCAATACTTCCACCTGTGCCGAATTCATGAAACCATGGATAGAGAATCAAAGTGAATCCGAGGCGGATTCATAGTCGAATGGCCGAATGTAGGATATAATGTATATAGTAGATGTATTGTATGATGTGGCTAGTGGGGAGACAGACGACTGTGAGCGTTAGTGCAGTATAGACGTATGTTACTAAGACGAAGTAACCGAAATATCTAAAGACGAACGCAATAGTATTTATTTCTGCTGTAATATCACCCACCATACATTTACAACTCAATATATACAGAGTGGGCCACCGAAAACGAAACAGATTGAATATCTCGAAGGAGAAAACTTTTTTGAAGAAACGCAAAAACAGGTCGATTTTTGATCCAAGGGGGACACCCTTCCATCATATCTTCAACTGTGATACGTCATTCCCCTCCCCTCCATCACTCTAACCATTACAATTTAAATAGGGAAAGTACTAAATACGATACATCATTGAAAAGGTAATTGTACGGAGAATTCAGCAATGTGATTGTTGGTTGCGCTATTTTTGATTTTAGCGCCCTCTAGCGGGTAAAAAAACGGTTACGTATTTCACAATGTGACACATCATTTCAAAGCTAATTTTATTAGCAATTTAATGCACAATTGAAAAAAAATTAAATAATCGAAATACCTTGCAGAGCTCTAATATTAGAAACTACGAACTTATTAGTTTACAAAAGACACTGACAGTCTGTACTTGAGAATGATGACAATTAAATGTCAAAGATATTACGTATTTAGTTGCTAATAAAATTAGCTTTGAAATGATGTGTCACATTGTGGAATACGTAACCGTTTTTTTTCCGCTAGAGGGCGCTAAAATCAAAAATAGCGCAACCAACAATCACTTTGCTGAATTCTCCGTACAATTACCTTTTCAATGATGTATCGTATATACTACTTTCCCTATTTAAATTGTAATGGTTAGAGTGATGGAGGGGAGGGGAATGACGTATCACAGTTCAAGATATGATGGAAGGGTGTCCCCCTTGGATCAAAAATCGACCTGTTTTCCCGTTTTTTCAAGAAAGTTTTCTCCTTCGAGATATTCAATCTGTTTCGTTTTCGGTGGCCCACTCAGTATAGTATTAAAATAACCTCGGGCGTATCATTGTTTTACCCTAGACAACAATAAAAGCCTACATATATATGTATATATATATATTAATAGTACGCTGTCGTCGGTCTTAGGATAATTATAACAAAATAAAACTGACAATTACATGTGCAACGTTTCGTTTATTCAATTAATAAACTTCTTCATAGCTAAAACATAGAATAAAAATACACATAATTCTGCCTACAAATTCTCTTAAGTTATCATTTACCTCTGTAATTTCTTTCTTATTGTTAAATACATAATACTATTAACAATTACATGGCATCAACAAACAATTTTGCTATTCACACGTGTGTGCGTCAACTACGAAGTGTCTAATGGGTTAGACATAGGTTCCCAAAGTGGGCGATAACGCCCCCTTGTGGGCGCTGTAGGTCTAAAGGGGGCGGTAAGAGACCCAGAAAAAAAATGGGGGCGTTGTGTAAAGGCTTAGGGGGCGATTTGTAATTTCATCTAGAATCTAGGAGGACTCTTAGACACCGACTGAGCTCTCGACTCTCGACTAGGGATGGGCGATAAACATCGATGTTCATTGAACATCGATATTTTAGGATCGATGTTAGATGTTTTTGCATCGATGTTTGCAATTTAGATTTATCGATAAACTATCGATGTTAGAACAAATATAGTGAACATCGAACTTTTAAGCTTGACAAAATGTATTTGCACTAATCACAAAATAAAACAGCGTCCTCTGTTGACAAATACAAAAATGTTTCCAAATTAACAGCTCACATACAGGCTACGAGGATGTAAAATTGTCTACGAATAAAAGAAGTATTTAAATTACACAGTGCTATATCATATAAATTCGAATATTTCATTTTAGGCTCTTTTAAATATTACTCAGTATAAATATTTAAATAATATATAATTAAATACATAAATTTATAGTACTTTTAATGTGCAGAATAAAAGTTAAATTATGTATGCATGCAGAATAAGTGAAGGAGGTAAACGTATTTTCATAGAAAAAGAAGGGAGATAGACATTACCGATGTATACTTCTTCGGGAAATTCCCTAGTGCGTACAATCATACACGACGATACACGTATTAAATGCAAGATGACACATCAGAAATATAAAACCATATCCATATGTATCTCGGTATTTGCCAGCGTAGTCAAAAAAAAATGCAAGACTATAAAATCCCAAATAAAAATCGTTCTCTTAAAAAGCTTTGATACACGTAAATGTATATATTTTTTAAGTATCAGACGATTTAAGTCATGTGGTTGTTTCATGCGTAATTGCATAATATTGTTTTTTTATATAGTTTTTTTTGAGTAGTTTCTAAAGTTAACTACATATTATAAATGTATATATTTCTTTTATTATTTTTTTTGAATAGTGATATCTTTTATATCATTTTGTTAAGGACGTAAATTAATTAAGTTATAATAAAGTTTTTGTTAAACTGCCAAAAAATAAATCTATAAATATAATTATCGATGTTTAAAAACATCGATGTTTGGTAGTCGATATTTTGCAACCATCGATGTTGATCAACGATGTTAACATCGATGTTTGATATCGATGTTTACCCACCGATGTCCCATCCCTACGTCGCGTCGAATGAGATAAACGAGTTTATGCATGTTTGTCTTATTCCTGTCGGTGCGTGCTGCTTATGCAATCCTATATAAACAACGTAATATTTATTTTATTTTCATTTGCGGTTTCGCGCGTAATAGATAAGCAGTACTTAAGTTCAACACTTATACTTACGTATTTCTCAAAACAAAACAATGTCGGAAGTAAAAAAGAAGAGACGGCAATACTGTGCGGAATATATTAAATTCGGATTCATTGAAAATCCTACAAACCCATCGTCGCCTTTGTGCCTTCTATGCCTAAAAACATTTTCGAATGAAGCAATGAAGCCTTCAAGACTTCAAGATCATTTGAATAAAATGCATCCAGATAAGAAAGACAAGAATGTAGCATATTTTCAAGACCTAGAGAAGAAGCATAATACTCGGCCAAGTGTAGCAAAACTCTTTTCGGCGGCTGCTAAGCAAGATGACGACGGACTTCGAGCTTCGTACAACATCTCTTTGTTAATTGCTCAAAAAGGCAAACCACACAACATCGGAGAAGTGTTAATTTTGCCAGCAATAAAGGAAGTAATAACTACTGTGCTTCATAAACCGGCCGCAGATATTATCGGAAAAATTCCTTTGAGTAATAATTCTGTGCAAAGACGAATTGATGAAATGGCCGCAAACATAGAAGAATCATTGTGCAATCATCTGAGGACTAGTCAATTCTCAATTCAGCTCGATGAGTCCACTTTACCAACTAATGAAGCATTGTTGCTGTCTTACGTGAGGTTTATTAAAGATGAGAAAATATGTGAAGAACTATTGTTTGCTAGAAATTTAGAGACCGATACAAAAGGCGAAACCATATTCAATACATTGGAAAAGTTTTGTGATGAGAAAGAGATTCCCTTGAAAAATATTATATCAGTTGCTACGGATGGCGCTCCGGCTATGACAGGGTGCCATAAAGGCTTCATAGCGTACGTAAAAAATAAAATTCCAGATGTCCTTGCTGTACATTGCGTTATTCATAGACAACATTTGGTTGCTAGAAATTTAAGTGAACGACTATTTCAATCACTGCAATATGTCATCAAAGCAGTCAATAAAATCCGTAACTGCTCTTTGAATGATAGATTATTTCATCAGCTTTGTGTTACTAATGACGAAGATTTCAACCGTTTGTTGTTTCATACCGAAGTTCGTTGGCTATCAAGAGGCAATTGTCTGACTCGATTTTACAACCTGTTTGACTCTGTGATAGAGTTTTTGGAAACTAAAGATACAGAATTGCGCAACAAGCTCATTACATCAAAAAATGATATAGCTTACATGACAGACCTGTATACATTGTTCAACAACATGAATCTCCAACTGCAAGGCGATGAACTAAATTTAATTAAAACAAAAAATGTCGTTGCTGCTTTCGCAGCCAAACTGCTTCTACACAAAAAGAATATGGGCAGACGTGAGTTTCATAATTTTCCGAATTTATCAGTATCCTGCAGTAACGACGACTTGTTTGCCTACTGCCAACATTTGGAAAAGCTCCACATTGACTTCACCGAACGATACCAGGATATTTTGAACTTGGAAATACCAGACTGGGTGTTGGATCCGTTTTCAAATGTCAACACAGCAATATCACCACATCTGGAAGAAGAACTTATAGAATTGACAACGAACGAGGAAATAAAAATCAAGTTCAAAAATGGCTACCAAGAATTTTGGCTACAAAAACCGATCCCGCAATTGTACCCTGGATTGTGGTCAATCATTCAACGATTCTTGATAGCATTCCCATCGTCATATTTGTGTGAACGTGGATTTAGTGCTGTAGCAACGCTGCTTACTAAAAAGAGAAATCGTTTGCATGTTACCGAACGTGGTGACTTGCGGCTGTTCTTGAGTAAATTGGAACCTGATATCAACAAACTTATTAAACAGCATCAGATTAATCCTTCACATTAGTTTTTATATTAGAATCGATTATGTTTGTTTTATTTTGAATTTTGAATAAAAGATACTTTGTCTGAATACTATAAAGTTGCGTTTCAATAATCATTCTCATTGGCAGGTGTAGCCCGTAAAAGTTAACTTGAGACCTGAGCGCCGTTGTGTACTACCTACTACGCTCAGGTCTCAAGTTAACTCATTCATTCTAAACGAGACTTTTACTATAACCCATAGTAAAAGTCTCGTTTAGAATTAATGTTTAATCTCCGCTAATATAGCTCACAATAATTAATTTAATTTGAAGTTATAGTGGTTTTTGAGTAGGTGAAAAAATGGGGGCGCTAAAAAATAATTTATTCTCAAAGTGGGCAGTAGGCAAAATAAGTTTGGGAACCACTGGGTTAGACACACCTGTGTATTTTATACTTTTTTAAAAAACACATCAAACACCAACAAAACCACAACGTTCCTTTTTATAGTGATAGGTACAGTACTGAATGTATACGCATATACATATACACATACACACACACATACATATATACATATACAGCGGCAGCCAAAACATGTAAAATGTACAAAAATTAAAAAACTAATACAAACTTAAGATGACTGGAAGAATACAATTACTATCTTATTATCCCTGCATATATGTTCAATATTTGTAATGCTGAATCGTCTTTGATATTAATAGCATTTTCAGACTTATATATATATATTTTTTCGAGAAACAATCTCTTAGTGAGATTATTTTCTCTATCTAAGATTCTGGGGTTTGCAAAATCAAACCCATGACCAAATTCAAAATGATGCCTTGATAAAGCTGTTTGTTCTCTTTTATTCTCATTCTTATCAAAACAATCCTGTTTATGATTTTGTACACGTCTGGACAGGTATTGTTTTGTTTGTCCCACATAAATTCCTTCACATTGTATGCAACTCATTTCATATACAACATTAGATCTATATAGTACTGGGACGGGATCCTTCAACCTTGTAAACAGATTCGCAATGGTTTTGGAGTTGTAAGTGACTAGTTGGGTGTCGTTATTTTTCAAGATTTTCATCAAACTAGGGGTCAAACCGCTTATGTATGGCAAACTAAAATATCTCTTATTTACATTTTTTACACACTGAACAACTTCATTCACTTCCCCACCCATAACAGCAAGAGCTTTTGAAAATCCATCATTATTACTGTATAACATGTTATTTATAAAATTTTTAGGATAACCATTCTTTTGGAGAATATCAGTAATCAAATCATAGTTTTTTCTGCGAAATCTTTCATGGCTTAACCTACTTACTCTATTTTTCAATTCCAAAATGGTATTACGTTTGTAATGGAAACTGTGTTGTGAGTTATAATTCAAGACTCTACCCGAGCTCATGTCCTTCATGTGCCAATCCGTCAGCAGACCACCCCCATTGTCTCTGATCACTGTAGTGTCCAAAAAATGTATTCTGTTATTCTCCTCCACCTCCAACGTGAACTGTATATGTTTATCTATATTATTAAACAAACCCAACATGTTATCAATCTCACTCGAAGGCACGGCCATAATTATGTCATCCACATAACAATAAAACAGTGGAGTGCTGAACGGTAACCGAATAGCAATTTTGCTTAAAATATCATTCATTACAAAGCTAGCTAATACCGGTGACGCCGGGTTACCCATAGCAGTACCAAAACCTTGTTTGTAAAACTTCCCACCATAACTAAAGTAACTGCTATCAAAAAGGAAATCTATTATTAATTTAAAATGTGTCTTATCTATTGCCGTAAATTCAGATATCCGTTCCCAATTAGCATCCATGGAACTCATTACTAAATATTTCGGAATGCTTGTGAACAACGACCGAACATCGAGTGAGACCAACATAAAACTCTCGGGTAATTTCATACCAGCAATCAACTCGACGAAAGTATATGAATTCGACAAATTGAACCGGAAACCCCTCACCACATTACACAGAATACTCGAGACAAACTTTGCTAAATTATAGGCAGGCGAACCTATACAAGATACTACCGGACGCAGTGGGTAATCTGCCTTATGGATTTTCGGCAAACCATACAGTCTGGGTGCCACTGAATTATTAACTATCAGAAATTTTAATGTGTTATCATCTATAAAACCAGCATTAAACAATGACTTGATTAAAATATTATGTTTCTCCTGAATTCTGGCAGTGGGATCCCTAGACAATTGCATATATGTGCCATTATCCCCCCCTAGACAATTGCATATATGTGTCATTATCCCCCACCAATCTTATATGTATATATATATAAGAAATTATCGCGGATACATAAAATATCAGAAAAAGAAAAATATTGGGTATAATCCGCTGTAGAGCAACCGTAAACACGTGTTTCTGACTAACTATATATATATATATACATATATATTGATGAGTGTATCGTTGTTACCTCAAAAGTAGATATACGAAATACGTTGTTACTTCATATATAACGTTCTGTCCTCCAAAAATGGAAGTCATAACGATTTGCCTTGCTTTTGCTTTTAATGATCCTTAGATGTCAGTAGAAGTCGTCTGCCAAAATTTATTGTGGAGGTCATTTTAGCCATATATACCCGCAAAACAATCTTTTAGTTCGGGCATTTGCCGCTGACGCTAGCATCACTTTTCAAGCTAGATACCACCCGCACGACTTCACCTCCATCAGATATATGCACACAAATTGATACGAGCCGCATCTTGTCACCTCTGATAAATGGCAACATTGAAGTTAATTCTATCACAATGTAATTCGGTCGTTATTGATGACATAGCGCGGTTTATATATTTCTTCTGGATACAGAACGTTCGATTTGACTTCTGTCAATAATATGCACAATATAACTCTGTCGCTGTTTATAATATATCGCTTTTTATATATTTCTGCTGGATACAAACTGTTCGATTTGATTTCTGTGAAATATCTGCATAGAAAGACATGCACTGCGCGATCATGTAAGAGTATTATATTTTTTGTATTTATTTAAGTAAGCATTGTATCAATAATATTTTTAATGGCGCTACGCTTAACGAAAAGCAATTAATTACCTTTTTGATTATTATAAGCAAATATTCCTTTACGATTATTATTATTAGCAGTGTAGCAGTGTAATTAATTGCAAATAAAATTAGTAGCGATCCATTAATTAGTTTAATCGCAGTACGAATAGATTTTTACATGAGAATTTATATTAAATTTATTGCATTCAGTTATAATATTAAAAATATATAAAAACATGTATTTCATTTCCTTTATTTGCAAATTCGCAAAACTCATGTCTTATATTCTTTATAATTTAATTTCATTATTGTTTAAAGTCTTACAATACAATACAATATAAAAATAGAAAATAGTGTCGTTGACTCTTTTTAATATAAACTGTAGATTTCTGCTGTCTTTGTCAAAATGTAGATTTTGCTTGGAACCATGCAAGTTGTAGCTTGAGACATCTTGTTCATTGTTACACAAGACATCTTTCGGAGTGCTTGTAAATGTTGCTCATGTTACTTTAGCTTGAAGAATTCTTCAAGGTACTTACTTGTACCATCTAGCCCTAACCTGACGCCGACCCGTCAAAAGATATACTTATATTTAAAAAAAAATCAGAATGATAAAACTAAAATGCATTATTTCCTTAAATTATTTATTGCAGTAATGAAAAATAAATATTAAAAAACCTTAAGGTCAAATCATTTTTCCCGTTTAAATTCGTATTTTCATCAAATCTCTAATTGATTAACGTTGAAATATTAGCAGAGCTTATTTTCTTATATAAAGAAATTTAAAATTTCGCTCTTATCACCCCTAGAACCGGTTTTATTATTAAATAAATAAAATATTACAGTAATTGTATACACTAGTACGTAAGACGTTCGTTACATTATTTTTTACTCCTTCTGATTAATAAGGAATAGAATCTTTGGATTCTGATGTATTTGCAATTTAATTCTACGAGTTTTAAATGATCTTAATTTCTTGTATTTACAAATTGTATCCAAATGTGGACGTTTCATAAAATTGTGATTACTGGTGATTACAATTTTTTTAAGAATACTTTTTGTTTAAAAGTATGTTGGAAAGTTTTAACTAAAGAAGAATAGACTTATTTGATTTCTCTTTCTGTGAACGAAAAAAAAGAGTAGTATATAAGCTTTTTGTAAGACCAGCATAGAATCACTCACAATTCTTTAATTAATATTTTAAAATATGTGTCTATTATACCCACCGAAGTGATGACAAAATTAATTATCAATATCTAATAATGTAGAAGCAAAATATTTTTCATATAAACATTATAGATAACCATGAACTGTGCAATCCAACAATATTTTCATTTATACAGACTGTTCTGGAAAGACGAACCAACAGAAACATGTTTTTCCGTAAAAGAAGGCAATGCTTCTCCTTACATACCTTTAAGAGCTGATTAAATTAACATCAAGATATATTAGGCGATTTTTTACTTTTCTGAAATATAATGATTTTTCGTCGAAGATTTTACAATTTATGAAAAATTCCTATGAAATAACGAGTAACGATCGAAGAACTCTTATGGGCGCAATAAGTAAAAACATGACTCGTTTACATGATTTCTACATATCAACGCACATTTTTAGAATTATATACTATTCACTGAACTTAAAAAAATCTAAGAAAAACAATGGAACAGTCTGTCTGGCAGAGAAAAGTACTAAAAATTTACTATTTACACTTTGCATTTAAAGTCCTATTCTAAGTACTTCTATTCTCTTAAAAAATCTCTATAGAATGCATATTTTGCGAGATATTTGCAAAAAAAACTATTCGATAAGAGTAAAAGTATTACTCCGGTCCGAATGTTTTTTTTATAAAAAAGTTGTTGAAAATCAAGCTTTAAATATTTTTATACTCATAATGTATTTGCCTAGAAGGCAATACCTGCGAAATATTGGCGAAAAACAGATTCTCGACAAAAACCCACTTCCGGTAGGATTTTCGGAAAAGTTTTTTGAAAACTGTTTTTTAAATTCACTTTTAAGTACATTTGAATTCTTTATAAATTTGCCTAAACTTAGCAATATAATATTGGTAAAATTCGATTTTTTCACAGAAATAAACTACCGGTCTACCGATTTTACTGAAAATCTGAACAGATTTCAAGAGTGAGATTATACTCGTAAATATAAAATTTGGAATTGATAGGCCTATCCGTTTGTAAGATATGGTGGTAAGCAAAAACATGAGGTGCACAATTTGCCAGATATTTTTATAAAAACATTTTTCGATAAGAATAAACCTATTTCCAGTAAGAATGTCGAAAAATTTTTTTTATAGAAAAAAATATAATAATAAATGAAATAATAATAATAAAATACATTGATTTTTGAGTATTTTTGTATTCTTTAGAGATTTGTTTAAACTTACTGTCCTAAGATATTATTGAAATTTTACTTTTTAACTGAAGTAAACTACTACTTCCGGTCTACCGATTTCGCTGAAAATATAATCAGTTCTCAAGAAGGAGATTATATTCATAAATATGACGTGTGGCATTGATAACTGTAGCCATTTGGCCGCTATTGTGGTCAGAGAGAGAGGGAGAGAGAGAGAGAGAGGGAGAAAGAGAGAGAGAGGGGGGGGGGGGGGGAGAAAGAGAGACAAGCAGATAAACAGAATTTTTTAAAAACCACTTTTGTGATATCAAGAGACTTCAAAACGTGGACATCTGCAAACATCTCTAGGTGGAAAATATTCGTCATCACAATACTTCCTTATACGGCGTATAAGAAAGTAAAAGAGAAAGCCTTATGTTCTTTCTTAGTTCGAATTTGCTCAATACATGTATAATAATCTACATTCTTACTTTCTTATACACTGTTGAAAGTTTTAATCGTTCTCACAAATGTGTGTCGCTGCACAAACTAGTTGTGTTGAAATACTCACAAGGGGGTATCAAATATAGCACAATTGCTTTGAGTGAAAGCAAATCACACAATAATTTATTTAAATTTTCAATCTTTCGGATTATAAATGATAGAAGGGAAAAGAGAAGTGGGAAAAGTGCATACTAAAGAAGCTGTTGGGCAAGGTTATACACAAGGTATTGTGTGTATCGTAATTAACAAGCAATTTTTGTGAAATTCGATACAAAATTTTCAGCTGTGTACTTAGTATATCTCTCTCTCCCTCTCTCTCTCCCCTCTCTCTCTCCCCTCCCTCTCTCTGTGTGTATGTCCTGACCACCATAGCGGTCAAACGGCTAAACCTATCAGTTCCAAATTTTATATTTACGTGTATAATCTCCCACTTGAGAGCTGATTAGATTTTCAGTAAAATCGTTAGATCAGAAGTAGTAGTTTACTTCAAAGAAAAAATGAGGTGTGGCCACCACACGACTTTCTTATACGTATGAAAGTGTTACTTCCCGTCCGAATTTTGAAATTTCATTTATACAAAAAATATTCCAAATCCAACTCTAAATACTTTTGTACTCTTCATAAATATATATAGAATGCATAATTTACGACATATTTGCAAAAAATCGTTATTCGGTAAGAGTAAAAGTGTTACTTCCGGTCCGAATTTTGAAATTTTTTTTATACAAGAGATATTTAGAAGTACGTTCTAAATACTTTTATACTGGTTATGTACCTGCCTAGAAAGCATGACTTGCGAGATATTCGCAAAAAACTGATTTTCGATAAGAGTAAAAGACCTACTTCCGGTCGGAATTTCGAAAAACTTTATTAATACAATTTTTCTCAAATTTAATTTTAAGTACATTTGAATTCTTTATAAATTCGTTTAAACTTAGTAATTGACGAAATATTTGCAAAATTCGATTTTTTCACTGAAGTAAACTACTACTTCCGGTATGCCGATTTTGCTCAAAATCTAATCAGTTCTCAAGAGGGAGATTATATTCGTAAATATAAAATTTGAAGTTGATACCTATAGCGGTTTGACCGCTATCGTGGTCACACACACACACACAGACACACACACACACAGACACACACACACACACAGACATTTTTTAAAAACCACTTTTTTGGTATCAGGGGACCTCAAAACGTGGACATCTGCAAAAATCTCGAGGTCGAAAATTTTCATCATCACAATACTTCCTTATACTACGTATAAGAAAGTAAAAATCGAATTTTACCAATATTACGTCAACTGCTAAGTTTAAGCAAATTTATAAAGAATTCAAATGTACTTAAAATGAGTTTTGGAAAAATTCTATGCAAAATTCTTTTTCAAAAATCCTACCGGAAGTAGGCCTTTTACTCTTGTTGAAAATCGGTTTTTTGTGAATA
>OY720680.1:784377-911877 GCA_963170755.1 Amphimallon solstitiale
ATTTTTGATTAAGGCGATGATAGCACCCGACTGTCTGCCTCATGTTGGAAAAGTCAGTAAAGTTCTGAGTGAGACGCAGCGAGTGCAAATAATGCGGTGCGGTACAGTCGGACGAGAAAGGATTCCCTAGATCGTCCCAACTGCGCGCGACGTTCCATGTAACGCTACAGGGATATGGACTTTGAGCGTGCCGGTGACGTAGCGTCACATTCCAGCGTGATGCGGTTTCTCGACCGACACCCCATCCCAACATCCCAAAATTGTCTAACGTGCCCAAAGAAGTTTCACTTGAAAAACATTACAAACACTTTTTGTTATTGACTGAGAAGGTGAACTGTATAATGAAAAAGCTCGGGAACAATTTTATATAAATACCTATGTATGGTAAAATTAATTACTTAATTAATTAATTGCGACCTATATAATAAATTTATTTCACCAGCAGTTTGTTTAAATGCAAAAATACTAGGTAAACCTTTTTTAATTGTAACATTAGTTTCCTCTTTGCAGCACTATTTTGCAATAACCAAATTGAATACGATAAGGACTGTGGTTTTAAATTTTGATAATCAAGTCAAATTAGATATATTTAAATTAATTTTCTTTTCTGGAATAATGACAATGAAACATATTTTGTATCTTTGAAATTTTTAAACATACGCTTGCTTTTTCTGTTTTTATACAGGGTGATTCAGAACTTATGTGGAAAAAATTAGGGGATGTACTACATACGTCTACAAATATGATACCGCAAAGAAATTAATATGTACGCACTCTTTAAATTAATAAATAGTACAGTGCCTTCATAAATGATTACAAGCCACGTGACCAGGACTGTGATTCTCGAAGAGAAACTCGTATGCGAATAGATTTCTTCTTGTCTCTCTCAATTGCCGTAGTGAGGAAAAGGATATTCGCATATGAATTGCTCCGAGATTGATTCGAGAATTTCGACCCTGATCACGTGGCTTGTAATCAGTTATGAAGGCACTGTACTAATAAGTACTTGCACGCCATTGATATCTGATCCACTTTAAATTTTGCGTCAGGCAGACTGACGATGCTACCATGTTAAACTACATTGTTTTTACATTTTTTTTATCGAATGTTCGGACAGAAATGTATGACACGTTGTCAAACAACTGTTGTCCATCTAAGCGGTACGTTGTAACGGTATAATTTTACAGGTAAACATTAATTACGAAAAATCTATAAGACTTTTATTATAGTTTTTTCGGTGCATTCGACTGAATTTTTAAGAATGCATATATTCCTAAAATCTTTTAGATAAGTTCTGAATCACCCTGTATAGAATAACGAAAGAGTACAGTTAGAATATTCATCTTCAAGAAATCTAGTATAGTAGTTGGAAATTTGCAGATAAAAAACTTGAGGATGTTTGGAAAAAAATATATGGCGTATTAAAAATGAAACGACTCGTTATAAGATTATTAAACATTATTATTTAAAAAATTATAATTTGTTTTTAATTATTTCTGGTACGAGAGCAGTTGAGAAAAATGATGTTAATTTTGGCTTCATTTTATTTTTCCAAAAGTTGTCGTCTTTAGAAATCATCTCTATATGTAAAGGGCCTGCAGGTGACCACACGATAAAGTAGCAACACTCCTTTTCAGAGATATGTAGTTGCCCTTGAATTTGAAAATAATAATTATGGTTCACCTTCAACCGAATTTTTCCATCCTTATCGATCGTCATAAAGTTTATTTTTTTTTCGGCAATTCCTTGTTCGAGAGATATATTTTTTAGTGTTTCGGGGCATTTTACTTCTATGATCGAATCGTCGTCAACAACCAGCCCATCAGGACTTGCTCCAAGAAAATATTCGTCATCTCGTCCTATGAATAATCCACACTCTGTTACAGTTAATCCAGTGAGTTCCTGGAAGTCTTGAATTGCGATCATTTCATGTTCTTGTCCATATTTAGTGGCAGTGTTGCCGATAAATTTATTATATAAGAGGTTTTTAACTGTAGCATCAGGTTTAGTAGTTGCCTTCAGTTTGCATATTCGCCCAAAATTGGACGCAGTTATTCTGAAGGTTCTCTCCTGATGCCACAAGGGATTGGAACTTTGACCTCTGGTATTTTGCTCAATGTGAAGAATTTCTTCTGCTGTTTTTTTTAGTATATTTTCTAACTTGTCTTTTCTAGATTTTAATTCTTCGTCAGATATCTGTTCTTCAACTGCGCCGTAATCATCGTCTGGATTACTAATTACAAGTTTTCGTTTAAAACCTCTTTTCTTTTTCTGTTCCAAGCTCCTCTCTCGGCGCAATTGCCGTTTAATAATAAAACGCCTGGTGTATAATCCAGGTGACTGTCCGACAAGCTCCATAATTTTTTCAATGAACCTTTCTTTGCTATTGTAGGCTATAACAGCTAACTGGCATCTTGTTTGGTAGGACGCTTTGAATGAGAAGTTTACCTAAAAATAAAACAGTTAGAGTTGTCCGTGTAAATAATTGAAACTTATTTTGTTATAAATAAAACTGTACAAGAAATTACAATGCACTTACTCTTTTGCCACCTACGAATCTGTTTACTAAACTGTTGAAAAGTTCTGCAGGATTGTTATTCTTATTTAGCAAGAAAGAAGAAGACTTTGTTAATACTCTTTGAAGGCAGTTCATTATATCCTGCTTAAGTCCACATTCAGTAATTTGTGGGATTAAATTTTCTTCAGATGGTTTTACTCCTGTACAAAAATATTCGTCACATTTTTCATGCAAGCCAAATATGTGATCGACACTATTCTGGACATCTTTTCGGAAACATGATAATTTTTCTGAATAAGTTAAATCACATTTTGCACGATATACAGCTGCTCTTTTTATAGCAACTCTGAACTTAAGAATACTATTTTCTAGTTTTCTTCTCAATTTTATTGGTACTACTTTCAAGGAAGAAGAACTTCTTGCTGTTTTAGAAATATCTTTCAGTTTGTGGCACAAATTTCGCAAAAGATGATTGACACATTCCACTTTTTCTATCAGTGTAGAACCATAAGGTTTTTCAGTTAGAAGCTTCTTTGTGACACTGCTGTCACCGTCTCCAACTAATTTTGTGTATTTCAATCCGTGCATTTCCATGCTCTTCTTAAAACCCTCAACGATGATAGCAGATTCCATAGCTGTAGACGAGCCACTCCAGTTTTTAGCACAAGAATGTTCAGATACAATTTCGTTTCTCCGTTCATGTCTTGAACAAACCATGCAGAATTTATTTTTCACGCCTAAAAACAACACTTTCTTTGTAGCTTCACCAATGATCACCGCAACTCCAGACAGGGCATTATAATTAGTCTTGTATGACCTCTTAGACCATGCGCCATCTGCTATCACTGTTATGCATGGAGTACCATCTTTATCAACATTTCCATTTTCTTTTGCGAGTTCCGCTTCTTCCTCTCCAGCCAATTTCAATTCTTGCATCAATACGTCTTGGACTATCTTCTCTAAATCATTGTGATTTTTAAGGTAGTATTTTTGACTTATTGAAGGAATGTTCAGTAAAGAAGTTAGCTGTTCCAACTGTGAGTAGCCGCAACCGATTGACATAGTGCCTATAAAGAAATATAAAAATGTAAAAATAATTCGTACGATAACCAACCTCGGCAATAATATCACCAATTGATATTCTCAAGGAACTAAATATTTTATTTTATATCTCTATAGAATAATATTTACCTAATACTGATGTCACATTTATATCCATTTGATTCTCACACCTGTCCGATTCTAGTGAGGACGTCACTCCACACATATTACATTTTACAATAAATGTTGACAAAAAACCATTCCTTTTTTCCTTGAGAATATTACAGTTATCCATTTTACAGTCGTAAAATGGCATATGCTGAATATTTTTAATTTGTTCCCAAAAATATAAAATATTGACAATTCTTCTACCTTCTATTGCCAAAGTTTTTTGTTCGTCCTTCTTCACTACCTCTGTTTCTAATTCGAGAGAATCCTCCTGATACTCATCGTCGACTACTTCTTGTTCATTTATATTTTGATTTACATTGTCAATATTTCGAACCGGATCTTCGATGTTTTGTCTTTCTGATAATGGTCGTCTTTGTCCCCATCTTGACAACGCTGCTCTGTAGGATGAAACATACATAATTCAGCATATACTATAGACTCCAATAACTGTAGTTAAAATTATAGTAATAAAATATGGAAATTAAAATTATATGAATATTGAGTAGATAAATACAAGGGCATAGCCCAGTTGCGCCGATTTTAAGCAGGTAGAAGTAATCCTATAACCCAATTGCGCCCGCAACCGACCAGCCCCTAAAATGGGCATAGCCCAGTTGCGCCAATGCGCCAAATTTTAATGTAAGTTTTAGTTCGAAATTCCTTCAATATCTGAACAAATTAAAAAATATCTGGATGAGGTGCATAAAAACTTTTATCTAACCTAACCTAACCTGCTGATTCTATAGATTAGGATTATTTTTACCATCGGCGCAACTGGGCTATCATAAACTCTCCGACCCTTTTGAGACCCGGATTAGAGCAGGTAAAATCGGCGCAATCGGGTTATACCCAAATACAATTATTAGCCTTCCAAGTAGCTTGGAATAACCCATTTCTCAGAAAAAGAAACCTGAATTAATTTCAGAATATTGGGTGGAATTAGAAATTTTGTTTTAGCAAGTAGGACAATTGGTTTTGTCAGATATGTAGATTGATTATAAATACTACATAACAAAATAGATTTAGGATATCCTCCTTTTTTATTTGAATAATTATGTGAAACGCAGCCATATGACACAAATCAAATATTACGATGTTGTAAACAATACCAAGTAAGGAATGCTTCATACAGGACAATGCACGGTAATTTCTTTGTTAGAAAGTAAAAGGTGAACAGTTTTTCTGGTAATCAACGTACCATCATTTTTTGTGACCCACTTTGTAACCCACTTTGACTATGCCTATGACTGATTTGAAAATAAAGAAATTATTTCAGTAATAGATATTTTTGAAGTAAAAACTATTTTCATTTTCACAGTGGGACACCCTATATATAAAATGAGTGTTGTGCATATTAAAAGCATTTCACAATATACATATATTAATAATAATGAGTACTTACCTTTGTCTCAGGTTTTTTATTGAAGAGCTACACACTTTTTGTTTTTGCAGTCGTTTGTTACCCATTTCAATACGAAACACTACTGCAATAGTAATAATAACCACTCTGTGAACTGTCACACACCACAAGTATAATACCACAAAATCTTAAAGCTATTTTCACCACGATATTAACTATGCGAATGTTATTATAAAATGAATTTCAATATACTTGCAGCAGGGACTGCACCTGGTCGTAATAAACCTTAGTTTATGGCGGTACCAATAGATCGCAGCATTTTACGGATACAAAATTCTATGAATTTTGAAAATTTATTATACACAAACGACAGCAGGTAAACGGTTTAAATTTTAACACCGTATGGTGAATTACATTTTCTACATGCATGTGCATGGGTTTTGCAAAACCTTAATATTTACTGATTTTTTTTTTCGTTTCTCCGGTCTCATGGAACGTATTCAAATGCGCATGCACACAGCCCTAGATCACATAATTCTATATCATTCCTACAAATTTTAAACGATTCCGATGAATAGTAACGAAAATATGAATTTTCAAAAATATGATTGGGTGTTATAATCCCCTTAATGCTACGATTAGCAATGGGGAATAATGATACCACCTTCCAGCAGCCCTCTCTTAACAGGGCAAGTAACAAAGGCATTAAACACTTTACATACACAATTTACACTAGATGGCTCTAGTAGTCTTGACCAGCACATTGGTGAGCTATATCCGCAAGATCAAAAATTATATTGATAAAGGTTTGCCATGGAATGTAAAACGTCTGTCTTAAGTTATATCATTAACTGTTATACTGACATTTATAGAGAAAAATATAATGACAAATATTAATGACAGTATGACACTTAACTATATAATTTAAGACAGACGTTTTGCATTCCATGGCAAAGCTTTATCAATATATTTTTTGATCTCGCGGTATATTACAAATACATACTTTATGTATTACTAACTTTTGTATTACGAAATACTTGTTCTATTAGAATAATACTACTTATAACTTACTAAATATTGTTTTTATTCTATAAATTACATAAAAATCATTATACAAATAGATTTTAATAAATATATTTCCTATTAATTACAGCAACACTCAATTTGAAAATAAAAAATATAATGAATAATTCAAATATAAATGAACATATGTATTTATTAGAAGTCAATTACTGGTATAATAAGCAAAAGTATAATTTTTGTAAGTATATCCTAAATAATCCATTTTCTACTAATTGCAACACTTATTTTGACAGTGTGGAACATAAATAATACGTCAAGTATAAAGAACATTGTTGTTAATTACTCACAAAATAATTTACAATAGAATATTTTCTTTTCGTATTTTAATAGATGCGTTGTTTACTAATTATTACAAACTTTATTTTAACTGAATTAAAAATATAATAATAATTAAAATTTAATTAAAACACACAGGAGTGGATTACTCATAATACAGTACAATTATGTTATCTGAATTTGCCGATTTTACCACTGCCACTGCCACTGCCTTTCTCGGCGGACACGTTACCACAATCGTAAAGGTTCAGCGGGCAAACGGAAGTCTCACTTTATATGTGCAAGAGCTCAGGCGGACATTTAGCCACAACGTTAAAAAGATAATTTAGCCACAGATAAACTTATTTTATCACAGATAAGAAGTAATAGATGCTGGTGTATATGCAGATGCTGGTGTATATGCATAAAAAATAATCTTATTTCATCCCAAAAGATGCACATGAATGCAGGATTATGTAGAGTGCCTTTATAATGAGAATGATGAAACGAGATAGGAAATCAATAGACACCAAATCGGCCATTATGTGGGTATCTGTCAAATGGTAAAATAAACAATTCAGTATTATTGAATACGGATTGATATAGTAACCTATAATTTGCGTATCAAATGAATATATGTATGTATTTATAAAAACGTGATAAATAAAGTTAAGAATGCAGCTGTAAAATACATTTTTGCACAAGACGCCATTATGTGGGTACAATTTACTTCAACCGATCAGAACTTATCGCATCAACGTCACTACTCTGATTATAAAGGCACTCTAGGATTATGGTATTTTCGTGTTATTGTCTTTAGGTATTTGCTTTTTGCTTTGCTTGCCAAATAATTTGCAGAACACATTTATTAGATAAAAGATGGCGCTATTATCGCAACGTATATCTTCAAAACAGCCTTTATTTTTCAGTTCTCGAATATCAGATAGTACTATTTTATTTATAGTTATATGAAATGCGGGGCTAGAAAGAGAATCTTGTGATTATTTTTATTATTTAATTTATCTATTTTTTTAATTTACCATTTTATTATATTATTATTTGATTTATATTAAATGAAGAAACATATCTCAACCTTATCAAACACACGTGTCTATCTTTCTGGCTAACAATATCTGAGATAACGGTCATGAATAATAAGCGACAGCATAGGCGGATCACTTGATGTTTCGTCTCCCACTTTCGCGTTCACACTTGAGGAGAAGTTTCCAAATCACTGGACTGAAAATGATGAGTTATTGAATGGTTCAGGTCAGATTTCCTGCTCACGATTCGTTTTTATTGACAGTTATTAAACATAATATTTATAACGACGAAGAACAAAATACTGATTAACTTTGAGATAGACAATGCCATTGATGTAATCTTTAAAATAACTATGCAAAGAGCTGTTGAAAATGTCAAAAAGGACACTATGTAAGTATTAATGAACATGATCAGTTATTTGAAGATTTACTGTGATTGTTGTTTTATTGTTCGGTTTTTTTAATTATTAGTATTATGGTGTTATCATTTGTAACAAAGTTTTTAAATAACAAGTGACAATAAAATCAATATCAAAAACATTCAAATCAGAAAAAACAACTCCTTCAAATGGTGTTTTTATTTCGATCGAACGAATAAAAAACACTTAACATACTTCGCGTCTCTTTGTTTGGGCACGGCATTTTTCTATGACTTATGTGTGATAGTTTGAAATTCCAGGGATACCTATTTGGAGTGCACTACTGGATGTAACACTGAAGGTGGCCCTAAGACTGTTTTTTTTTCAGCTAGTCCAAATAAAGGTGATAGAGTTAAATGAATAAAACCAGCATCCTGAATGCCATCTGTTACAGATCTCTGGGTCTATAAAAAGCAATTTAAACTTACCTTTTATTCGAAAATGAATCGAATTTTATGCTAAACTATTATATGTATTAGCATTTAAAATTGAAAACACTGATTAATAAGGTTTCATAATTGTCTTTGTATAAACATTAAATAATACTTGTGATTATGATCACGATCTACAATATATGAAACTTTAAACGTGAAAAGAATAAAAAGGAAAACATGTAACATTACTTGAATTAGTGAAAAATTATCGACACATCTTTTAAAGATTGACCTTTTTCCCTTAATGGAAACCTAATATTAATGAACTGCATGTGTTGTCAATAATAGCCATTACATCGACTATCTGTAATCTCCCTTATCTGTGATTTTATGTAGGTAACAATTACCAACTCTGATTCAGAAATAATAGCAATTTTGGTAAAATATTTTTTCTGTCATATGTTATTACATTCCAGAAGTAGGTATATTTTTCATACTTAGAGAATGTATGTAATTTTAAAAATAAATGCAGTTGATAATTATCACAGTTATTTATAGTCGTAATATATACGTAAATAATTAAAAAATGTATAATTAGCCATATGGTTTAATGAAACATTGAGCACATATCCTAAATTAACAATCCTGCCTACTAAACCTAAACAGGATGTTATAATTTTTAGAATAGTTTCTTGTTAGTGTTATATTCAGTTTGTCAGCTGCCATATATGCAGCGCCAATAGCCATAGTTGTTGTCAGCCTTGTTAATGTCAGATTTTCGATATTGGTATTCTTCATTAAATACGATACAAATCCTGGTTTTAATAGGTTCCAACTTAACCAAACAGATCCGACACATAATATGTGTACACCTCCTTCTCTATTAGTCAATTCTTCGGAAGCTTTGGGTATTACAGCAGCTAAGAATCTCGCCAAATAGGTGCCGACTTCCTCAAAGAATAATTGTGATAACTTGTCGCCCTCCGCCGCGACAGAAGCTAACTTCTTACACAAGCTGGCTATAAACGGTTTATCAAAATGTCTATAAAAATACTCCAATATATCTTCTTTTGTTTCTACGTTGAAGTGTTCTTTTACAACCGCCCAAACAGTATCAATTGGATAGGGAGCTGGACTAAAACCATCCAAGTGATCAAAGCAACATTTGACTGTCCTAAAAGCTAACCTCCATGCTAGAATAAAAAATATATATGTAAAGATATAATGAAAAATATATACACATAAAATCAAAAATGTAGTCCTGACATGTACAATTTTGTTTGGTACCAACAAACAATGTAAATTGGTAAGGTTTTGCATTGATGACCAAAAATATGTCGAGGAAAGGTACATAAAACAAAAGAGATCATAAATATTTTGAGGATATCTTGCATCCATTCTTCACGTATATGAATACACAAGATGTACTCTCAATAAATTCTCTTTTGGTCAGAAGATGAACATAATTTTAAATAAATAAAGAAATATATATAGTCTTAACACTCGTTTTATTGTAATTAGATATGAAATAAATGGATGCAACATGACCTCTAAATATGAGCCCTAATACGAAAATATTGTTGTCCAAGATGCTATTATATTGATGTGAATATGGCCATCTGCAGCCATGCTTTAATTGTTTCTAACTGCAATATACTGATGATCCACTCTTAAGTAATATTTCTATTCTAAAATAACGTGAATTCAATTGACCGTGGTTTACTTGGATCTCGTAAACATTTTGAGCTATTTTGTTTCTTTTATAAGTCTGTTATGAAAAAATGTCTATATAACGCAGTTGTTGTAAATTGTGAAAGTACTTGTAATCTCGATGTTATTAAATCATTTAAAATATGTAAAAAGCTACATTTTTCATATAAAGTAGATTTAAATAAAGCTTCATATATGAAAGGTATTAGGCTTTACTTACTGAAACTCTTTTTTTGCAATTAGCCTTAACATACGTAATATAGAACTTTTCACAACATAATATAACAATTGATTTGCCAACACAGTGACTTCATCACATAGGTATATACAGGGTGTCTCTAAAAGGTCTTTAAACAACTCTACCACGTATTTTTCGGACCAAAACAAACCGATTTAGCAAAACTTGGCTTAGTGAAAGTTGCTTATTTTGTGCGCAATACGGTCCTGAAGTTGCAGTTGGAAAATTGTTTTTTTGTTATAAATTTGAAACGGCTGGAGCGATTGCGCTAAATTTTGTCACGTTTACATAATTTTATGAGTCAAGAAATTCTGTATCAAAATTGTGATAGTAATCAATCCATAGGCGGAGAACCTGCGTTTATAAATATTAAAACATTTCCATTTTCTACGCCAATGGATAAAAAAGAGTTTGTCTATAAAATTTTAGATTAAGTGTCTTAAGTACAAGAAAAAAGGTACTCTTGGTAAGACTCGAAAAATTGCATCGTTTTCTCAAAAATCGCATTTTAAGAATTGTTAACAATTTTTTTATGATATGTTTTCTTTTTTAATAAATACGGAACGACCAATACCAAATAGGTCAAAACAAATAGGCACTAGTTAATAAAAAGATATTCTGTTTATATCGTCAATTAATACAAAGATGCTATTTTTTTAATAATGTTTTTTCATATAAATTCCAATTGTGTTCTGGTTGGTGGACAACAGAGAATTATTAACAATTAAACAATGAAATAATGAAAATGAAACAATGATTAAAAAAAAAAAAAGAAAAGGTATTATAAAAGGTGTTCAAAATGTCTACCATTTTCGTGAATACAAAGGTCTATTCGCCGGAGGAAATTAAATTGAACTCTTTGCAAAACTTCTACATCACCTCTGAGATTATTGGTTGCTTCTTGAATACGTTGCCACAATTCTTCTTCATTACTTACAGGTGTATTGTAAACAATGGATTGCTGGTGTCCCCAAAAATAATAATTGAGAGGATTCAGATCTGGACTTCGAGGTGCCCATTGTACAGGAGCGTCATTACCTCTACCGATCCATCTATTTGGAAAGTGATGGTTTAAGTAGTGTCATACGTTCATCGAAAAATGTGGTGGTGCACCATCGTGCATAAACCACATATTCCGTCGAATATCTAGCGGTATATCATCTAACAAGTCCGGAAGAGTATGTTGTAAAAAAATCAAATAGGCTTCTCCAGTTAATCTTTGCGGTAGTCTGACAGGTCCAATAATAAAATTTCCGATTATTCCAGCCCATACATTCATTTTAAATTCATGTTGAAAATGGTTAATTTTAATGGCATGTGGATTTTCCTCTGCATAAACATGTTCATTATGAAAGTTCGTTATCCCTCTTCTTGTAAAACAAGCTTCGTCGGTAAATAAGATTTTTTTGCAAAAGTTTAAATTTCTTGCTCTTTTATGTTCAATAAACCGGCAAAAATTTAGGCGCCTTTCAGGATCTTGAAGTAAAAGGTCTTGAACTCGAATCTTATGGTATGGATGTAATAATTGTTCTCTAATTACTCTATTGACCACATCTTTAAATACTGCAATTTCTCTAGCTATTCGTCTAACGCTCAGTTCCGGATCTTCTTGAACACGGTCTAAAATTTCTTCTTCTACTTCAGGTTGCCTCACAAAGCGCTGCCTGCCATAGTTTGCTGTTACAGGAGCTAAGCGACCAGTTTCTCGAAGGCGTCTCTCTACTGCGGCAAACGTTGGATGACTTGGAACACGACGATTTGAAAACCGTTCCGAATAATATACTCTAACACTCTCGGCACAATTGCCTTGACAATATCCATATACTAATAACATATCGGTATATTCTTCGTTGGTGTATTGAACAGCCATGACAAAACGAAAATAAAAGTAATGATGGAAAACACTTTTGAAAATCCAGAAAAGTCGTTGTCAAATATTCAAATAGTCATAACTATGGAAACCAACAATAACAACTAAATACAAACATATGTATTTTACAAAACGCAGGGCACAAGTGGAATTCTTAAAACAAAAAAAAACATCAAAAAAATAGCATTTTTTGCATCAATTGTCGAGATAAATAGAATATCTTTTTTGTAAACCATATAATACAAACATATGTATTTTACAAAACGCAGGGCACAAGTGGAATTCTTAAAACAAAAAAAAACATCAAAAAATAGCATTTTTTGCATCAATTGTCGAGATAAATAGAATATCTTTTTTGTAAACCATATAATACAAACATATGTATTTTACAAAACGCAGGGCACAAGTGGAATTCTTAAAACAAAAAAAAACATAAAAAAAAAAGCATTTTTTGCATCAATTGTCGAGATAAATAGAATATCTTTTTTGTAAACCATATAATACAAACATATGTATTTTACAAAATGCAGGGCACAAGTGGAATTCTTAAAACAAAAAAAAAACATCAAAAAAATAGCATTTTTTGCATCAATTGTCGAGATAAATAGAATATTTTTTTTGTAAACCAGTGCCTTTTTGTTTTAACCTATCTGGTATTGGCCGTTCTGTATTTTTTAAAAAAGAAAACATTTTACAAAAAAAAATTATCAATTCAAAAACGACGTCAAAAGACGTGTACATAGTTTAAAGAGACGTCTAAACGGCCTAAGACACCTGTACACGGCTTAAAGATACATGTACATGGAGCACACAGTATGCGCTGCGGTCCTCTAGTTAATGTTCCCAAATCTTAAAATGCGATTTTTGAGAAAACGATGCAATTTTTCGACTCTTACCAAGAGTACCTTTTTTCTTGTACTTAAGACACTTAATCTAAATTTTATAGACAAACTCTTTTTAATCCATTGGCGTAGAAAATGGAAATGTTTTAATATTTATAAACGCAGGTTCTCCGCCTATGGATTGATTACTATCACAATTTTGATAATTGTAAGAATAACTATCATAAAGAGCATAAACGGCTTCTACGAATACATTTGATTCTTGGCTGCTACTTAGGATGCAGCCTAAAGGTAATCCTCCAATAGCGGACTGTGTTATAAAGTAATAAACCTTGTGATTTTGTGTATCACAGTTACCCGTGGAATCAACGAACATAATCTCTGACGACTAATGAAGCGTTGCAACTCTTTGGATATTTGGTGTGCAGAGTGCCAAGGCAAAATGATCTTGTTTTCGGATTATTTTGAAGAGAGTACCGTTCTTTTCTGATAACGATCTAAGCATATTATCTAAGTGCAATAACATACTCTCTCCAGCTCTTTCGCCATAGTTTTTTTTGAAATGGCTTTTCCATATGGATTCTACATCGGTCTTAGTAGGAATAACTAGCTGTCCATCAATCTCTTCGAGCTTGAATCGCCTTTCGCGTCCGCTTACAATTTTATTACAGTTCCCTGTAAAACGCCAAAAAAATCAATTTTGATTTTCTAAACTTTTGGCACACCTTGTATAGACGTATATTTTTGTCCACGAACTACTGTCACGGTGACAGGTGGAACGACAATTTAAAGCATCTTAACGTGAGTCTGACTTTTCGTTGTTGAAGTTTGAAATTTAGATGCTATTTAGCGTAATACTAAGACTTGACACTAAAAGATTCATAGTGTTATTAGTTTTACACAATGAAAGGACTAAATCATTATTAAAAAAGTAATATCAGACTTATTTTAGCTTTGCATAATTTAACCTGTCAATTATCATGGCCCACAAACGTCATTTCTGGGCTGTAATATTTAATAATAATCATACATCTTTTGACATACTTTTTGAGCTTTGTTATAATGCAAATTTGTGAACAATGCATGCCCATTACACAGAAGAATCAAGTTTTAAATAAAATATGTATGACTTATTAATTTTATTTATAATAGTGAATCTATAACTGGCTTCCGTATTAATAAATTAGTTTCATGTGTCTGCTCTGAAATTGATCCTGTCAAAGTGAGTTTGCAGTTGCAGTGGCATTGAGTCTTCGCCTGTAAATCGTGCTCTGGCTATGTTGGTTGCTGAGACGATCCTATTACAATTTAAATATTTAGTAGTGACGCTGGTAGTTGAACTAAAAACAATAACCAAAAATAACACAGACCGACGTGGGAATATCTGTGTAAACATTTTACTTACACACAATATAAAAAGAATATAATTCGTAATTGTTGGATCATTTTGTGATTCTTATTAAGTATTTAAGGAAAAATAACACAAAAAGGTAGTTCATGATTACAACCAATCCATCGAAATAAGAGCCACCAGCCTGGGACACGATCATCATGAACCATCATCAGAATGTTTGATTAACAATTTGATTTAATGGTGTATTTTCAAACATATCCCATTAAATGATTGAACGCTGTCCATACTTCAAACTTTCTACTAACAATCAAATTATTTAGTAGTAGTAATTGTTGAATTAGGCTGGAATATTTATTTTAATAAATTGAATAGTTAGAAAACAATTGTCATTACATTGGAATTTCATTCGTCTGTCACCTAGTAATAATAATATAAATCATATTTTAAGGTAATTGTCTAATATATAGGCAATACTAAAATGGATCTGATAACACTTTTCTCATTAATATTTTAAAGTTTATTTTACTTTCTTCTCTCTTGCAGATGTCTACGTTTTATAGTCCCCTGATACCAAAAAAGTGGTTTTTAAAAAATGTATCTCTCTCTCTCTCTCCCTCCCTCCCTCCCTCCCTCCCTCCCACCCTCTCTCTCTCTCTCTCTCTGTCTGTCTGTCTGTCTGTCTGTGTCACCACGGTAGCGGTCAAACCGCTGTAGATATCAATTTCAAAGTTTATATTTACGTGTATAATCTGCCTCTTGAGATCTGATTAGTTTTTCAATAAAATCGGTTGACCGGAAGTAGTACTTTACTTCAGTGAAAAAATCGAATTTTGCAAATATTTCGTCAACTACTAAATTTAAACAAATTTATAAAGAATTCATATGTACTTAAAATTAAAATTGAGAAGCATTGTATTTAAAAAGTTTTTCGAAATTACTACCTTAAGTACATAGGTCTTTTACTCTTATCAAAAATCAGTTTTTTGCCAATATTTTGCAAGTCATGCTTTTTAGACAGGTACGCTACGAATATAAAAGTATTTAGAACTTAATTTCCAATATCTTTTGTATAAAAAAAAATTCAAAATTCGGACCGGAAGTATCACTTTTACTCTTACCGAATAACGATTTTTTGCAAATATGTCGTAAATTATGCATTCTATATATATTTATTAAGAGTACAAAAGTATTTAGAATTGGATTTGCAATATTTTTTGTATACATGAAATTTCAAAATTCGGACCGGAAGTAGCACTTTTATTCTTAGCGAGTACCACTTTTCTTCGAATATCTTCCAAAGTATGCATTCTATAGCGATTTATTAAGAGAATGAAAGTACTTAGAATAGGATTTGAATAAGTTTTGTATAAAAAAATTCTTAAAATTGTGTACTTTGAAACGCTCATACGTATAAGAAAGTCGTGTGGTGGCCACACCTCATTTTTAAAATAGCGAGACGAATTTCTGAACAGACCACTTTGACAGTGAAATCTCATTGGTTGAAAGCAAGGCCAAATGACACCGTATCAATCTTGCTCACATTCTGTCAACTGACATTGTTTATTGTTAAGCCTTGTTGTTTCTATTATTTCCCCGTTATTTCATTATATAATTTACCAGTTCTATTCAGAGCTCGACAGTAATACTTATCAGATATACTCGTAAGTTTGTTTTCAAGATTTTCGTGCATGTACGTAATTTGGGACAGGGGTATGTTCAGAAATTCGTCTCGCTATTTTAAAAATAGACTATAGTCATTTCGCTGTATAAAATTTGTAATTTCATATCTTTTTGTGTCAAGGTCTACAGTAAATAGCGATGGAGCTTAAAACCATGACCAATGAAATATCAGACAGATGTCAGGGTGTTTAACCTTTTTTTCTTAAATTGAATCACGCCTTTGCTTTAATTTTTATAACTACGATATTGGAAACTGTACCTGAATGACCGACAATGTAGAGTAATTACAACCGCAGTTCAGTTTGTTCTTGTTTATGAATGAAGACGCATATTAAACAAAATGTCTCTTAGAAATTTCACGTCATGAGATAATTGTCATCATGAAAGCAGTTCAGATTTCATCACGAACTGAAATCGATTGATCGTTTTGACGTTTTATAACCTGCAATTAAATTTTTGTGAAATTGCCAACATTAATCAAAAGTCAGATGGATTTTTTCTGACAATTCTGACGTTTCCTGTAAGATTTAAGCCACCTAACGTGAATGTTGAGTTGACCAACATTTCGCGTATGCTCTAGTTAAATATATCGGTGTTAAAATGATAATAGATGGGTAAAGATGGCGACATAGATGTGCACTATTTTTTTTATTTTCGCTGCACCCTTTAACTGTTACTTAATTTTATTTTAATAATATACTATGTTCACCAATTATGATCAGCATCTGGGGCGTAATGCTTAAATTATTTTTTCTAAGGAAGGGATGCTTTTGTGTAATAAAGTAGATCGCGATCTTAAAGTAACTGATAATTAGTGAATTACCATGTATGATAAATTTTTAAATCGCATTGTCTTTATATGTAGTAGTGGATCCATTTTTAAAATAGCAGTTACATTACCCTTTAAATCGTTAAATTAAAGGTGATATGTATGCATGATGTGTTTGTTTCTTTGAATTACAATTAACGTAGGGCTTCCGGGACAATAGTTAATAGAAATAAATTTATATGACGTTGTTTGCAAATAATCAAGAGCATCACTGCTCCATAATGTTTGTCATAAAATGTCGATATAAGTCATCAAATGCTGACTAATCAATTTACTCTTTCCCCCTTTTTTTATATTTAGGACACATTAATTTAATAGAATACTTGCTCTTTTTGTTATTACAGTGGTCCATGAAACTCTTCGAGTTTGAATTGCCTCTTCGCGTCCACTTTTTCGCTGTAAGTTTCTCTATAAATGTGTCTGGAACGTGACCACTGCCAGTCGCAGAAGCACTTGAATTTTAACGGTTATAAATTTTCTTTTAATTAGTTTATGAATGAAGATGCAAATGAAATAAAATATCTCTAGAAATTAATTATACATTATTGTGGCATCTATAATTATAGACAAATGGATTTATTAATTAAAAAATTTCCCATAAAATGTTTAACATTTCTATAGAAGTTACTGAAAGGTGATTACTTGGAACATTTCGTTGACATTTAGGTTTGATATAATGCGTGAGCACCTAGTCTAAGTTGAATGTAAGTAGGCCGAAAAGGTAAACCTAAGATGGTTGTATGATCAAGATTTATTGTACCATATATAAATTTCTTTGTTTTTTAAATTTGGTAGTACTCTAACTCTATTTGTCTCAAGTTTCATGATAAAAGTTGCCCCTACGTTAAATTTTCTTGCAAACTGTCAACAGTTTGATCTATTGCGAGAATGAATTGTCAAATTGAATGTCATTGTAGACATAGCGTGCCTTCAATTATTTTTTTTTAGAATAACCTACAATTTCAATATTAATTTGAGAACACTGTGGAACTTTTCAATAAATTGACTTAACTATGACAGTAGTGAAAATGAAAAACATTACTGTAGCACAGTGTTCCCAAATTAATATTGATATCATAAGCTACTCTAAATGTAAATTAAAGACGCAGTATATGTATTTGTATGTAGAAAGATGACAGAGATGTGTCCAAGCCATTAAAGATACGATAAATGACCGATACAATAGTAATAATAATAATAATTGATAATGCAATAAAATGTAAATATTAACGGTTATAATATTTCTTTCAGTGGACGTCAAATGTTATGAATCACGCCTTTGCTTTAATTTTTATAACTACGATATTGGAAACTGTACCTGAATGACCGACAATGTAGAGTAATTACAACCGCAGTTCAGTTTGTTCTTGTTTATGAATGAAGACGCATATTAAACAAAATGTCTCTTAGAAATAAATTAAATATTATTGTGACAAATGAATTTATTTATTAAGACTTTGCCCACAAACCGAACAACATTTCTATATAATTTACTGAACGCTGATATTTAGAAAAATTTTGTTGACATTCAGGTTTTGTATCAATTGTGTGCATCTAGCCCAAGGTGAACATAGACAGACCAAAAAAAAAACCAAGACGGTTCGGCAATTAAATGTTCTTTCATGTTATTCGTTCTATAAAATTGGTAGTACTATGCTTCGCTTTGTATCAAATTTACGATAAAAATAGTGTATACCTCAAATTTTTTGACAGACTGTCATTGTGGCACTTATGCGGCAATGAAAAGTCAGACTCTTGACGTCAAGATGTTTAACCAAATTGTCGTTCCACCTGTCATCGTGACAATTGTTCGTTGAGTGTATTCATTCACACATAAACTTGTGAGAACGAAATGTCAGACTGGCAGTGCTTAATCAAATTGTCTTTCCAATTGTCAAATGAAATTAACAACATAACATGATAAACTTTAATAAACATGTTTTAAACTTACAGGTCATTGAGAGAATTAATTAATTTTCATATTACGCTTTAATAGTATACTTTGTAAAACCCAATCGAAAATCTTGCTGGCTCCTAATACCATTTAACCGAAAATGTACTTCTGATTAGTTGGTGCCTACCCGCAGGCGCATACTTTAAATGGTTGGTTTTATAACTGAAAATTGGTAAACGAAATTACGTAAATGCTTATGCGAATTTTATTTGATGTATTTATTTTATTTCGAAGTGCTTCGGACACATCTGATCTGACAAATAAAGACTACATCTTGAACACTGATATATTTCCAACATTCTGTTAACATTTAGGTTTCGTATAACTCGTGTGCATCTAACGTAATTTGGCAGGCCCAAAAGCAAAACTCAGATGATTCTTGATTTAGTCTTGCTTCCGTACTTCTTTCGCGAGAAGTGACGACATTTGGATGACATATATTATAATGAATAGTGTCATTGTATTTATTAATATATCTTAATAAAAGATAGCAAAATCGTTATATTTATTACTGTACTTACGTGCGACAATACACTTTAAGTTTTTATTTTATAATATCCGTCGGCATTTTGTTCATATATTCATATAGAAAAGAAATAGTAACGATTGATAATAATAACACTAATACGTATCTGAAAGGTACCACGTTTCAATTAAAAATACACTTCTTCTTCGTAATATCAGATTTGGCACTTGGACAGTGCACTCAATCGTCGCGGAAAAGTCCACTCTTTTGGTTTCCAACCCTCTTTCCGCACTCTAAACCTCGACGGCCTGAAATTTCTTCGTCAATGTGAAACTTTTACAATTCTTTCGCGCGTGCCTGTCATACCTGACATTTTTACGATTTTGATCGGTTGTCACGTGAATCGTCATGACGTAAGCCATTTTTCTGTTAAAACACCGAATGCACGATCCTCTTCAACGGGCGATATCTCTGCACACGCTCCACTTGGGAAGAAAAACTCTCCGTCGAGGAACAATTTAAGGTCGTCGGTAACTTCACGCCAAAGGGCAGCTTTCAATTTCGCGTATCCAGAGACGAGTTCTTCCCCCCGCGTGCCCAATTTTCGTCGATTTTGACCGGGTTTGGTTGCCATTGACTACTCGGCTTTTAGTATATATAACTAGCTGTCCATCAATCTCTTCGAGCTTGAATCGCCTTTCGCGTCCGCTTACAATTTTATTACAGTTCGCTGTAAAACGCCAAAAAAAATCATTTTTGATTTTCTAAACTTTTGGCACACCTTGTATAGACGTATATTTTTGTCCACGAAGTACTGTCACGGTGACAGGTGGAACGACAATTTAAAGCATCTTAACGTCATTCTGACTTTTCGTTGTTGGAGTTTGAAATTTAGATGCTATTTAGCGTAAAACTAAGACTTGACACTAAGAGATTCATAGTTTTATTAGTTTTACACAATGAAAGGACTAAATCATTATTGAAAATGTAATATCAGATTTATTTTAATTTTGCATAATTTAACCTGCCAATTATCATGGTCCGCAAACATACTTTTGACATACCTTTTGAGCTTTGTTATAATGCAAATTTGTGAACAATGCATGCCCATTACACAGAAGAATCAAGTTTTAAATAAAATGTTGGTATAGAATAAGTATGACTTATTACTTTTATTTATAATAGTGAATTTATAACTGGCTTCCATATTAATAATTAGTTTCATTTGTCTGCTCTGAAATTGTTCCTGTCAAAGTGAGTTTGCAGTGGCATTGAGTCGTCGCCTGTAGATCGTGCTCTGGCTATGTCGGTTGCTGAGACGATCCTATTATAATTTAAATATTTAGTAGTGACGCTGGTAGTTGAACTAAAAACAATAACCAAAAATAATACTGACCGACGTTGGAATATCTGTGTAAACATTTTGCTTACACACACTGTAAAAAGAATTTGTAATTGTTGGATCATTTTGTGATTTTTATTAAGTATTTAAGGAAAAATAACACAAAAAGGTAGTTCATGATTACAACCAATCCATCGAAATAAGTACTACTAGTCAGCCTGGGACACGATCATCATCAACCATCACCAGAATGTTTGATTAACAATTTGATTTAATGGTGTATTTTCAAACATATCGCATTAAATGATTGAACGCTGCCCATACTTCAAACTTTCTACTGACAATCAAACTATTTAGTAGACGTAATTGTTGAATTAGACCGGAATATTTACTTTAGTAAATTGAATAGTTACAAAACAATTGTCATTACATTGGAATTTGATTCGTCTGTCACCTAGTAATAATAATATAAATCATATTTTAAGGTAATTGTCTAATACCGTGCCGTCAAATACTTTCCGCATTAGAGTAGGCTGTTTTTGAAGTTTTTAAGTAATCAATGTTGGTGTACATGCTAATTTTTTGAAAACTTCAAATTCTGACAGTTGTCATACGTAAATTCAAATTATAGACGTCTTATTTATATGACATAACCAAACTATTAAAATTATGCACTGTCACCAACCATTAAAAAAAAAGCATGGCGGTCTCTAATGCGGAAAGTATTTGAAGGCACGGTATATAGGCAAAACTAAAATGGATCTGATAGCACTTTTCTCATTAATATTTTAGTCATTTCGCTGTATAAAATTTGTAATTTCATATCTTTTTGTGTCAAGGTCTACAATAAATATCGATGAAGCTTAAAAACATGAACCATGAAATATCAGACAGATGTCAGGGTGTTTAACCTTTTTTTTTGAAATAATTGTCATCATGAAAGCTGTTCAGATTTCATCACGAACTGAAATCGATTGATCGTTTTGACGTTTTATAACCTGCAATTAAATTTTTGTGAAATTGCCAACATTAATCAAAAGTCAGATGGACTTTTTCTGACAATTCTGACGTTTCGTGTAACATTTAAGCCACCTAACGTGAATGTTGAGTTGACCAACATTTCGCGTATGCTCTAGTTAGATATATCGGTGTTGAAATAATAATAGATGAGTAAAGATGGCTACACCCTTTAACTGTTACTTAATTTTAGTTTAATAATATACTATGTTCACTAATTTTGATCAGCATCTGGGGCGTAATGCTTAAGTTATTTTTTCTAAGGAAGGGATGCTTTTGTGTAATAAAGTAGATCGCGTTCTTAAAGTAACTGATAATTAGTGAATTACCATGTATGATAAATTTTTAAATCGCATTCTCTTTATATGTAGTAGTAGTTCCATGTTTAAAATAGTAATTACATTACCCTTTAAATCGTTAGATTAAAGGTGATATGTGTGCATGATGTATTCGTTTCTTTGAATTACAATTAACGTAGGGCTTCCGGGACAATAGTCAATAGAAATAAATTTATATGACGTTCGTTGCAAATAATCAAGCTCATCAGTGCTCCATAATGTTTGTCATAAAATGTCGATATAAGTCATCAAGTGCTGATTATTCAATTTACTCTTTCCCCCCCCTTTTTTTTTTATTTAGGACACATTAATTTAATAGAATACTTGCTCTTTTTGTTATTCCATGTAACCTAAGATGGTTGTATGATCAAGATTTGTTGTATCATATATAAATTTCTTTGTTTTTTAAATTTGGTAGTACCGTAACTCTATTTGTCTCAAGTTTTATTATAAAAGTTGCCCATACGTTAAATTTTCTTGCATACTGTCATCGTGGTGACAGTTCGATCTATTGCGAGAATGAATTGTCAAATTGAATGTCATTGTAGACATACCGTGCCGTCAATTAATTTTTTTTAGAATAACCTACGATTTCAATATTAATTTTAAAACACTGTGGAACTTTTCAATAAATTGACTTAACTATGACAGTAGTCAAAATGAAAAGCATTACTGTAGCACAGTATTCCAAAATTAATATTGATATCATAAGCTACTCTAAATGTAAATTAAAGACGCAGTATGTATATTTGTATGTAGAAAGATGACAGAGATGTGTCCAAGACATTAAAGATACGATAAATGACCGATACAATAGTAATAATAATAATAATTGATATAATATTTCTTTCAGTGGACGTTAAATGTTATTAATCGCGCCTTTGCTTTAATTTTTAAAACTACGATATTGGAAATTGTACCCGAATGACCGACATTGTAGAGTAATTACAACCGCAGTTCAGTTTGTTCTTGTTTATGAATGAAGACGCATATTAAGCAAAGTGTCTCTTAGAAATAAATTAAATATTATTGTGACATTTATAATTAGTGGCAAATGAATTTATTTATTAAGACTTTGCCCACAAAGCGAACAACATTTCTATATAATTTACTGAACGCTGATATTTAGAAAAAATTTGTTGACATTCAGGTTTTGTATCAATTGTGTGCATCTTCTTCTTCTTCTTCTTCTTTATTGTGGCTTTGAGTTAGACTATTTAGTCTTTTACTCTTCATCTGAGTGCGGTGAATCTTGGATTAGCTATTGTTTATCTTTATTTTGATTAAGAATTAAAGTAGAACCATTTTAGGTCTTTTGTGTTTGAAATTTTCATTTCCATATTAAGCAATTGGGCATGCATATGTGAATATTGGACGTAATACTTGTTTGTAAAGTAGAATTTTGTTGTTTGTGTTCAGCTGGCTTTTTCTGCCTATAAGAGGCCATAGTTGACATCTTGTTTGTTTGGTTTTGGTTATCGTTTTTGCTATGTGTGTGTCATAATTGAGCTTTATATCCAGGTATATTCCCAGGTATTTAATTTCTCTACTCCATGGTATAGTGTTGTTGTTGATGGTTATTTCGTTGTCTGTTGTTATCCGATTCCTTTGAAAGATTATTGCTTGGGATTTGTCTTCGTTTATTGTTGTCCTCCATTGTTTGAACCATTTTATGGTGTTGTCTAGGTGCGTTTGGAGTTCCTGTACCGCGTTCGTCGGACATCTTGATGTTGAGAGCAGTGCCGTATCATCTGCAAAGGTGGCCGTATTTAAATATCTTGTAGGATTTGATACTGGTATGTCGGCTGTAAATATTGTATATAGGTGAGGTGACAGGCATGAGCCCTGGGGGACTCCCGCTGTTGGATGTTTTATTGAGGAAAGTGTGTTCTGGATGCTAACTTGAAAGCAGCGTCCTTAGAGAAAACTGTTCGTAATTTTTATGTTGTGTGTTGGGTAATTGTGTATTATCATTTTATATATGAGTCCCTGCCTCCAGACTTTATCAAATGCCTTTGCTATGTCGAGAAATACAGCTGCTGTCACTTGATTTTTGTTGAATCCTTCTTGGATAATCTCAGTGACTCTTGAAAGTTGTGTTATGGTTGAATGTTCTTCTCTAAACCCATGTTGATCTTCTGGTATTATGTCTTGATTGTCAGAGTGGTACTTTATCTTCTGTAGGATTATTTTTTCTATCACTTTGCTAATGGATGGTAACAGGCTTATGGGCCTGTAGCTGCTTGGTATTGTTTTTGGTTTTCCTGGTTTAGGTATAACTATTACTTTGGCATGTTTCCCTATCTTTGGGAATGTTTGGAGTCTGATAACGGAGTTTGCTATTGCTAGAATTGACATTATTGCTTTTGGTGGGAGGTTTTGTAGTGATCTGTTGGTGATGTTATCTATACCAGGAGCTTTTTTGGGATTCAATGCTTTAAGGATTGCTTTTAGGTTCTCGGCTGTGACTGGGTCGTTGCTAGGGGAGTGGGGTTCACGTATTTTTCTGCTTACTACTTTGTGAATCTGCACTACGTGTTGCATGTCTACTTCATCCCAGTTGGGAGTGAATTGCTCTTCTAGTGATTCCGCTAGAGCTTCTGCTTTTTCTTCTGCTGTGACTTGTGTGGAGTTATTGAATTGAAGTGGTGGGATTTGTATTTGTTCTCTTTTGATTGCCTTGATTATTTTCCATGTCTTAGAGGGGTCTGCACCTATTTCTTCGAGTGTTCTTTGCCATTCTACATTTTTCAGTTCCAGTAATTCCTTATGTACTTGATATTGAAGGTTGTTTAGTATAGTTTTGTCTTGTGGTGCGAGTGTACGATTATGTCTAACTCTGTTCTTTTCCTTTATTAGTTCTTTAATATGATGTGGTAGACTACCTGATTTATATATCCTTTCTATTTTGATGGTGTTATTTTTAACAGCGTTTGTTATTTTATCTTGTAGTGATTTTATGTTCTGTTCTAATTCTGCAGTGTTTTGTACTTTAGGAACTGCAGTGATGGTTTGTTCTAGTTCTGTTTTGTAGCCGGCCCAGTCTGTCTTGAAGGTGTGATATGTTCTTTCGGTTATGTCTTCGTTGCAAGTTATTATAATTGGATTGTGATCAGAGCTCATGACACTTTCAGTTTCTATATTTCTAATATGATGTGGTAGACTACCTGATTTATATATCCTTTCTATTTTGATGGTGTTATTTTTAACAGCGTTTGTTATTTTATCTTGTAGTGATTTTATGTTCTGTTCTAATTCTGCAGTGTTTTGTACTTTAGGAACTGCAGTGATGGTTTGTTCTAGTTCTGTTTTGTAGCCGGCCCAGTCTGTCTTGAAGGTGTGATATGTTCTTTCGGTTATGTCTTCGTTGCAAGTTATTATAATTGGATTGTGATCAGAGCTCATGACACTTTCAGTTTCTATCTTTATGGTTTTGTTAATATTTTTACTGATTGCTAAGTCTAATTGTCTAATTGTGTGCATCTAGCCCAAGGTGAACGTCGACAGACCAAAAAAAAAAAAACCAAGACGGTTCGGCAATTAAATGTTGTTTCATGTTATTCGTTCTATAAAATTGGTAGTACCATGCCTTGTGTCAAGTTTACGATAAAAATAGTGTATACTTCAAATTTTTTGACAGACTGTCATCGTGACACTTATACAACAATGAAAAGTTGATTTTTAACCAAATTGTCGTTCCACCTGTCATCGTGACAATACTTCGTTGTAGTGTATTCGTTCACACATAAACTTGTAACAACGAAATGTCAGACTGAGAGTGCTTAACCAAATTGTCTTTCCAATTGTCAAATGAAATTAACAACATAACATGATGAACTTTAACAAAACATGTTTTAAACTTACAGGTCATTGAGAGAATTAATTAATTTTCATATTACGCTTTAATAGTATATGTACTTTGTAAAACCCAATCAAAAATCTTGTTGGCTCCTAATACCATTTAACCGAAAATGTATGATTAGTTTGTGCCAACCCGCATAGTCGCATACTTTAAATGCTTGCTTTTATAACTGAATTGATAAACGAAATTACATAAATGCTTATGGGAATTTTACATATTTGATGTATTTATGTTATTTCGAAGTGTTTCGGACACATCTGACAAATAAAGAAAACTCAGATGATTCTTTATTTAGGCTTGCTTCGGTACTTCTTTCGCGAGAAGTGACGACATTTCGATGATATATATAATTTGTATTTAATATATCTTAATAAAATATAGAAAGATCGTTATATTTGTCACTGTACTTACGTGCGATAATACACTTTAAGTTTATTTTATCATATCCGTCGGCATTGTTCATATATTCATAAATAAAAAAGAAATAGTAACAATTTGATAATAATAACACTAATACGTATCTGAAAGGTACCACATTTCCTTCATAATCCCTTTATTTGTCGGCCTTCTGACATTTAAACTTGACAATCGATGGATGAACGTGAATATATATATAGTCATTAATGACACGCAAACTCGTCATCGCGAGATTTTTATACCCTGCAGAAAAGCCTTAAATGAATCGCACCTTCGACAGCGACAGATTTGGCACGTGGACAGTGCACTGAATCGTCGCGGAAGAGTCCACTCTTTTGGTTTCCAACCCTCCTTCCCCACTCTAAACCTCGACGGCCTGAAATTTCTTCGTCAATGTGAAACTTTTACAATTCTTTCGCGCGTGCCTGTCATACCTGACATTTTTACCATTTTGATCGGTTGTCACGTGAATCGTCATGACGTAAGCCATTTTTCTGTTAAAACACCGAATGCACGCTCCTCTTCAACGGGCGATAGCTCTGCACACGCTCCACTTAGAAGGAAAATCTCTCCGTCGAGGAACAATTCAAGGTCGTCGGTAACTTTACGCCAAAGGGCAGCTTTCAATTTCGCGTATCCAGAGACGAGTTCTTCCCCCCGCGTACCCAATTTTCGTCGATTTTGACTGGGTTTGGTTGCCATTGACTACTCGGCTTTTATTATATATAAAGTGTCTATCCATAACAATATTTTCATAGTTGTCGCCATGTTCCTGCGTCATTGATAAAATGTAAGAATGATATGCAGATGACACAGAGTGGCCCTTCTCAAATAGCTCGACAATACGATTCTTTACATCCAAGGCAACTGGTCGTTCTCTTAGCGCAGCAGCAGCAGAATTTAAATTATGATTATGTTTATCCCGGAATTCCACAATACACGGCCATTTTGGCATGTAAACATCATTGTTCTTCGACTTTGTGTCTGGAATATATCGTTTTATAGTTACCGATAATTTTGCTGGACAGTCTATATTTCGAGAATGTCTATTTCGACAAATTTCATTTTTCCTTTTTTGTTTTACATTAAAATGACAGTGATATAATCTTTTGAATATTATACGAGGGTTTTCAGTACCAAGCTTAAAGGTTTTTGAAACTCTCCAAGTTTCTTTTCTAACACTTTCCAATTCAGCCAACCATTTCTATAACAAACAAGAAATTTTTGTATTAGTGCGAGATTTCGGTATGCAGTAAACGAAGTTGCTTCCTAGACAAATTTCTCCCCTATTTATAAATATATCAACGTGGTTTTTTCTAGTCACAAAAGAACAATTATTGTTGACCAGTAGGGGAGAAATTTGTCTCGGAAGCAACTTCCTTTACTGCATGCATTTATCTGCCGAAATCCCGCCTTAATACGGTGTGGCGTGGCGTATATAAAGTCCGTTTATATCATAAACCTAACCAAAAAATAATAAAAGTCGACATACCTCAAATTCGTCTATATCACTTATTTGCAACCTAATCGTATTAGAGGATGTATCCTTACAACACATACTTGGCAATGTCTTTGGCTCCATTTTCACTTTTTCTCACAGCTGAAGAAAGTTGTTAAGTCACTTTGATTTGATTTAGAGCGAAAAAAAAAATTAGGTGTGGCCACCACACGACTTTCTTATACGTATGAGCGTTTCAAACTATACAATCTTAAGAATTTTTTTATACAAAACTTATTCAAAATCCTATTCTAAGTACTTTTATTCTCTTAATAAATCGCTATAGAATGCATACTTTGCAAGAAAAAAAGTGCTACTCGCTAAGAATAAAAGTGCTACTTCCGGTCCGAATTTTGAAATTTCATGTATACAAAAAATATTGCAAATATAACTCTAAATACTTTTGTACTCTTAATAAATATATATAGAATGCATAATTTACGACATATTTGCCAAAAATCGCTATTCGGTAAGAGTAAAAGTGTTACTTCCGGTCCGAATTTTGAAATCTTTTTTATACAAAAGATATTGAAAACTATGTTTTAAATACTTTTATATACGTAACGTATCTGTCTAAAAGCTTGACTTGCGAAATATTCGCAAAAAACCGATTTTCTATAAGATTAAAAGACCTACTTCCGGTAGGAATTTCGAAAAACTTTTTAAATAAAATTGTTCTCAATTTTAATTTTAAGTACATATGAATTCTTTATAAATTTGTATAAACTTAGTATTTGACGAAATATTGGCAAAATTCGATTTTTTCACTGAAGTAAACTGCTACTTCCGGTCTACCGATTTTACTGAAAAACTAATCAGATCTCAAGAGGGAGATACACGTAAATACAAAATTTGGAATTGATATCTCCAGCGGTTTGACCGCTATCGTGGTCACACACAGACAGACAGACAGACACACACAGAGACATTTTTTAAAAACCACTTTTTTGGTATCAGGGGACCTCAAAACGTGGACATCTGCAAAAATCTCGAGGTCGAAAATTTTCATCATCACAATACTTCCTTATACTACGTATAAGAAAGTAATACTTAAAATGTAAATCGCCGACGCATTAGTCTAATACGTCTGTACTTTACGAGTCTTTCATTCGCATCATCCGAATTGTTCCGAGCGGCTAATGCGTCGGCGAATTCCGAATATGCAGCCGGGAATACCCCTCCGCCCTATAGTCAGTTGCATAAACTCAGTCACCTACAGTATTTCAAAGTTTCTGGCTTACATTTTAACAATAGCTCTGTCTGACAGAACCTTATACAATGTCACAGATACCTTTTCGTTTGTGAATGACATGCAGGGTGTTAGGCTACCTGCGGATTATGTCTTAATTTCTTTGGATGTTATTTCCCTATTTAGTAACATACCGCTTGATTTAGTTCTTGAGGTGTTATAGAATCAATGGGTGGCCATTAGTCCGCACACTGACATTTCAAGGATAAATTTTCTTAAGTTGATCTCATTTGTCTGCCACAATTGCTATTTCACGTTTAACAACAAAGTGTATGCACAAATTTTTGGAACTCCGATGGGGTCCCCTCTATCACTCCTATTTTGGCTTTGATTGTGATGGATTTTTTGCTGGACAACGTCATTCCTAAGTTGCCCTTACAACCACCTTTTCTATATAAATATGTTGATGACATTATTGCGGCTGTACCGCGAGATAAGTTTGATACGACATTAATGATTTTCAATGCGTTTCATGTAAAGTTACAGTTCACTATAGAACATGAGAATGATAATGAGGTTCCATTTTTGGACACGAGGGTTTTAAGATTGGGGAACAACAACTTAATATTAAATTGGTATCAGAAACCTGCCTCTTCGAGAAGATACATTAATTATTACTCGCACTACCCACCGAGCCAAAAGAAGCTGAACAGGGTAATTGCTTTAAAAAACAGAGTTTCGCATATAAGTGATGGACTTTTCCTGCAGGATAACTTGAGGAGGATTTTTGATATGTTTGCCAACAATGAGTATCCCAAGCACATTTTGGATAAGTGATTTATAGTTCCAATTTTTTTGATGGTCCTGTTGATGTTGGTGGCACTGAGATTAAGTACAAAAAGTTGCCATATGTACGCCGTATAACAATCAACGATGCAACCATGTTTGTTTATGTATTTCAATCAAATTGTGCATGTTTGGGTGGACCTAAGCCGTTTTATAGGATGGCATAGGTGATACCGATTGTCCTATGCTTGTTTGCTTTCATTTACATTTATACATGACTGATTTTACATTCTATATTGTTGTAATATCAACAGTTCTACTCTTGATTTTTCATTGCATGGTTGCGTCGTTGTTATTTGTGTAGTTGCATTGACTGTTTGTGGTGGACCCAAGCCTTTTGATGTGACTATACAGGGTGAGTTTTTTTTCATTATTTGTATGGGGATCTCGAAAACCATAAGAGATACGCATTAGGTTAAATGGAGAAAGATTTGCAGCTTTATAAGCCTCATCCAGATAAGTTTTTGTCAATTTAAGAAAATGCATGATTTACTAGATATTTGCAAAAAATGGAAATTCTCCAGAATCTTTTAAGTGCTATAACTCTTCTATTCTTAAAAGTAGAAAAAAAAAATTTTTGAATATTGTTTTTAAGAAATTCAATTTCATACAACTACATCTTCTTAAATTTTTGATTTAAAATCATAGTTGGCTATGACATATTCTAATAGCGCATTTTTTTCTGCTTGCAATGATGTAAGGGTTGTGGAACTTATTTTAATAAATAACAGTACAACACACTATTCTTATGTTTAACAAAAATCATGTCTTGCCATCGAAAACGCGATATTAATAATTGAAGCATTATGTTTACTTCATCATTGACAGTTCGTTCATTAGGGTGACTATAGTTGGTTTTGTTAGTGATTTAGTTGCTTCACAAAGTTAGTTATAGTGTACACAAATCTTGAGAAACTTGATATGATTGAATGTTACATTATTTGTAACAAAAATAGTAAAGAAGCCGCCGAACACTATTTTTTATTGTATTTTGATAGCCCTCATTGTTAGATACCTTCAAGAATTTATACAATAATTTAAAAGAGTATGGAAGTTTTGTTAATCAACATCAACGCGGCAAATTGCACAAGGCGCTGCTACCTCACAACGCACAGTAGTGAGAATTTTATCAAAACATAAGTACCATCCTTATAAAAAATTAGTTGGTCAAACTCTACACCCTGGAGACGATGAAAGACGATTACATTTTTGTGCTTGGTTCGTAAATATGTGCCATGAAAATAATAACTTTCCGATGGAGATCTTATGGACCGACGAAACACGTTTTACAAACTGCGGCATGTTCAATCGCCATAATGAACACCTGTGGACGCAAATAAATCCTCACCGTTTAGAAGAAAGGCGACCCCAGATTAGGTTTGGCTTCAATTTATGGTGTGGTGTTATTGGTTCGCAACTTGTTGGGCCATTTATTTTTAATAGAACTTTAACCGGAAATCGATATTTGCAATTCCTTAAGGAAGATTTCGACAATATCCTAGATGAATTAAATTTACAGACCCGTACAAATTTACGGTGGTTTCAACACGACGGCGCCCCGACTCACTATCAGGCACAGGTCAAAAGATATTTAGATGAATTATTTCCAAACTCATGGATCGGCAGAAATGGTGTCCTGTTTTATGGCCTGTGCGTTCCCCAGATCTTTCAACATTAGATTTCTTCGTCTTTGGAGCAATAAAAGATCTCGTATATGTGCGATCATATGCAACCCAAAAGTTGTTAATAATTAATTCGTTTGGCGTTTTTATTGTTTCTTGTATTACATTGTATATTATAAGTTTCTTTTCTTTTCCATGGCAAGACATGATTTTTGTTAAACATAATAATATGTATTGTGCAGTTATTTATTAAAATAAGTGCTACAACCCTTACATCATTGCAAGCAGAAAAAAATGCACTACTAGAATATGTCATAACCAACTATAGTTTCCATTTAAAAGAAATAAACTTTGCTTGCTAACTCAAAAATGCTAAGCAAAATTAAAAATTTAAGAAGTTGTCGTTATTTAAAATTGAATTTCTTAAAAACAATATTCAAAAAGTTTTTTTCTAACTTTAAAAATAGAAGTGTTATAGCACTGAAAAGGTTTTGGAGAATTTCTATTTTTTGCAAATATCTAGTAAACCATGCATTTTCTTAAATTGACAAAAACGTATCTGGATGAGGCTTATAAAGATGCAAATCTTTTCCCATTTAACCTAATGCGTATCTCTTATGGTTTTCGAGATCCCCATACATATAATGAAAAAAAACTCACCCTGTATAAGTAATCCCGACTGTACTATGCTTGTTTTAAGTTAAGAAAGAAAGAGAGGAGACAAAAGGCGAAAATAAGAAAGACAGAAGGTTAACTTGTTTTAACTGTGGAGGAAAAGGACATAAATCTAGAGATTGTCCTGACAGACGCAAAGGGATCAAGTGTTTTAGCTGTAATAACTACGGCCATGTTGCGACAAAATGTCCAAATAGAGGCTCAACTCGAGAGATGCATAAACCAAGCACATCCGCAAATATGAACGTTATAGAAGTGGTACCAAGAAACACAGTTACGTTAGCGATTAATGGTATTCAGCTAAGCGCACTTTTAGATACTGGTAGCGATGTAAGTGTACTAAGAGAAGATGTTTATGGGACTCATTTCCAGAACATTCCTCTGTTCAACAGCTACTTAATGATGAGAGGTTTGGGAAAGGACAAAGTATCAACATTGGGATCTTTCTGTAAAAATGTTATGGTAAATGATGAGGAGTTCTTACTAACTTTTCATGTTATCCCTAAGACTGCGTCATGTTTTCAAGCAATAGTAGGTAATAACCTATTAGAGCATGCAGAAGTTAACATGGGTAAAAACGGTATAGTAATTTATAAAAGACCTGAAAGTTTCCTGATGCAAATAAGAGTTGATGAGAAAGAGACAGACAAGGATGATATCGATCTTATCCATATTGCTGACGCTCAACACCGTCGAGCAATAAAAGAACTTGTGCATAATTATGAACCACAGACGATTAAGACCACAGGTATTAAAATGAAAATAGTTCTTAAGAATGAAGAAGCTATTCACCAAAGCCCCAGAAGATTATCACTACCCGAAAAGATTGAGGTGGAAAGGCAAATAGACGAATGGCTAGATAATGGGATTGTGAGACCCACTTCATCAGAATTTGCGTCCCCTATAGTATTGGTTAAGAAGAAAAATGGAACAACCAGAATATGCTGTGATTACAGAAAACTAAGCAAAAACGTAGTAAAAGACAGACTTCAGAAAGTTTATTTCCTCTTACGCGATTATAGCAAAACCCTTAAGTGACATGCTAAGAAAGAATCCACCGTTCCTTTTTGGTGATACTCAGAAACGTGCATTTGATAAACTCAAGGATTTGCTTTGTAGCGAACCAGTTCTTCACATCTTTCAACAGGGACAAGAAACCGAACTTCATACAGATGCGAGCAAATATGGCTATGGTGCATGTCTAATGCAAAAGAGTAACATAGATTTAAAGGTTCACCCAGTCTATTATATGAGTAGAAAAACCAGTCCCGCAGAAGAAAAGTATAGTTCATACGAATTAGAAGTTTTGGCTATTATCCAAGCTGTTAAGAAATTTCGTATTTATCTGCTAGGATCGAAAGTCAAGATTATAAGAGACTGTTCAGCTTTTCAGAAAACAATGGACAAAAAGGATCTAACGACCAGAGTAGCAAGATGGGCCTTGATGCTTGAAGAATATGAATATGAGATAGAACATTGCAAAGGAAGTCGAATGTCGCACGTAGATGTACTAAGTCGGTACCCAGTAGTAATGACAATAATAAGCGAAGAAAAAGGGATTACAAGAAGATTAAAGTTGGCACAAGACCAAGATGAGAGAATATTAGCTATAAAAAAGATATTGATAACTGAGGAATACGACGACTATTTTGTTAAGCATGAAATTTTGTATAAGTATGAGAATGGACATGAGTTATTAGTAGTCCCAAAACCTATGCAGACAGAAATCATAAGAAGAATTCACGAGGTAGGTCATTTTTCCGTGAAGAAAACTGAGGAAACAATGAATAGTGAATTTTACATACCTAAGTTGAGAGAAAAAGGAAGGGTTGTTACATCCAATTCCTAAACAAGAAGGGCCATTACATACCTATCATATTGACCACCTGGGTCCAATACCGTCAACGAATAAGAATTATCAATATATTTTGGCTGTGATCGACGATTTTGCAAAATTTACTTGGTTATACCCAACAAAGTCGACTACATCTAAAGAAACTATCGATTGTCTGTTGAGGCAACAGATAAATTTTGGCAACCCTTCAAGAATTATTACCGATAGAGGAACCGCATTCACCTCTAACGAATTTAAGGATTTTTGTACCAAAGAAGGTATTGATCACATTACCATTACCACAGGCGTGCCGCGAGGAAACGGACAGATAGAGCGTATTAACCGTATAGTTATTTCTGTGCTTACGAAACTGAGCGTAGATGATCCGACTAAATGGTACAAGTTTGTTGATCGAGTGCAGAGAGTTCTAAATTCAACATACCAAAGAAGTATAGCAACCACACCTTTTGAAATAATAGTTGGTGTAAAAATGAAGAACAAAGAAGATGTGCTGGTGAAGGAAGCAATAGAGCAAAAAGCTCTCGGAACAGTTCGATAAACACAGAGAAAAATTAAGGACAGAGTGCAAAAGAAATCTTTTGAAAATACAGGAAGAAAACAGAAAAGGATATAATTTACGAAGAAAGAAAGCTAGAATTTATAAAGTTGGAGATTTAGTAGCTATTAAAAGAACTCAATATGGAACTGGATTGAAAGTTAACACTAACTATCTAGGACCGTACGAAATAACGAAAGTGAAACCCAATGAAAGGTATAACGTAGTGAAAATAGGTTGTCATGAAGGACCTGTCAATACTTCCACCTGTGCCGAATTCATGAAACCATGGATATAGAATCAAAGTGAATCCGAGGCGGATTCATAGTCGAATGGCCGAATGTAGGATATAATGTATATAGTAGATGTATTGTATGATGTGGCTAGTGGGGAGACAGACGACTGTGAGCGTTAGTGCAGTATAGACGTATGTTACTAAGACGAAGTAACCGAAATATCTAAAGACGAACGCAATAGTATTTATTTCTGCTGTAATATCACCATACATTTACAACTCAATATATATAGTATTAAAATAACCTCGGGCGTATCATTGTTTTACCCTAGACAACAATAAAAGCCTACATATATATATATATATATATATATATATATATAAGAAAGAGAAAAATATTGGGTAAATTCCGCTGTACAGCAACCGTAGACACGTGTTTCTGACTCATTGACGACCAATGAGTCAGAAACACGTGTCTACGGTTGCTGTACAGCGGAATTTACCCAATATTTTTCTCTTTCTTATATTTCATGTATCCGCGATATTTCCTTTTATATATATATATATATATATAAAAGGAAATATCGCGGATAGTATATATATATATATATATACAGGGTGTAGATAAAGTCTGGAACAAAATTAATATTTCTGTTATCTTCGGTTTGATGGAAAAACCCTGAAACAGGTCGATTTTGTTTTTATCCCGTGCACTTTATAACATCATGAATTTAATTCTGTCGTCATCTGGTTGCGCGCGGCCGTGACGTCATTAGTTTTTTCAAATGGTAACCCGCCACATTTATTACCCTTTGTCGTTAGGTATTCCATTGTGCATGCAACGGTATAAAAAGTTTGGTACCTTACATAACAATTTTTGGGAGAAAAATGCTTTCGAATTTCAAAAAATTAAAATTTTATTTCTAATGAAAAACTAATCAAAAATTATTTTAAAGAATCAGATAAATTATAATCCGAGGTTTATCTTGGATTGTCGTCAAACAAGACACCAAAAAAATGTCAACGAAAGTGTTCAAATTGTCCGCCATTGGCCATTTGACACTGGCCGAGACGGACGTACACGCTTTCTACGACACGTCGTATTGTCTCTGCACCAATATTTCGCATTTCCTCGCGGATACGATGTTTCAGATCATCCAAGTTATTTGGCTTATTGGTGTACACCTTTGGTTTCACATGACCCCATAGAAAAAAATCAAGTGGTGTGAGATCTGGCGAACGGGCAGGCCATTCAATTGTTCCCCTTCGTCCGATCCATCTCCCGGGGAAAATTTCGTCGAGGTAACTCCGAACACGCCAGCCAAAATGTGGAGGTGCTCCATCTTGTTGAAACCAGATTCTGGGGTGAGGCTTGTCGGGGGTGTTTTCATCCGGAAATAATTCTACCAATGTTGGCACTAGCGTAAATCTTAGGAAATGTAAGTATGTTTCAGCGTTTAAATTTCTGTCCAGAAAGAAAGGCCCCACAATGCGATCTCCCACTATTCCCGCCCATACATTAACTTTTTGCCGGTGTTGGGTGTGCTCCTCTCGAACCCATCGAGGATTTTCGCCCGACCAGTACCTACAATTGTGGCGATTCACTTCACCGTTCAAGGTAAGAGTTGCTTCGTCACTAAAAACCACATTGTCGACAAATCCGGGATTCTCATCGCACCGTAGCATGATTTGTTCACAGAATTCGAGTCGGCGGTCGAAGTCATCTTCATTCAGTTCCTGAACCCGATTGATTTTGTACGGATGAAGTTTTTCCTTCTTCAGCAATTTGGCTACTGTGGTAAAATCGACTGCATGATCCCTGGCAATGTTCCTTGTTGAAGTGTGGGGGTTGTCCTGAAGTTCCAAGAGAATATTGACCCTTCTATCTTCCTCAATTCTTGGTCGACCTTGACGAGCCCTGTCTTTTACACTACCAGTTTCAGCAAATTTTGAGACAATTTTGCTCACCGTTGACCGAGAAATCGGTGCGCGGTTTGGATTTTCTGCATTGAAAAACTGACAGGCTTCTTCATGGCTACGTATTTTATCACCACAACCAACAATAATGAGAATTTGAATCCGCTCTTTTTCGCTCAAATTTGCCATTTTCGCAATGCACGTTCAACACTACCAATGGAGCAAGTATTGTGAATGGATAAGTTCAAACACCAAGTAATGAACTGTCAATATGACGTGTCGTAGAAAGCGTGTACGTCCGTCTCGGCCAGTGTCAAATGGCCAATGGCGGACAATTTGAACACTTCCGTTGACATTTTTTTGGTGTCTTGTTTGACGACAATCCAAGATAAACCTCGGATTATAATTTATCTGATTTTTTAAAATAATTTTTGATTAGTTTTTCATTAGAAATAAAATATTAATTTTTTGAAATTCGAAAGCATTTTTCTCCCAAAAATTGTTATGTAAGGTACCAAACTTTTTATACCGTTGCATGCACAATGGAATACCTAACGACAAGGGGTAATAAATGTGGCGGGTTACCATTTGAAAAAACTAATGACGTCACGGCCGCGCGCAACCAGATGACGACAGAATTAAATTCACGATGTTATAAAGTGCACGGGATAAAAACAAAATCGACCTGTTTCACAGAAATATTAATTTTGTTCCAGACTTTATCTACACCCTGTATATATATATATATATATATATATATATATGTTGTCACTGGATTCCGGGTTTTCTTCCGCGTTTCCACTGCTGTACAGTTATCGCAGACCTGAAGATGGCAAGTGTGATTTTGCCGAAACGTCGTCAAGAAACCAGCATCGGTCTTTCCAAAGACCAAGCAGTGGAAACGCGGAAGAAAACCCGGAATCCAGTGACAACACATACTACTACCCGCGGAAACCTGAAAGAGAACATATATATATATATATATATATTTCAACAATTGGTGGTGTAGATATGCATTACATTTCATATCACTTATGCATATACGAATTATTTCGTATATGCATACGCGGCAAATGACCCAAAATATCAATTTGTCATCACATAACCGCGAAAAACGTCATTTTTGATATATATATATACAGGGTGTTTCATCGGTTGGGGTATCGCGAATTAAAGTGCCTAAATATAAAAATATCGACTTCAAATTTTAACCACTTATAGAGCTTTTAAACCGCTACCAGCAGGTTAGGTTGTTTTTGATAATATTATTTTAATTAATGCGTAAATTAAAAAAAAACGTATTATCAAAAATTAAAAGTGCTCAAAAAATGTTCAAATTTGAATGGTGATACGTGGAAATATCACCCATATTAACTTCACAATCAGAATTTTTATAAACGAAACCGTTTGTCAAATAAAGTCAATATTAAATGATGTCGTTTTTCTTACGACAGATTTATGGTACTTAACTTTCTAATTGTGCTGTCCGCAAACAGGTAGTCCTTTTAAATTTATGACGGATAATAAATAAAAATTTATTATAAACTCAACACACAACACTGTAATAAAAAACCCATAAATTCTTCAACGTCCGCAAACAGGTAGTCCTTTTAAATTTATGACGGTTAATAAATAAAAATTTATTATAAACTCAACACACAACACTGTAATAAAAAACCCATAAATTCTTCAACGTCTTGCCTTTAATTTTGAAATTATTGTAAAATATTCAATAATTGATTAAGTTTTAATTTTTTTTTCAATTGCATAGTTGATTTTATAGACATATCTTTTTAACACCTGAATTTCAATAAAATCTGAGTACTTTTGATTTTTTGAACGAAGGTTTTTTTTTATTTACGCATTAAATAAAATAATATTATCAAAAACAACCTAACCTACTGGTAGCGGTTTAAAAGTTCTATAAGTGGTTAAAATTTGAAGTCGACATTTTTATATTTAGGCACTTTAATTCGCGATACCCCAACCGATGAAACACCCTGTATATATATATATATATATATATATCATCGGCCACAGCGCCACCTATTGGGTCCAGATTTTGTGATTTTCTTTTTTGGCACTAACCATCAGGCATTGTAAATATGAGTAATTTTGATCCATTAATTTAGAATTAATTGTTAATAACTTGTTCACAGCGGCACATATCGTATCGCAGCATAGCTATGAACCATCGTCTGGATAAAGCGTTCAGAAGTTAAACGATCACTAACAGACGCACCAACGATTATATATACAAAGTTTTTTCTCCAGATCTTCCAGATTTGTTTTCAACTGAAAACATTCAATTGAGCTATATCTAGTTTGTACACAACGAAAAAAACAAAACGAGTCAGTTATGTTCGAGAGTGTATAAAAAGTTTATTTTTTTATTTTGTCCGAATTTTCCGACTTTCCTCTATAATTGTCCCGATTCTGTTCCCTGAAAACTTTTCCAGAACCATAACGAACAAAACAAAAAAAAGAATTAGGCATATCCATCATTCGAATCGTGATATGATCTTAGTGCACACAAAAATCCTATAGAAAAAAGCACGTTCAGTTTTCACGAATTTTCGATATTTCCAATTTTTCTTTCCCAAAAACCTTATTCGGACTATTCCGAACATCATTTGATTTTTATTTATATAGAAGCACTTGAAAATGGCTTTTTTCAATAATCTGATCAATCATTCGTGGCTCATAATTATTATTTACTGAAATTTGTTAAAATATGTTTACCTCTTTATCGAAGTTGATTTTAGATAGTGAAATATTTACTAATCTATGTATCTTGCTATTATAAGCTGCTAATTTGCGTTGTCCAGGAAAAATTATTAATTAACATTCTCTATTCGATGCTTTAATTTTGCTCTTACTCCATTTCAATTCTTTCATGGATTGTTCAATTTTAGAAAACGTGTTATTTTCAAACCTTTGTAGCGATAGTATATTCCTGACAAGTGCCTTTTTAAACACCGACAAAATAATTTAGATCGAGTAGATACTTACTAACGAGTTGTAATAACTTTATGTGACTATATACGCTTGTACTATACTTGTACACATTATTCCACAGGATACGAATCGTCGTATTCCAGTGACTTCCTACACTCGCATAATAAAATAATTGGCATCTATTTATTGTAGTGATGGCCGTTGCAAAAAATAGCATATAGATAAGTACAGTTACAAATAAGAAAATTTCCATTTATTTATCATCTTATAACAGTTAAATGCATATTACACACATGTATCACTGAAATATTTTAGAAGACAGTGATAGAAAAATTCATATTAAAGGTTATCCAAAAAAAAAAAACAACTAACAATACACATTTATCTTATAGTCTCTCACACATGATGCGGTGAATTGCAGAAAGACGTTTGCATACGGTCATGTTGACGTTGTGTATCTCGATTTCCAAAAAGCCTTTTGACCACTTCGTGCTGCTTGAAAAATTATCTGCATTTGGCTTTTCAGCACCATTATTGACGCTATTCACCCGTATTTAGTAGATCGTTAGCAATCTATTAGTTGCCATAAATTTATATCCGCAGAAGTGACTACTTCAAAGATACCACAAAAATCGTATCTAGGTCCGTTGTTATTTTAATTTTTATTAACGATATTTGTTGTTTCTTGTCAAGGGCTAATGTTTGCAGATGATATAAAGATGTATTATTCTGCAAATTCTTTGGATGACTGCATACAGCTCCAGGATGATAGTGATGATGTTTTCTCATGCAAAATTGACGGTGTTCTGATTCACGGATCCGACATCTTTAGAGGTTTAATGTACTTTTTGATTCACGTCTGACTTACGCATCATATTAACGAGTTAGCTGCCAACTTTCTTTATCGTAACTGCAGGGATTATCGGAATTTCATTCTCTTTTCGTTTTGTTTTTTGCGTTAATACGTGCTAGACTAGAGTACTATCCTTTAATTTGGTTTCCCAAAAATCAAATCTCTTTTTGAAAATCATATCTTTCTTTCGCATTGCTGTTGTCCATGGTTTGTATATCTCTCCTATTTCCGTTGTGTATACGTATTCATAAAATCTTACTCTTTAGTTACACTGGAATATAATATTTCTAATAGCCTGGCGGCTGATACACTATGTTATCTTCAAGTAATACTTAATTGTAGTTTTTAATTTTTCTTACATTACTTCAGTCAAGCTTTGTTTGCTTTGTTAAATTATATAATTTACTTCATGATATTGTTGGTATTGTATTTCAGTTTTCTGTACTTAGGTGGTGTCTCACCTGTTAGAATAAATTATATGGGTATTATATTTTAAGTAACTTTTGTCGATTAACTTTAGGTATGCTATGTAAAATGCAAGTCACGACAAATTATATTTTTAAATTAAGTCGTAATTAAGTTTATTCAGATATAATATTTTATAACGTTTACAACATTGCACACAGAGAATAGATGTTTGTAAATAGTATTTTTTTAGTACTTTTCACTGGAATGTAAATATACAGGGTGAGTCATTAGTAGCCGCATCTCCTATTGCTCTTTTGTGTTTTAAATAAAAGAAAAAACAATTAGCGAAAGATCCATGGTTGCTTGTGGCGCATATTGCAAAAATACTTTAAGCTCGGACGCACTTCCGGTTTCACCGGAAATGCACGGAACTTAATTTTTTTTAATGACACACTATATATTTTTGGATTTTCTTGTACTGCTTTAAATTCTCTGTTCAACTGTTTTTCTTTTTCAAAATTGAGCCAATGGATTTTGAGTTATTAATTTTTTTTGAAAATATTTGACCAAAACACGTGTTCAGAAAAAAATCATTTTCACATTGTTTTTAAAAGTAGAAACATTAACTTTGGTGGTGTGCTTGTAGCCAAGAAAATTTTGCATATTTTGGTAAAGTTGCACTCGACAATACCTCAAAACACTTTGTTTTTTCAAAGCCTACTTCCTGAAATTTTCACTTATCAAAAACTTATTTTTTTTTAATGGAACACCCAGTATTTTATTGAGGCATTATGTTCCTTTTTTTATTCTCTTTCATTTCTGTTAACAATGTCCTATACCTATCTTTTGTAATTTTTGAAATAATCACTATAGGAGCAATTAGCGGTCAATTAAAGAACTACGGGCGCAGTTTTATGCACCCAAATATTCGTCCAATAAAGGCTAGAATGTGGCTCACTGCCTGAGTCAACTGTTAAAGAAAGTCGGTATACATTTATGTCAAACTTATAAAAGCATCGCTATTAGTTATCATTCAAATGAGTTATTCTTATGAAAAGTTAAAAGATATGATTGACGATTTGCGTGAATGTGAATGAAACTCTTTGCTAGCATCCAGACTTTATGCAGAGCGATCCCTGGTAGAAGTCAACCGAAGCCAGAAACCTTCGAAAGTATAAAGGGACGGTTTGAGTGAACAAAAAGTATTGAATATGAAAGAAAGAGCGGAAAAAGCAATAACTGGTGAGGATAAGACGTTTATGGTACTTGCGAGTGCAGTCGAACACCCCCATACTAGTACTACTGAAATCAGTCGTCAGTTAGATGTATGTAAGTCAAATTTGCTTATTTCTTTGATGAAAATGTTAATGGAGGAGAGTATCTTCGCTATCTACGGACCGATTTTTAAAACTTTTTGAAGACATCTTCAAATATGTCAGTAAACATAACCTTTATTTTGATGTTAACCAACAGTGTCAAAAATGAAATACTGCAACTGGACATTGCCGGATTTAAAAAATTGAAACGCGATGCTCTTCATTCTGTAAAATTATTACTTTTGGGATAGTTGGATTTAACATTTACTTTGTTTGACAGTTGACTAAGGAAGTCGGGCGCCATTCCTGCCTTCCATTGGTTGAACGAATATTTTGGTGCATAGAACAACAGCGCTCGTAGTTCTTTAATTGACCGCTAATTGCTCCTATAGTGATTATCTCAGAAATTACAAGAGATAGGTATAGGACATTGTAAACAAAAATGAAAGAGAATAAAAAACGGAACAAAATGCCTCAATAAAATACGGGGTGTTCCGTTTAAAAAAAATAAGTTTTTGGTATTTGAAAATTTTAGGAAGTAGGCTTTGAAAAAACAAAGTTTTCGGAGGTATTGTCGAGTGTAACTTTACCAAATGATTGCTTGGGTACAAGCACCACCAAAGTTAATGTTTTTTCTTTTAAAAACAATGTGAAAATGATTTTTTTCTGAACACATGTTTTGGTCAAATATTTTCAAAAAAATTGGCTCAATTTTGAAAAAGAAAAAACAGACAATTTAAAGCAGTACAAGAAAATCCATAAATATATAGGGTGAGTCATTTAAAAAAATTAAGTTCCGTGCATTTCCGGTGAAACCGGAAGTGCGTCAGAGCTTAAGGTATTTTTACAATATACGCCACAAGCAACCATGGATCTTCCATCAATTCTTTTTTCTTTTATTTAAAACACAAAAGAGCAATCGAAAAAGCGGCTACTAATGACTCGCCCTGTACAAATATATCCAATTACTTTTTTTAGAACTTCCAAATAGAGCGTGTTGTAGAGATCGTTCATTAAGAGAAAAACCAAACCGTTACGAAAAGCTGCGCAGACCACTAACTTGCTATATTTTATATATTCTACAACAGGTAAGTACTGAATTCACATAATGCACAGTCGTCATGTTTTTTCCTTAAATGTTATTCTAAAATATAAGCGTTGAAATGTCGAAACAAACATGAAATCACCTGGTGGAATGGCATCTTTACTAATTGAGCTCAAAACAGTGCCGCATAGCTTTCCAATTAAAAATATATAAGTTTGTGTTGGTTCGTTGTTAGTGTAATTTTGTCTCTGGCTATGGTTATCGGAGTATTTTCAATTCTCTTATAAATGTTTTATAATAATTTAAATACTTGTTTAGTCGTAGACTTGACTGCAGTCGACCAGGTCATACTTCTGGCACCCTGTCGAATGTCCAATTAAAGTGTGACCAGGTAATGTTTAGTTCGTGAATACCGTGTGTTTTGAGTTTAATGAAATTTAACTGTTGTATTTGAACCTGCTGACGTTTTTTCAATGCTTTTTGCTGAAGCTATGATTTTTTTGACGGATAACTCTGATTAATTAGATGTTGGTCATCACTACTATATATATGATTGATGGACCTTGTTTGAATTTATCGGAGGTAGAAGGATTCACTTTAACCGATAATACTGTGGCACTTTAGAGGTTAATTTTGATTGCTGTTTTAAGCCACTGAGCTGATGCTGAATTTGTGTCGTACTGTAACAATGCATGTCAATATAAGAAGACTATCGGCAATTTTATTGTTGTCCGTCTTCGAAAGCACAGATTAAGAAGTGCTCGATCATCCTTGTTAGTAACTTACATTGCCAGCCGATGATACAAGCTATCATGAAATGTACTCGAAATTCCGTGTTCCAATGAGGAAGGAATGTAATTACTTTCGATGCCTGGCTGAGTGCGGATTTCCTACTGTTCATGGGATTCCGATTTAGAGAAGCGAGTGAACCACCGACAAGTGTCAGCTAAGTGAAATTATGTGCATTGTTTTGTTGATAGTTTTGTCACAAGTTTCATATAACGATTAATGTTTAAAGTCTCTTAATGTGCTAGTAATATTCATGAATAGCTCGGTTAGTTTCACGATAATTTCTTGTTTGAGGAATCTGTCTTGCTTCAAAGGTACCTCCGCTAGAACACTATTAGGTATATTTTTGAATAACCTTCAATACTTGCACACTTACTTTGGTTAATTACTTACTGTGCTTAGCGATGTTTCTTTGTAACTATATATTTAAGGTTCTACATTGTACGTAGTGAAATTAATGTTTGATTTAATATTCAAATTTTACTTTTTTAACTCAGTTATCAAGCATTGTTTTGATCCAAAAAAAAAATGCTCTTAATTGCTTGGCAGTACTGTTTAAGTTTATCGACGCATTACTTGTATCTTAGTTGGATCATTAATTATTGTTTCAATTTACTAACCTTAATATACCTTGGTGCTTTGGAGAAACTCTTTAGCTTAAGATCCCATATAAGGAAGTGTGTGTGTGCGTGCGCGCGTGCATGCGTAGCTGCCCGTCTACCTACTTGCAAACGAACAGCTACGATTTTCAGGACAAATATTCTTCTTAAATTCGCTTCAGTTTTCTTATTATTTAGCGTTAAAGATTATCTATCGACTGCAAAAGCGTCCAGCGGAAAATCATAAACATGGATGTTGGTGTGCGCGTGCTTTGGTATCCAGATGGCCCATGATTAACAAATTTTTGTAGCCCTAAAATGGTTACGAACACCAGGCTACGCCACCGTCGCCGGGTTACTACCACCAGAGGCGCTGAATATTTGATAAATTTATATAATCTGCAGTTTAGTTGTAATTTAAGAGATTGAAACCTACAATTGGTATTCTAGTTAACGACAGATGACGCTCCTAAAAAAATTATTATTTTAGGTAATTTATATCGGTACTGAATAAGTTACTTTACATATATTTTTTTCTGTTATTTGAAAGTATTATAATTATTTTTGTCTAATAATTGACAAAACCATTTTTACTAAATATAGGATTCAAAATTTCATTTAATTTCTACCCATATGATAATAAGACTTAAGGTCTATAGTTGCTTGCAATCATTTCTGCACAAAAAACTGTTACATCAACTATGCACACAAAGTTACCTTGGGCGTACTTTTTTTTTCTATTTATATGATTTATTGACCATAAATTCCAAGAGCTCCTTCTTTGAGTAAGATTAATGTTTGGGGGAATATTATTATAAAAATACAATCTAGGAAGAGGATTGATTTTAGTGAACAAACTGGAAAATATCCTAATGTAAACACTTATATAGGTATAGCACACATAATATACAGGCTGGCGCACCACATTTCCGTCGAATTATATATACGAAGTGACAAAATGTTTTAACACTTTGCCACATTACGGGCACGTTTTAAAATTGTTTTGAAATATACAGAGTGATTCAATAAAAGTTGCGTACCAAAGTTATGAAAATTTAAATGGAACACTTGTATATTATGGCATATTTTGATACTATAGGCTAAATGAAGGCTACTTACTGTTATACTCCCTATACATAACTTAACAGAGACATTTAACTATTTCTGTCTTATATATTTGAGCGAATTATTTTAAATTGTATTTATTGTTTACTCAAAGCATCAGACTCTAAGATAAGTTAAAGTTGAAATCTAAAAATTATACAGAGTGTTTAAAAACAATATTATTATTATTACTTCAAACAGATACATTATTTACTATTATTACTAAAAACTATATTAGTAATTTAGGATTTTCAATTTCAAACTTTAAGGCTGTATTACACTTACCAAGTTCTTGACCAAGTTATTGGCCAAGAACTTGATCAAGTTAAAATTGACGACAAGTCGTGTATTACACTTGTCAAGTCGACTTGGTCAATTTCTTGGCCAAGAACTTGGTGGCTTAGAACATGTTCTATTTTTCTTCTCAACTTGATCAAGTTTTTAGTGATTTCTAGTAATATTCATGTTATAAACTTTTTTGCCAACTGCCTAAAATGTAAATACAAATTCCATTTTAGAAAATTGTTAAAAATGACATGTTAACTTGATACTTCTTGAAAGAATTGTATGCGTAAATTATTTATTTTCTTTTGCATCTCTTGTGCAGTTATTTTTACATTCAATATCAAACGCAAATCTTCGGTAACTTTATTAATTTTTTTGTTTCGTACTTTTGCACTATTGGTACTGCTAATTCATCTAAAAACTTGGCCAAGAAATTGATAGGTGTAAAACAGTCAAGGCCAACAATAACTTGATCAAGAACTTGCCGACAATTTCTTGGCCAATAACTTGGTCAAGAACTTGGTAAGTGTAATACAGCCTTTAGTTTCGTGCAATTCATTTTTTAAATGGCTAATATTTATTAACCTAACGGTTTGATTGGTTTTGTTTCACTATAATTAAAAAGCGTCATAACTAGGTAAACAACAAATACATAGGTACTTTATTAAACAAATAACAAACTCAAGTAGTAAAAGAAAACTAATGTTTTAACAAGTGCTCAAAATGATGTCCTTATTTTTCAATACATAAACGAATTTTCTCTTGAAAGGACTGTTTAACTCTTGTTAAAATACTTGGTGTTAAAGAACGAAACGCTATTCTTATTCTGTCTCTCATATCGTCTGGTGTAGTTGGTGGTGTATCATAGACAATATTTTTGAAATATTTCCATAAAAAAAAACAGAAGTCGTTAGGTCTGGAGAATTTGCTGGCCAATTGAGTGGACCGCCGCGTCCTGTCCACCTATTGAGATATTGCCTATCCAATTCATTTCTAACATTTACTTGAAAATGCGCTGGTGCACCGTCTAGTTGTAACCACATTCTTTGTTAGTTACCATCGAAAAAGAACGTATCACTAGCGTTCCAATTATTCCACCCTACACATTGACACAACATCTGTGTTGCCTTCAAGAGTTCTAAAAAAATGGGAATTTTCGTCCCTGTAGTGGTGAAAATTATGTCTATTAACTAATCCGTTATTGTGGAATGATGACTCGTCCGTAAAAAGTACAAAATCCAAAAGAAATTCATCTTTATTAAACTTCTCTAGAACCCATAAACAAAATACGAGTTGACGATCGTAATCTACTTCCAAAAGTGCTTGGTATAATTGAATACAATACGGGAAAAAGCTGTGCCTTTTTATAATTTTTCCGACGCTCCGCCTGCTTAATTATTCCACTGGCTTCACTTATTTTTCGCTGACTTGTATGCAGCTTTTCTACAAGAGATTCGATAACAACAAAATCATTTTCTTCATTTCCCATAAATGGTCTTTGCCTTTCTGGTTTCTGATAACACTTGCAATAAACTTTCTAATGGCCGCCTGTCAGGGCGATGACGCGTGTTAGGATATTTTTGAGCATAAACTCTTGATGCTTGCAAGTAATTTTCGTCAAACTCTCTAATTACTAAAATCATATCCACCTTTTCGCTTTGAGAATCGGTCCTCATTTTAAATAATTGAAATTATTGAAACGACGTTGAACGGCGATGACGTCTTAACTAATATGTACTGTAACTGTCAAATAATTTATCTGGCTGAAGTAATAATAATTCCGCCTACTTTTGAGAAATAAATTGCAAGGAATTAGTGTTTGAAATTGATAATCCTAAATTACTAAAGAACTGAAAACTCTTATAGTTGCGACCATCATCTGACTAAAAACTTGAACAGAGAATTTTGCACTCCTTTATGTCACTGAAAGAAATAATTTTATTACCTACATATAACCGCCATTTAATAAATTATTTCGAAAACTCTTAAATAAATGAGGTGCAAATCTTTCACCGGCACTTCGACACACTCTTTGACGGCAGTCATTTGGACACTTGATGTAAAACCTCGACTCGATCATCAGTAATAGGGATATTGCCTCATTTTCATATAACAAAAATTCTGTGATATGAATGTCTAATAAAGCTACTAAGTTGATGTAAACATTTTTTGTTATAATCTGCTAAATAGGTAACCGAATAACATTATTATGTTTCAGTGAAAGGACAATAATTACAGATTCAGAATAATCTAAGAAATTGTGATTATGATCGACGGACTTCAGTGAAATCATTCCGGGTTCTTTTTATGCTTCATTCAAAGCGAGATTGTAGATGGTGATACCATTAAGCAATTTATAGGGCAACGTATGAAAATGATTCTATATTCTAATACTGGGATTTATTTTATATTCAATTTTCTTATGGCATGTAAATGTTTTATTGTAAAATGACTCAGCGTTAAAAGTAAAATGACGATCCTCATACTCATAACTAAGAAAAAACATCTCTCTCAACCCTATTTGGTTTATTTTCTAATATAAAATCTCACTCGGAAAACCGAAAATAATGTTTGAATTTCTTTCATTTGAAATTCAAGAATTCGTAATTTATATTGATAACTATGGTGTGTTTACATATGTATATGTTTTTTGTCGTTCACTAACAAAAGTGAATTGGTTTTTTGTCGTCAACTCAAGGCTAAATATGTTTGGGATGAGATGAATAAGGAGATTGTATTCTTGTTAAATATTAAAAATAGAAAATAGATCTTAATTCAAGTTCCCCAATATCGTCATCTGGTGTCGGTTAGTTAAACTTAAAAGGTAACTTATAACAAATCTTAATTTCATTTTTCCAGCAAACATGTGGTTCAAATATAAAATAATGGTAAATTCTAAATCGTAGTGTCCTCTATTTTCATTAAATGAACTAAAACTGAAGGGCTACAATAAAGCCTATCTTATGGGCTCTCTGCTTCTTTCTCTGTGCTTTGGTGAAGTTTGATCAACATTATAAGCACACGCGCTCGGAAGATGCTCCCGCAACCAACACATTAACTTTCCCGTGTGTAGGCCGGATATATTGCTAATGCATAATACACCAATATACACTGCTCAAAATCGTACAGGGATATTTTAAAAATAATAAGTAAAAACAGAATATCGTGTTGTATAAAAATATTTTGCGGAAGAAAAATATGCAGAAAGGTTTTATCATATTATCTTGCTAACATTAGGGTGATTGTGTTTTGTTTGCAACATCTATTTATTAGTTGTCATAACGGCGTGATTTGTCACTTTCCGTTTATCGACGTTGTAGCGTGATTTCTTGCTGCAGAGTTTAAAAACCTTAAATTTTGTGTATGATTTTAGTAATTTTATCAATGGAAAGGCTTCATTTACCGCGCGAAGAAATGCTACGTGCTATTGGCATGTTGCAAGCTGGGCGTCGTCAAGCTGAAGTTGCAGCCGAATTTCAAATTACACGAAGCGTGATAATTAAGTCGCTTATGACACCGCTATAGGGATTACTGGACAAGTACGAAATCAACATCGTGGTAACGGTCGGATTACAATGGCAGCATAAGACCTTTACGTCCAAATTATTGCCCGACGTAATCAAACCTGCACTGCTCGGAAGATACAAAATCAGTTTAACCAAAGATATGGCGTACTTATTAGTGACCAAACTATTCGCAATACGTTACATGAGGCATATTTAAGATCTAGACGACCCTTATGACTTCCACCTCTAACAAGAGGCAATTGCGGAGTAAGTCTTTTATGGACGCTAATCCCAAGAAAAAAATTTAATAAATTCTATATAAATATATACAGTGCCCGCGGAAAAGTCTGCACCATATGGAAAAAAAATTTACTCTTTTAATTTTTAAAATTATCTTTTTGTAGTTTGTTTTTGCATAATTAGAAACCAAAAACTAACCTAAAATATTTAACATATCGCATTTGCTTCAATGCGTAAATGTCATTTAAAAATTACCAACGTCCAAACGTGCCATTATTTGTCAAAATATAAGAAGATGCCATAAGAAAAAGTTGTTTGTACTTTCGCGGACATCCTAAATCCAAAGTTTCGTACAAAAATTTTAATTTTAATTTTTTTTTCATAATTTTGTAAAAAAACGCCTGTATATTTTTTAAGTGTATTTTTCTCTCGAATTCTGATAAAAACCTATGTTACCATGTAATAAACAAAAAAAAAACAATTTGTATTTCAGAATAAGGTATATTTTTTTTAAATAAAAGATTTCGTTAAGAAAAGTGGAGGACATTCTTGGACTATTTTCATATTTTCGTATATTAAAAATGTTTATTTTTCAAACATAATGGTCAAAAAACCTAGAAAATAACACTAGTTGTAAGATTAGAACATGTTATGTACCTAGCCTTGTTTGTTTTAAGCAAAATTTCCTTTAGTATCTCTAAAGCAGGAAATAACAAGCTTATTCTCAAACTTCGATAAATTCACAAGTAGGCCTAGAAAATAATTGCAAATTCTAGACATAAACAACTAAATAAATGTCAGTTTTGTGTATTTCTCTAATAGATTTGTTTTAAAATGTTATCCATGGAAGAAAAAATAGAAATCATTTTAATTCACGGAGGAAATAGAACCAACAGGGATACGGCAAATATTTTTAATCAAAGACACCCTAACAAATTCGTTTCGCACTCTACTGTTGGTCGTATTGTAGATAAGTTCAAGTCATCCGGTTCAGTTCTAAATGATTTTAAGAAGCCACATGTAAACTGGCAAGTTCAGCAGCATGAAGAACATGTATTATTAGATGTAGTAGAGCATAAAACTACATCAATTGCTGCTATTTCCAACAGAACTAGGGCAAAAGAGACTACAGTGAGAAAAATTTTAAAGAAACATAAGTACCGTCCATTTAAGCCAAAATATGTCCATATACTAAAAGAACGAGAGTTTAACGCAAGATTTGATTTTTGTATGTGGTTTCAAGGAGAGCTCGAAGAAACCGTCGTTTCCCCAAAGAAATCATGTTCTCGGACGAAGCAACGTTCTCTTCCAATGGAACGGTGAGTTCGCAGAACTGCAGATGGTGGGCTGATGAAAACCCTAACTTTATCATCGAATGCAGGGACCAATATTCTTTTAAAACAAATGTTTGGTGTGGTATTTTTTATGGTAGATTGATTGGACCCTATTTTTTCCACGAAAATTTAAATTCGCAAAGGTACTTGAACTTTCTCATGACCGAAATAACCGATTTAATTGATGATATGGTATTGGAAGAAAGATCTGTCCTATGGTTTCAGCAAGACGGCGCATCTATACATAGTACACTGGCGGTGAGGAGTTATTTAAATCAATTATTTGGGGACAAATGGATTGGCAGATATTCAGCGTATCCATGGCCAGCGAGATCCCCTGACCTAACTCCGTTAGATTTTTCCTTGTGGGGGTATCTAAAAGAGAAAGTGTACCGCAAACGACCATTTCGAAACATTGAACATCTAGAAAACACAATACGTGACGTTTGCCTAGAAATTCCGGCCACATATTTTGTAAACATTACAAGAGAGTTCTCTAGAAGGATCATCAAATGTGTTGCAAGAGAAGGGAGACATACAGAAATGTATAGTTCGTTTCAAGAAATATGAGCGACTTGTATAAGGTGATAATCCGGATTAAAGAGAAACCCTTTCCTCGAGCTGCAGCGGGTAATTAAGAAGCACTTGAAAAATATCAGGTACGGTCTACAGATAATTAGAAAGCAGCTCGAGGAAAGGGTTTCTCTTTAATCCGGATTATCACCTTATACAAGTCGCTCATATTTCTTGAAACAAATTATAGTATTGTTAACATTTTTTTATTCATTTAGTTTAACTGTATAGTAACGGTATTTTTGTAAAATTGGAATTGTTGACTACGCTTACTTGTAAATTTATTTAATTTTAAGAATTAGAATTGGTTTTTTTTTGAAATTAACTTTGTTAGTTGAAATAAAATTACTTTTTTTTCTCATTTTTAAAAGGTTATTTTCTAGCTTTTTTGACCATTATGTTTTTTAATTTATTTTTAATGGTACATACGAAAATATGAAAATAGTCCAAGAATGTCCTCCACTTTTCTTAACGAAATCATTTATTTAAAAAAAATATACCTTATTCTGAAATACAAATTGTTTTTTTTTTGTTTATTACATGGTAACATAGGTTTTTATCAGAATTCGAGAGAAAAATACACTTAAAAAATATACAGGCGTTTTTTTACAAAATTATGAAAAAAAAATTAAAATTAAAATTTTTGTACGAAACTTTGGATTTAGGATGTCCGCGAAAGTACAAACAACTTTTTCTTATGGCATCTTCTTATATTTTGACAAATACTGGCATGTTTGGACGTTGGCAATTTTTAAATGACATTTACGCATTGAAGCAAATGCGATATGTTAAATATTTTAGGTTAGTTTTTGGTTTCTAATTATGCAAAAACAAACTACAAAAACATAATTTTAAAAATTAAAAGAGTAATTTTTTTTTCCATATGGTGCAGACTTTCCCGCGGGCACTGTATATACATACGTCCAACCGACCATTATATGGGAGAGCATGACGCATCAGTCGTATAATACGTTACTGAATATTATACGCGTGTATTTCGTATTATTAACCTCGCCTTGATGAAGTTTTTATTATGTAAATATCCCTGTACGATTTTGAGCAGTGTATTAAACGAAGGTGCCTATATTTTTTTATGAAATTGCAGAATTATTTTTAAGCATATAAACATATAAGCTTACCACTGCCTTCATCTCCTAAAAGATATCCCCATCCGCCGCATTGAAATCTAGTGCCATCTGGATTGATAAGAAGAGTATTAGAACCAGTGCCTGCTATACAAGTAATGCCTCCGCGCCTTGATGTAGCTGCTATTGAGCCTTCTGTATCGCTACCAATAGCATAACGTTCACTCAACTCTGGATAATTTTCCAATAATCCTCTTACTAGTTCTTGATTAGTTTCTTCTTGTTCGCAACCGCTTAAACTTAAGCCCTAAAGTTATTGAGATTAAATTATTAATAAGAATTTAACATTCTTTTGAAAATAATATGTTAAATAACTTATACTGTACATATATGTCATACTACTTATACAGTAGTATAACATGAAAATCAAAAACAAAAACTGTCAGATCGGTGATGCAGCTTTAAATATTGTATTAATTATCTAGTTCTTTTTTGTATGTATATAGTTCCGAATTAGCTTACGCATTAAAAGCTTCTTAAGACACGTTTCAGACATTTAGCTTATATTATGCTAAACTTGTCAATATTAATTCTGAACTACTTTGGATTAACGTTAGTTCCGATACAGCATTCTAAGCCTAATTATGTTTAAGCACATCAAAAAAGCGAATTAATAACTAAAAAGTGTAATGATGATGATCTTTTGATTCTCTGGAAACATTAACAATCGGACACTTTTTTCTGCGAGATCACATTGATGTAGAATTATCACACGGAAGATGCAATGTTCTACTGACTATTTTTTGAATAGATATTTATCAATAGGAGTCACTATAGTATTTCCAAGTTGTCGTCTGCCTTTAATGACCTTAAGCAACAGTAATGTACCCACTCCTTTAATGAAAATGCAAAATCATCAAACTATCTATTTAAATGTAAGAAACAAATAAGAAGAGACAAAAACATAATTTATTAAGAAACAGCATTAATTGTATATTATTTTACACTTTTAGTTTAAATAAATATTTAATTAAGTATAGTTAGTATAAGTTATAATAATCCTCAAGATAAATTGTATGTAGAAAGTTCAAATAATTTACTAAATAGATCTTAGGGTAAGAAAGTTAGAGTGAATTTAAGTAATGCAGGTTGCAGATACTATAAAATAATTTACAAGGGAAATTCTCCTTAAAAAAATATAAAAAAAGTACTACATACTGTAACGTTGAAACGGATATAATTTTTATAATAGTGTATTCATGACTAGTTAAAATACATTCACTATTTTTAAAATATTCATGGTTTAATATCTTCGGCATTATTGTGATGGACGAAAACGCCAGGGAAGAATATACCAGTCACAGGCGATGTTCCTCCTATATTTCCGATCAAGAGAACTAGAAAGACAAAAATACGAATAAAATTAGCAAATGGAGAGAGAAAATATTTACCAAGTAAAACAAACAGCATCAATTTTATCTACAAATACAAATAAATAAGTGTCATTGAGATTGAAGTCAAGAATATCAAACAGATGCACCAATATAAAACAGCATAAATTTATATGTAACTAAAGAAGAAGACAGTACGACCAACTTATGGTACTAAGACAGGGGGCGTTGAAGGAACGACGTTCCATTGTTTATCTCTATAAAAGACGATACGCAGACGCATTAGAGGGAGTTCTACCTAGCTCCCGATCACGCTCAAACTTCCAATTCAAACGTACCAGGAAATATACCTTGGATGAATAGCGTTCTTTTGTTTCTAATTATTAACGATTTCTGCCTTCCAAGAAAAACAAGGGGGACAGAAAAAGCAACGCTTCATGATACGTAGCAAAATATATAAACACGTATACTATAGAAATATATAACAATAAAAAGTAAGTAATGCACAATAATGTCGTAATTAAATACCAAAGGTTGAGTTTTTTTTTTATTTTTCAATGACCGTTCACCCTTAGTTTATAATTTTGCTCTACTAGTTTAGAATATTTAGATAGCAGAAAACTAATCTATCTGGGTGCAATGTGCGAATGTTTACTCTAGGTAATTAGTTAACTCATAATCATAAATATTTCAGTTTTCCTTTATTAAAATACAAAAAAATAATAATTTAATTTTTTATAATCCATCGAATTGGAATATTGTTGACAGCGGAATGCTGATCGATCTGGGTAACTTGTGCGAATGTTTGTTCTAGGGGATTAGTTGATGCATAGTCATCAATATTTTTATTCTCTCTCATATAATAATAAATAAAGTCTGGTTGACGTACATGGAAGAGTTGTTTCAAAAAAGTCATAAGAGAAGATAAACAGTATTGTGTAGAAACTATTTCACTGAGAATAATTTCAAAACAACACATTTTATGTAAATAAATGAACATTAATAGTTTTTTGTTGTTGTTGTTTATAAATAAATAAAAATAAGCATAAGTATTGTATGTAAGATTAACACGAAAATAAATATTCGTCATAATTATTAAAAAATGAATATCCTGTGTTTAATTTAAACCCTATCCCATAGAAGTATAGATCAGAGAAAGACAGGTAAGAAAGGAAGTAAACCACTGTAGAACCCACAAGATTTATAAGTATGCCATCATGTTAAATCTGTAACATTAAATTTTTCTTTACCAGTCCTAATAAAAAGGACATCCTGCTTTGAGATAAATTTTAAAAAAGGTAGAGGTTATAGCAGTATGTACAGTTTGAATGTTTATGGACAAGTTTTTCCAAATTAAGTTTTAAATATTTTTATCAGCTTAATAAATAAGTGCGAAATGTATCATTTGCGAAATATTTCCAACGAAAACGTTTTTTGGCAAGAGCGAAAGTGTCCGAATTTTAAAATTGTTGGTATACAAAACGTGTTACAAATTAAGGTTTATAGATTTCTGTACTGAAAATGCATTATTTGCGAGATATTTTCTAGAAAAATGTTGTTCGATAGGAGTAAAGTTGTTACTTTTACTTCCGGCCCAAATTTTGAAATTTTTTTATACAAAAAATCCTTCAAATCACAATCTAAATAGGTACTCTTAAGGCTGGTTTATAATGGCCATAATCGTAAATTTATTTTATGGATGCATCGTTTTGGCAACCGACACGGAAAGCATGAACTAAGGACAATGACTCAATGCCACTAAAAATTCCCTTGCACCGGAATTTAAATATTACTGTATCTATGTTTTATTTAATACTCGACTATTCGGTATAATACAAATACCATTTTATAACGATATGATTATGCTTATATGCAACTATAACATTGCCAATATGTTGAAATAGCATTAATAACCTGCAACTTCAAATTCATATTATGCTAAAATTGATTAGTCTATATGCCCGATAACTTTCAAAATCGCTGCTAAAAAACCCTATAAACTGCGCTTATGGGATACTAATGTCGAATTCGACAATTAGTTTAAAGGCAAGCAGGAGTTTAAACTGTAAAATATAAAAATCGCTAAAATGTAAATGCCAGCGGCGTAATCACTTACAGACCCATTATATTATTTCTATGACAGTTAATTTTATGACTGTCATAGAAATAGCTATGGCTATTGATAATGGAGAAGTAGTTCCAAAGAATAGCAAAAGAAACGGGAGATAGTGATTACTTCCAGGCAAGCTCAGCTACAGTTATAGTGAAATAACAGTAATATGTATCCCGCTGGTAAAACATGGGGAGTGGAAGCGGACATAAGAAACAGGGTATGATAAAGTGGTACTCCTCATTTTAACGTACGCAGCCGAGATATGGGAAGAGCGGAATAAAAATACAAGAGTCAACTAAACGCGGCTCAGAGAGCATTTTTATTGGCAAAAAGTAGGAAATTCCGAACGACACTAACGAGTGCTTGATAAGTCATAGAAGGGAAGCCGCTTTTGAATATAGTAGCACATGCCAACTGGATGAGTGAATGCGAAACAACCAGAAATAAGTATGAAAGAAAAATCAGGCTCGAAGAACGAGTGCAATCGCACAAGGATCACAAGGATATCTACATAACTAAATAGAGGAAGTAGAAGACGAGAACGAAGAAAAAGTGGGTGATATTGTGATGTGTCGAAGAAGAACGGAACAATATTAGTGTTAGTAGTGTGGCTATAGGATAACATACCTAAAACGAAAGACCACTATTGACTACCAGACTCTACGATCATCATTAGCGCGGACCTGAATGGAATGTCACTGGCCTGCACAAAAGTTCGTATTCAGAGTGCGACAGGAGAAGAAGTATGAATTTATACCGACTCCAAAAACGCAAACACAATATAGTGCAAGAGAATGTAGTTAAGAAATATATGGTAGCGGATGTGACATGGAACTGAACGTGAAGATAAGGTATATGAAAGGGAGGGAGTGGCAGAGAGGACGCACTGCGGACTACGAAGCAAGAAGAGAGGAAATGTGAACCTGACCGTGACGAAAAAAAGAAGAGAAACGGTGAGACGGAGTAAAGAGTGCATGAAAAAAAAGGCAAAACATATGGAATAATGGTGTAACAGAAAGATATGTTTGGGTAATATTCTCAGAAGTCGAATCAAGAAAAACCAACTGACGAGAAAAGCTATCCAATTATTAATCGAAGATCTACTCTAGAGATTTTACTTAAGAGTTGAAGGAATGCAAGTGACATGGATAACAGACGGGCTAGACGAATATCCTGAGAAGCAGCCTGTGACACTGTGGAATAGTGGAAGAATGTAGTAGTAAATTCACTTGGAGAAGGTTTTAATAAGTTCGCGGAAGAGTGCATCGATGAAGAGTACATACAGAGTCTATTAGAAGAGCAGAGAAGAACTTTTGTTCTAATTATTACTTTCTGAAATAATAATAATAATAATAATAATAAAACTCTTTGCTGTTTTATCAATAATATGTTCCAACAAAAGCCTCTTCTTTAGATATAATGGAAAATTTAAAAAAAATTAAACAATTATATCTCTTTAATTCAGTAAAATTATTTGTAGTATTTTAAAATCTGCATAGTTTCATTGTAAACCCGCCTGAATAAAACAATTAATTTAGTAAATAAACAATTACATTCTAAAAAGTTTATAGCTGTCAAAATAAATATTATTGCTGCATAACAGTTTTATGAATAGTTGATCAGAAACTGGTAAATAAAGTTATTGAACTCTGATTAAATCATTTATTAGATAAAACTTCAAAAAAAAGATCGTTATAAAGATAAAGTTTTATACAAAAATTTAATGAAATAATAACACTGTGCAAGTCTAAAAACTGAACAACCGGGGCACATATCAGGTAAAGTCAATTCGGGTACGCTGAATTCAGTGGTGCCAATCGTTTTTTTAGCTTAGGTTATTTAATCGAATTATTTCAATAATAAATTTAATTTTTGCTGCAATATTTTTAGTATTTAATTATTTTTTTTTCGTTAAAATTGGAATGGATTTTCACTGTTTTGGTAAAATACACTAAATAGAAGCCATTTTACGAAAAGAATGATCGATTTAGCCAAAAAATACAATTTTTCACGTTTGTTCGCAAGAAAATTTCAAATCATTTCTAAAATAATTTATTTTGCATAAAATATAAGCAAATAAAATAAAATTCAACTACACATTTTAAATTATTAAAATTGTGTCCTTCCTTTAATTTTTTTTTTCAATTATCATGTTCAATTTCACTTTCTTCTTGTAAATTCCAACAAATATCTCCTAATAGAGCATCAATCTTCTTTGCGCTGTACCAGTGTTCGAGTCTTGCTGTTATCTGATGAAAGCGTTCACCATGCTCATCAGATTCGGCTGGTGACTGTTCGGCGAATTTTTCGATATGACAATGAAGAAAATTTAATTTCAATGACATACTAACACCGATGTTGTGGAAAGCGTCAAGCATATTTTCAATATGTATGCGACAATCTTCGGATCGACGAGCCCCAAGTACATTTTCAATGACCGCCTTTAAATAGTCCCATGCCAGAAGCTCTGCATCACTAAGAGCGCTTTCGAATAGTCTGTCCTTCATCAAACGTCGAATATCTGGTCCATTAAGTATTCCTGTAATAAAATAATGTTAAATTAAATTTCAATTGGTCAAAACCTAGATTTTAATACTAACCCTATAATGTTATGTCGGCGCAATCTAATTTCTTCACGTATAGGCCAGTCCCGTTTTTCGTATTGATCGCCAGCATAACAAGTGTCCCATAAACACATAAAACACATACTTTTTGTGTACCCCAATTGCAAACCAGTGAGAATTGAAGCCACCTTCAAGTCTGCACAAATTTTCTATTTGTGATCATTGTATTTCACTAGATCGATGATTTTTTCAATGATAAGTAGTTCTCCTTTGTATTTGTGCTCAGTGCAATCGGAACGGAATTTTTTGAGTTCGTAACGTGAAGTAGAACTGCTTTCAAACTACTTTTGGACGAATCGATAAATAGTCTTCAGTTTTCGGGTTTATATTCATGGTGCAATGTTAAAACCAAACCGTGGATACCGTCACAATAAGCCAACGAATTAATCTCAATTGATTTCAAAAAATGACGATGACGGCCGATTGATCCATATACACGAGCGTCTGGTGCCAAAATGTTTACTCGTTTCAATTCTTTAGCTAAGAGAATCGACTGTCGCTGTGATAACTTGAGGCGGCGTGTCATAATATGAAGATGGTTTTATGTAATTTCAATATGGTTGCAATATGGAGTGACGTTTGATGGTACATATTCGGATACGTACACCTGACTCTCCAGCAGTTTCAACAGTTGGCGGTGTGTATTCTTCATTAGGGCTCTGTTTTTTTGGGATGGGTATGTTTTCGGAGTGCGGTAATGGCAACTGTACAAATTTTGTTGCTTTGTATGTCATAGAACGAATCTTATTTCTGTTGGTTCTGAAAATATAATTCACGCACGCGTAACATTCAGCTAAATTATGTACTTGTAGGTCCGTCCAAATTATAGGAATACCACAAGGCATATATTCCATTGATTCAATTTTTTCAAGCATCCTGTACAAATGATAGACGGGGCCCATTCCACATCGTGAAAAATTTCTTGATTGAAATATTGGCGATATATTTCAACTATGTTCGGAGTAATTTTACGCCGATTAGGCATGATAGTGTATTTTCCGCAAACATAACAAAACTTATTGAATTTTATTGCTCCACATATATCCATTTTATATATTTTAAAACGAGTAATTTCGCAAACCGATCAAAATACGCACTGAAAAAACCAAACAGAACTTGTAAACGAGGAGGTTGTTTAGACCAAATGTCAAAATTATCAAAATATGCAATAATACACAATATGTTTGATGGTTATATATAAAGTCCCTAGATATATAAAGTACCGCAATTGGTTTGTCCCATTATAACGGCGCCAAAATCGCGGTGATTTGGTGACATTTAGTAGTTATTTAGTAATTCGTACGCATATATACAAATAGACGATAAGACATATCACATTGAAGTACCCGCGGTAGTCTAATGGTAAGATGTTCGCTTCACACGCGGGCGGCTCGGGATAGCATCCGCACGGGACAAGATTTTTCCAGAAAATAAAAATACAATTTTCGCGTATTGAATTTGTTAAGTTAAAAAAACGGGCAGATTTTTAAATTTGGCGCCAAAATGGCGGTAATTGCGGTACTTTATATACAGGCTGTCCCAGATAGTGTGCTCACCATTGGGATCTCGTAAACGGTAAGAGATAGAGAGTTGGTTAAATGAGACAAAATGTACGTGACACCTGGGTTTACTTTTTTAAATAAAAAAACTTTTAAAAAAATGAACGATACGTGCGCTATAGGGGAAAAACTAAAAATCGGCAATTTTAATTTCGTCGTTTAACGTATTTCATGTAAAAGATACCGAAATACTATTTTGACATTATGAAGGTACTTTTTTACGCAGAATTCAAATTTGGTATTGCAACCTCTGAAGCTTTTATACGTTTCGAGATTTTTATACAAACTTTCTTATTTTAAATACAAATCGTAGGCGGCTTTGACTGTATCAAAAAGAGCATAATTTGCTGATTTCAATGATGTATAACACTTTGGGTTTATTTGTAGAAATAACAAAGTTACAAGAATAATTAGCATTTTTTTTTGTTTTATACTTACCTGTTCCTGGAAACAAAATACAAAAATGACTGAAAAGTAAATAAAACACTAACTTCACATACCTAACTATTTATTTACTACTAGTAAATAGATAAATTACATTAAATGCTCAAAAAGTCCTCCATTGTTATTGATACATAACTGAGCTCTTCTTAGTGTGGAATTAATCACTTTTTCTAAAATACGTCCATTTATCCCATGAAACTCTCTTAAAACACAAGCTTGCAGTTCCTCCACATTATTAAATTGTGTTTTATACACCTTATTTTTTATGTAACCCCAAAGGAAAAAATCCATTGCGGTTAAGTCTGGGGAACGTGCAGGCCATGAAATGGGTCCTCGATTACCAATCCACCGATTACCAAATCTATTATTTAGGTAATTCGTAATAATGTGAGCATTATGTGCTGGTGCCCCATCCTGTTGGAAATACATATTCGCAGTTAGATTAAGCGGAATATCGTCTAGAAGATCTTCTATTTCACCTTGAAGTAAGTTCAAATAGCGTTCACTCGTTAAATTGTTATTGAAGATAATAGGTCCAACTATTCTTCTGCCGATAATACCGCACCACACATTGAACCCAAAACGTTCTTGATGTCGAGCTTCATGTAGAGCATGGGGATTTTCTGTCCCCCAATAGTGAATATTATTTCTGTTAAATAACCCATTGTTCGTAAATCGAGATTCATCTGACCACAACACATTAAACAGAAATGTAACATTGTTGTTATTCTGATTAATGTACCAATGACAGAAACGAGTCCGCCTCTCTGCGTCTCCTGGTTGGAGTCCTTGGCTAATGTGGACTTTGTAAGGATGATATCGATGCTTTTTTAATATTCTATGGGCTGATGTTCTAGGGATTCCGGTGTTGTTTTCTATTTCTCTTGTGGAAACTTTTGGATTTTCACGCACCTGATTTAATACAATAACTTGGGTTTCCTCATCTAATCTTTTTCTATTTCTTTTCGGTTTACTAAAGGCACCGTATGTTTTTAGATTTACTTCTAATCTTCGAAATAAAGTTTCGTGTGGTTGCCGTCGATCTGGGTACAACTCCAAATAATGATTAGCTGCATTCCTTGAATTTTTGTGAGCCAATATGTAACTTTGAAGCATATCATATTTCTCTTCATTATTAAATTTCTCCATAACGTGAACAACAATAAACAAGTAATAAAACGAACCAAAACAACAAATGCGGTGATTTTTAAATAAACGAACAAAATAGCAGACTAAATAACACAAAAATAAACGGATACGTAACTTGCTTGTAAATAAATTTGACAGATACTACTTATTGTCTTAATAATTCAATGCTGCCTCTGATGTATAGCCTATGCATTCATAAGGATACCAAAAATTGCACAAATATCATTATAACTTTGTTATTTCTACAAATAAACCCAAAGTGTTATACATCATTGAAATCAGCAAATTATTCTCTTTTTGATACAGTCAAAGCCGCCTACGATTTGTATTTAAAATAAGAAAGTTTGTATAAAAATCTCGAAACGTATAAAAGCTTCAGAGGTTGCAATACCAAATTTGAATTCTGCGTAAAAAAGTACCTTCATAATGTCAAAATAGTATTTCGGTATCTTTTACATGAAATAAGTTAAACGACGAAATTAAAATTGCCGATTTTTAGTTCTTCCCCTATAGCGCACGTATCGTTCATTTTTTTAAAAGTTTTTTTGCTTAAAAAAATAAACCCAGGTGTCACGTACATTTTGTCTCATCTCTTACCGTTCACGAGATCCCAATGGTGAGCACACTATCTGGGACAGCCTGTATATCTAGGGACTTTAGTTATATAAAAACACTGATGCCATCTGTTGGAAAATATCTCAAACTGAATGCATAATTTTTAAATGTGTATAATCATAACTCAATTTTGTTTCTATTCATATCTTATGCAAAAATAAAGTATGTTATAATTTAATTAAATGACCTAACCTAAAAAAACGATTGGCACCACTGAATTCAGCGTACCCAAATTGACTTTACCTGATAGGTGCCCCGGTTGTTCCAAATAAATATTGTCAATTTCGTGCACAGTGTAATTAAACGTTATCTTATATGATCTCAACTACAATAAGCTTTAGCTATAGTCAAATAAATTGAAATAAGAAACTCACTTATTTAATAAGCAAAATGTTTATAGGTTATTTCTCTATTGAATTAGCAAATCCTTATACGTAACCCTCAATATAGTTCATTGTTTTGTATGTTGGGGGTAATATCATAAGAGTTTGTGTTTATCCGGATAAACTTTCATTTTCACAGTAAGCTTGGTTGCTTGGTAACTGATACCCCTGCCTGATTGGTCTATATTGTGAAATGTGTATGAATATCGACAGGCCCGAAGTTCACACACAATATATGTGTTTGTACGTAGTTAAATACTACGACTTGCGTATAAATTGCCTTATTTCAATCACTTACTTTTCGCTAGTAATACTATTTTATCGTTGTACAACATTACAATTATACAAGTAATCATGTTTTTTCTGTCATGTATACTAGCATTTTAGTAAAACTTTAATTCTAATATTCACCTTGCAGTAATACATTCAATTTAGTAATTAATGAACCACTACATGTTGGTAGTTTAGTTCAATAGAGATAAGTTCCGCCTGTTTTGGTTCCCATATCTATTTGTGTACGTTTCGTAAACAGAGCTCGGAATTGGAAAGCTAATCGCTTAAAGTGATCATCAAGATTCGGCAAGATTTTTTCTTAGTATTGGATTAAGTGCAGAAAAGTAGTAGCTGCTACTCGTTACTATACCTCAACCGAAGTTTAATTGGCCACATAACGTTGGCAGTTTTGATTAATCTATATGTACCTAATGTTAAATATTCAGTTTACCGTCGCTTCCGACAAAACATGTATCGATGTGTTTGTTTTGTTCCTGTATTTTCCTTAAGCAAAACTAGACATGTAAATTCGTTCGTTGGTTAATTAATCGTTTATGGATAATTATGTTTGTCAGCATTGTGATTACATATTGTTAAAATAGCAATTCTTTATGTTAATTAAATTTTGACAAGCAGTTCGACGATATCTGCGGTAAATTTAACAAGTCCTATTACGCAATTTATAAACTAAAACCCACTTTTTCCCGCATAAATCTGATCAAAGTTTACTACGCCCTGGTCCAATCCGTCATGACTTACAGCGTGTTAACCTGGGGGAGGAGGGGGGATCAACTGGGAGCGGGTATTTGTGGGACAGAAGCGAATTATTCGTCTGCTCTTTGACATGCGATCGAGGGATTCGTGTAGGAACGTTTTTAAGGTGAATGGGATACTTACGTTTCCTTGTATTTTTATTTACAATATAGTTGTATTTATAAAGCAAACTTTGTTCTTTTGTTCGGCCCTATTCCGCTGGTACATGCAGAACAAATTTAATCGCCCTTCCAAAACATACAATAGCACTATTTGAAAAGTCTTCCTACTATTCTGGTGCTAAGCTCTTTAATAAGTTGCCGTACGAGATCAGGAGCGTCGGCGTCGGGTCTATCGCAGCATTTAAAAGAAAAGTCAGGGAGTTTTTAATTGTGCATACGTTCTATGCAAATCACGATTTTTTAAGTTTTAAATAATTTTATACCTTCTGACAATATTATATTGTTATTGACTACTTTACAGTCTATTTTCAATTTTGTGTCTTTTCATAATTTTAACCCTATGTACTTGTATTATTTTTATTTACAATATAAAAGTATGAACATATTAAAAACCCAAGCAGCAAAATCACAATTTTAGAGAAGGATGAAAATATATATTTGCTAATGTAGGACTAGTGTTCATACAGTGATTTTGCAGCTAGGGAATAGTTTTTGTATTGTAATTTATTAGTATTACTATTTTTCTCATACGAAAGAAATTAGTTTTAACATAAGAAACACGAAATAAATATTCACTAATTGAACAGAAATTTAAGGTGAATCAGTGCTTCATTTGATTCATCAAGTGAAGCACACTAGTTCCTAATATCTACACAAACACTCCAGCAGTCAGGCGACATTTTCATACGGCCAATCAGCAAAAATATTATGAAGATTTCTTGAGTGGTCTGCATTATAAAATATGCACACTAATGTCATTAACAAAACTTAATTAATAACTTGTGAAGACAAATTGTACGAACGATATATCCATTAAGGAAATTTACATTTGTTACAAATATAATAATAACTCAATGCCTAAGCAATTTTTGTAAAACTGTTGAGGGATGTTTAAACATCAATTATCATTATTATTATTTAAATTAACAGATATGGAACCAATTTTTATGATTCTAAGATAAAACATCAATGACAATAAAATAAATATGGTCTATTTGTAAATGATTGTTTCGTGCCGTAATCGCTTTAATTATTTATAAGTGTTATCGCACGTAAAGGTGGATATGTCAGATATGTTTGATTTTTGTTTGTTTATTTCATCAATTACCAATTATATTATATTATAAAACTTCTTTTATTGTATGCATTTCAATGCATACAATAAAAGTTTTATAATACACAGATTAATTCTTTAAAATAGTAACGAATGAAACAGATTAACAAAAATCACACTGTAAGATTATAAAGACGAAGCAAAAAACCAATACGTTTAAAACGTAATTAAAAACCAATTATTATAATATATATGTTTTTAATGTTTGACAAATGAATTTTGAATTTTAGTGAATTTCCATGCTATGTGTTCTATGTTTTTACTTTCTTATACGTAGTATAAGGAAGTATTGTGATGATGAAAATTTTCGACCTCGAGATTTTTGCAGATGTCCACGTTTTGAGGTCCCCTGATACCAAAAAAGTGGTTTTTAAAAAATGTCTGTGTGTCTGTGTGTCTGTGTGTGTGTGTGTGTGTGTGTCTGTGTGTGACCACGATAGCGGTCAAACCGCTGCAGATATCAATTCCAAATTTTGTATTTACGAATATAATCTCCCTCTTGAGAACTGATTAGATTTTGAGCAAAATCGGCAGACCGGAAGTAGTAGTTTACTTCAGTGAAAAAATCGAATTTTGCAAATATTTCGTCAATTACTAAGTTTAAACAAATTTATAAAGAATTCAAATGTACTCAAAATTAAATTTGAGAAAAATTGTTTTAATAAAGTTTTTCGAAATTCCTACCGGAAGTAGGTCTTTTACTCTTATCGAAAATCAGTTTTTTGCGAATATCTCGCAAGTCATGCTTTCTAGGCAAGTACATTAAGAGTATAAAAGTATTTAGAACATACTTTTAAATATCTTTTGTATAAAAAAAATTTCAAAATTCAGACCGGAAGTACCACTTTTACTCTTATCGAATAGCGATTTTTTGCAAATATGTCGTAAATTATGCATTCTATATATATTTATGAAGAGTACAAAAGTATTTAGAGTTGGATTTGGAATATTTTTTGTATAAATGAAATTTCAAAATTCGGACCGGAAGTAACACTTTCATACGTATAAGAAAGTCGTGTGGTGGCCACACCTAATTTTTTGACAAAAATCTTATATACATCGAAACGTCAAAGTAAAATTTACTCTATTAATTAAAAAAAACACATATCCAAGAAAGAAAAGTCGTAAAGAACATAAAACTTAATACATACCAATGCTGTTAAAGGAGTGGTTTCAGGTATTTGTAATTCTCTTTTAGCATTATTGACCATGGCAGCAATCCTATTTCTACACTCTGTCATTCCAAGTAAAAAATGATTGGTTCCCAGGCCAGACGTTTTCGACAACACTTGTCCATTTGTATCTAGCAATACTAAAGTTGAATATGTTGCACCACTGAAAAATACAAATACCGATAGTATGAATTTAGAGTAAAAGAAATATACAGGAAACACATTTTTTATATATACAAGGTGAGTCATCTGCGCGGGTAAGGCCGATTATGCCTTTATGAGTAAAGAAATTTCGAAGCGGTTTTTTTTTGTTTTAATAGCCGTTGGATAGGAGCACATTTTAAAAATATTTTGTACTATACAGAGTGTTTCATAACTTGGTAGCTAACCGTAGTTATAGTTTTTTAAATGGAACACCCTATATATATTATTACATTTTTGTTTTACCCGTACAATTTTTAGTCAAAAAGTTATAAGACAGTATTGTTCACCCCACACTGACACGAAATTGTTGCATTTTCGGGTTCGAAATGAACAACTCATGCAAATTAAAACATTTGCATGAGTTACTGCACCATTTGGTCTAGAAAGTAGGAAAAAACCTGCAGAATAAAAAACCTACATCACATTACCACAAAGCTAAAGGTCTTTAGTTGTTAAGATTCAAGCAACAGCTTTTGATTTAAATTATGTAATTCCGAGTATCCAAATCCAAACTTAGCAAGAGGACATTTTTCAACAATATTGTTGCGTTTTCGGGGTCGAAATGAACAACTCGTGCAAATGTTTTAAAACTGTCTGTATATTTACAGACTTAAAACTAAGTACAATATAAAAATATAAAATAAATGTAACGCACTTAAAACTACTACGAATAAATTAAAACACGTATTTATTTCTACACTACTATTTATGTTTGTAATATTTATGTAATAAAACTGCACCGCTTATATTTATGTTTATTTGAACTGTTCAGTAAATACCGCGCTCGACTACTATTGAATGAATGAATGAGAATGGTAGAACATACCGAAACAATATTGTTAGAGATATTCTAATAAATTAAGTGAAACGAAATCAAGTGTTTTTTAATTTTATCTACCTTAAAGTATATATAAATTATGTTTCACCAAGAACAGACAGCTATATCTATAAATTGAATGAATTCCATTGAAGGAATGAATTCCTTATCCTAGCGGCGGCATTTATATCGACAGACAAAGGGTCTAGAGGAATACCAGCAACTTCTGGCTCTCTTCTACTACATTCCAAACTTTCTGTCGCTGAGTGCATGATTTACGACTTGTTTACCGGCAGTTGATTTACAACTTGTTTACCGGTACGTTTTTGTCGTCGCCCGGATTTCTGCTTCTTTTGACGGCTTGTTTCGTTACATTGCCCCCTTCTTAAAAACTGCGTTTTGTCCCGAAACACGCTATTCCATGTTCTTGTTGTTGGTGGATGACGGAATCTACATTGTGACCCACGGGTGCACCCAGTTGTCTTGTAGAAATGGCAATCCACCGTTTTAGGTTGTATAACGGGCTGATTGGTCCGATAGCTGCATACGACTATTTCCATACCAGTATACCGAAACAACACCTCCAGCATGTTTCTTACGATTCACCATTCCAGACCGTCTAATCCAGCATCTTTATGTTTTGTTCGAGTGCACGTCCTCGTAGATCAACAAGGGACTCCTATAATGCATGATAGGTCGGCTTTTCGTTTGAGACTTCTTTTGTGACCAGGTAAAAAATAGATCGTCCGTCACGCTTTATCTCCAGGGTTTTACCAACCCTTGGCTTTTGTTGCATCGGTTCATTGACTCCGTCATATCTCCTCTTGAATTCCACGGCAATCCCTCTACGCATACATAGGTCCTGGGCCACACAGTGAGCTAGGGCATAATCACGGGATACCGTAAAAAGATCCTGTTGCTTCTCCGTGGTAATTCCAAAACGAGCCTTCCTGGTACCAGAATATTCTTTCATGAAATTCCCAAAAGTTGGCTCTCTATGTTTTCTGGTAATTTGTCGCGCATCCGTTACTTCGCCGTTGTTACGTCCATGGTATGGGGCCAATCGATTGAAACGCACCACCCTTGACTTCTATGGGGTGTTCGTCTTTGCGGTCCATTGCTGGTGGCACAAGTTGCAAATTTTCGGCACCATTCCTTTACATCTCGTGTGCAATTCATCCAATAAAATCGTTGGCGCACTTTCTCGTATGTCTTGTGTACGCCCCAGTGTCCTCCGGACCTGTCCTTGTGGAGCTGTTGCAGTACATCAGGTATCCTTTTCTTAGGGATGACCACCTGTATCCTTTGCCCATATCCATCTGTGTTTTCCACAACACGCTTGAGTAGGCCATTCTCCACCTTCAGAGAGACCCACTGAGTCCAGTAGGATTTCAGTCCCTGTGAACGAGGAGCTACTTCTTGCCAAGCTGGTCTGTGACCAATACCTTTCCAAACCATCAAGGAACCAAGGCCTTCATCAGCTTCCTGTTCGGTCCTCAAATTGTCAGGTTGCCACTGATCTTCAACCACGGTAGTTCTAAGTGTGTTGGCCGATTTTTCTTCTACCCGGTCTTGTAGACATGGTCTCCTTGAAAGAGTATCAGCGTTTTGGTGTTTAAGGGATGCAATTTGCGCTATTGCTTTTGAGGCTCTATGATACTAGGTCGACCATTGCCTCCGCTCATAATCCCGTTTTAGTTTTCTTGCTTGCTTCGTTATGGGTTTATTAGGCTCCTTCTTGCATTTACTGCGAACATGGCCCATTTCACCACAATTCCAGCATCGGAGAGTTCTTCCCTTAGGTTACACCTGATGCACTAATCGTCGGATTTCCTGTTCTAAGGATTCTTCGGCTTCTGGTAGACTCTGACAGAACATACTCTTGCCGGGTTTCGAGAGAACAGTTTTGCGGTTTCGAACACCAGATCGTGTGCCAAAGCATCAATTAAGGTTTTTGGTCTTGCCGGCCTCAGTGCTAGTTATGTATCGCCATCTCGAAGACCATCTATGAATGTCTGCATAGCCAACTGTTCTGAGAAGCTATCTGGAGCCGTTGGGTATGCCAGACGAACCAAACGGGCGATATCCGCTTCGAATTCTTGGAGGCTTTCACCCTTTTTCTGCAGACGAATCTTCAATTGTATATGATAAACCTGCTCCATGTGTGCATGCCCATACCTCATCTCAAGACGCTTGATAATTGAGGGTAGTCTTGATACTCTTCCGGAAGTAAGGTCTGTAGAACGTCACTGGCCTCTCCTCTTAACGACACAATCAGAGCAGTAGCTTTCTCCCGGGATGTCCATCCATTTGCTCCTGGAGCGGCTTCGAATTGTTTCAGGTACGTCATCCATGACGTCTTCCATCGAAGGTAGGAGGTTTTACCTTTGCCCTTGCTGTTCGGCAGAACTTCAGGCTTTCGCTTGAGGTGTCATGGGGACTGCAGTCGTTCATCGCTGGCAATCGAAGCTGAACTTTAAATTCGTCCCTCAATTTCTGTTCTACGGCTTCGATGGCCTCAGAAAGTTCCTGTCTCATATACGAAGAAGTCTTCTGAATGTCTTCCTTGAAAGTAATCTCGACTTGTTTTGAATTATCTGCAATTTCATTTTTTAAAGTGTTTTCCAAAATCTTTGAATTATTTAACATCTCATCTTTTAGAGTCTCCATAGTAATCTCGAATTGTAACATCTCGTCTTTTAGGGTCTCCATAGTAGTCTCGAATTGTTTTGAATTATTTGCGATTTCATCTTTTAGAGTCTCGAATTGTTTTGAATTATTTGCAATTTCATCGTTTAAAGCGTTTGAATTATTTGCAATTTCATCTTTTAAAGCTTTTGAATTATTTGCAATTTCATCGTTTAGAGTCTTCGTTATTAAGCTTGGATCAGCCTGTACTTGAAACAAATATTTCTCGGGATCCTTACCTTCATTTATTAGAATGTCACGAAGCCGGTCCTGGAGAATTATTTTTTTCAGACGTATATGCGTCCCTTTCTTCTAATTCTGTCCTTATCTCGGGGAGCTTTAATTCTTCCAAACGTTTGGTAGCCATTTTTTTTGCACTTATTGTTCACCCCACACTGACACGAAATTGTTGCATTTTCGGGTTCGAAATGAACAACTCATGCAAATTAAAACATTTGCATGAGTTACTGCACCATTTGGTCTAGAAAGTAGGAAAAAACCTGCAGAATAAAAAACCTACATCACATTACCACAAAGCTAAAGGTCTTTAGTTGTTAAGATTCAAGCAACAACTTTTGATTTAAATTATGTAATTCCGAGTATCCAAATCCAAACTTAGCAAGAGGACATTTTTCAACAATATTATTGCGTTTTCGGGGTCGAAATGAACAACTCGTGCAAATGTTTTAAAACTGTCTGTATATTTACACACTTAAAACTAATTACAATATAAAAATATATAATAAATGTAACGCACTTAAAACTACTACGAATAAATTAACACACGTATTTATTTCTACACTACTATTTATGTTTGTAATATTTATGTAATAAAACTGCACCGCTTATATTTATGTTTATTTGAACTGTTCAGTAAATATCGCGCGCGACTACTATTGAATGAGTGAATTCAATTGAAGAAATAAATTCCTTATCCTAGCGGCGGCATTTATATCGGCAGACAAAAGGTCTAGAGAAATACCAGCAAATTCTGGCTTTCTTGTACCATATTCCAGACTTTCTGTCGCTGAGTGCATGATTTACGACTTGTTTACCGGCAGTCGGATTTACGACTTGTTTACCGGTACGTTTCTGTCGTCGCCCGGATTCTTTTGTGGGCTTGTTTCGTTACAATATGTTTAATCAATCCACTGACGCTACATTAATTTCATTTGTCTTTGGATATTATTATACTTTCCATATTAAGTTGACAAATCTTAACAACTAGACCAATATTCCTAAAAGAAACACAATATGAATTTAAACTTGAAAAATGATGTAGATATAGAAATGAGACACTTACTTTCTTATACGTATGAGCGTTTCAAACTACAATTTTAAGAATTTTTTACACAAAAATTATTCAAAATCCTATTCTAAGTACTTCTATTTTCTTAATAAATCGCTATAGAATACATACTTTGCTAGATATTCGAAAAAAAGTGCTACTCCCTAAGAGTAAAAGTGGTACTTTCGGTCTGAATTTTGAATTTTTATACAAAAGATATTGAAAATTATGCTCTAAATACTTTTATACTCGTAACGTACTTGTCTAAAAAGCATGACTTGCGAAATATTCGCAAAAAACTGATTTTCGATAAGAGTAAAAGACCTACTTCCGGTAGGAATTTCGAAAAACTTTTTAAATAAAATTATTCTCAATTTTAATTCTAAGTACATATGAATTCTTTATAAATTTGTATAAACTTAGTAGTTGACGAAATATTGGCAAAATTCGATTTTTTCGCTGAAGTAAACTGCTACTTCCGGTCTACCGATTTTGCTGAAAAACTAATCAGATCTCAAGAGGGAGATTATACACGTAAATACAAAATTTGGAATTGATATCTACAGCGGTTTGACCGCTATCGTGCTCACACACACACATACAGACACACAGACACACAGACATTTTTTAAAAACCACTTTTTCGGTATCAGGGGACTTCAAAACGTGGACATCTGCAAAAATCTCGAAGTCGAAAATTTTCATCATCACAATACTTCCTTATACTACGTATAAGAAAGTAAAATGTAAAACTAATGTATCACACTAAACTACTACGATTTAAATTACACAGGTATTTACTTACCAGTACTATTTATATTGCACTTAATAAAGACTGCACCGTATTTATATCACTTCTATTTATATAACACTCTAATATTTATGTCTTTTCTTCGGCTACCACTTAAGGAACTATTTATTTCTATATATTTATTTCTACTGTTCGGCACGAGACTACTGAAGGACTTTATTATTCCGGAATTACTCATCCATCGGTGACCCAGCCGCCTTATATACACATATGAAACATCTGGAAGCATTCGCGTAAACTCCATCTTCCTCTCGATGTTTGTAGAACGTTCGATAGACATTCTGTCTCTTAGCAGTACATAGATAAGGGATGATTTATTGCTTTATGATGTTTACCAGTCGCGTTGAGATGATTTACAACCTCTTTTTATTGTAGACTGGTTTCGTTACAATATTCTTGTGCTGTGGCACAAATAGAATTTAAGTTTAATAAATATATAAGTTCATACATATGTACATATATGTAGTACATATTTACATACACAACAAGAAAATATACAACAAGAAAAACTTTATCATCGTGAGCTACATATTCATTCATCTTCCTCCAAGTCCAAGTTAGCAGTCGATTGTTTACTTAGATCCGAAGCAAACGATGTTGATAGCTGTGCATTATCGATAATTTTGTCGACTTTTTCAAAGTACATTGTTATTGGTAGTTGTCGTTTTTGTCTTTTCATTTCAATAAACAAATCCTCCGAAAGTTTCAAGGCTTCCATTAATTTAAATACTGCGTTCCATTATTGGATCATATTCTACTATCTGTTCTTTTAATATTTGAGCAGTTCGAAATATCGCTGAAAATTTTTCAAGCGTCCATGCTGGCGGTTCTTGTTGACCCTCATCCTCATCGTCACTCGCTTCTGGAGAAGATTTCACAAGGTCTTCCGATTCCTCGTTGGTGAATACTTGATCCTCTTCGTTTATGTAATCACTGAGTTCCTCTTGGGTTATATCGTTAAATCCTTCTCCATCTATTTTCTGCGCTATGTTAAATATTGTTGTTAGATATGAATTAATATCATGTGTGTCTTTAGAACTAAGAACGATGTCATTCCACAGATTTTTCCAACATGCTATTATCGTTTCTGACTTTAATTCCTCCATCGCTCCTTTGATAAATAGAATTGCGTCAGCAATTGTAAATGACTTCCAGCATTCCATGAGCCCGCTATCAGAGCATTCGTTAGCCATTGTATACAGCATTTCGAAAACCTGTCGAATATATATGCCTTTAAAGCGTCTAATGACCCCTTGATCAAGGGGTTGAAGCAATGAGGTCGTGTTAGGTGGTAAAAAAAGCACTTCAACATTTTTATCTTCTGTGCCTAGTGACACAGGATGCCCAGGAGCATTGTCTAGTATCAGCAGCACTTTAAATGGTAATTCTTCCTTTTCCAAATATCTTTTCACTTCCGCAATAAAGCATTGATGAAACCATTGTGTAAATAGAACAGCCGTAACCCACGCCTTTCGATTTGATTGCCAAAACACAGCGAGGCAAGCTTTATCTTTGTATTTAAGAGCACGTGGATTCTGTGATCGGTAAACAAGTCCGGGTGTAATCTTATGACCAGCTGCATTTGTACAAAATATTAAGGTAAGTCTATCCTTAATTGCTTTAAGCCTGGTGCACTCTTTGCAGTCTTATGAATATAAGTACGTTGAGGCATTTTTTTCCACATAAGACCAGTCTCATCGCAGTTAAAAACTTGCTTAGGATGATAATTCGTTTCTGCAATAATTTGTTTAAATTTTTCTGGAAACAGGGCAGCAGCTACATGATGAGCCGTCGCAGATTCCCCTGTCATTTTTATATTTTTTAGATTAAACCGAGTTTTAAATCTATGCAGCCACCCCCTACTTGCTGTGAATGATTTTCCTTCCTCTTCAGTATAATCTTGGGTCTGCATATCTTCATATAAAACCAAGGCCTTTTGTTGTAGCACTTTGTCATCGATAGGAATATGTTTTCTTGTCATATCTTCTACCCATAAATTTAAGGCATTTTCTACCTTAAGTAACACTTTATTACGTATTGTGGTTGCAACTTTTGCAGTTGGGGTGCACTAGAAAAACTAGCTCGAATCTTATCTTTGTTTTTGAACACTTCTCGTATCGAAGATTCGTTTTTATTGTATATTTTAGAAACAGTTGCAATAGATTTTTTTTCTATTTCAATCATATTAATGATTTTTATTTTTTCACTTGTAGTAAGCATTTCACGTTTTCTTTTTGGTTTAGAAGCCATTTTAAAATGATTTTCAAATTTACTTGCTTTATTTAAAAACTATTGCATGCACTGTCTTGTCCGACAATTCGAATAGTACTAAACTCATAGACCATAGTTAACACTGCAATAAGCTGAACATCAAATAAACAGACATTATATTCCACTTTTTTATTACATTAATGTAAGAGGATATATTAAAGGAGTTTATAAAAGAAATAGGGAAGGAAATATATTTTAAATGTGCCACTTATTTATGATTCATAGCTTGCTTGATAACATTCATATTGATTTTTTAGAAAAAATCTTCTTTTATTTGGTGAATGAATGAATGAATGTTTTATTCAGATATAGGCTTTATTTTGTCTTATTATTCTTGGTCTGGAATAAATATATATTATTATTATGAAATTTTACTTGTTACTTATAGTTATTATTTCTCGCCGTATTTACTTTAGACCTTGAAGTTTTTTTAATCGTAAAAATATGAGCAATGCCGTCTAAAATATTACAAAAACAATTCTGTGCCTGTTTATACTTTCTTATACGTAGTATAACTTTCTTATACGTAGTATAAGGAGGTATTGTGATGATGAAAAATTTCAACCTCTTGATTTTTGCAGATGTCCACGTTTTGAAGTTCCCTGATACCGAAAAAGTGTTTTTTAAAAAATGTCTGTGTGTCTGTCCGTCTGTCTGTGTGTCTGTGTGTGACCACGATACCGGTCAAACCGCTGTAGATATCAATTTCAAATTTTGTATATACGTGTATAATCTCCCCCTTGAGATCTGATTAGTTTTTCAGTAAAATCGGTAGACCGGAAGTAGCAGTTTACTTCAGTGAAAAAATCGAATTTTGCAAATATTTCGTCAATTACTAAGTTTAAACAAATTTATAAAGAATTCAAATGTACTCAAACTTAAATTTGAGAAAAATTGTATCAATAAAGTTTATCGAAATTCCGACCGGAAGTAGGTCTTTTACTTTTATCGAAAATCAGTTTTTTGGGAATATCTTGCAAGTCATGCTTTCTAGGCAGGTACATTACCTCCTTTTTGGTAAACGTCTAAGCTTGTCGTTTTCCGAAGTTCTACTAGGATACCGCTGCCATATCAATTCTGATAAGTTCACTGATATTGTCAATTACCAAAATTGAATTATGTATAAAAATTTCACCTTCGGTAAGATATTTACGAACGATAGGGCAAAAAGATAATAAACTGTGGGAAGAAATGAGGGTAAAAAGATTAACGGCATCAAATTTTGGTAAGGTAATTAAATTGAATAAAACTACATGTACAGCCAATACTGTTAAAGGCTTTATTATACCAGGAATTTACAGGAACCTTTGCGACACTATACGGTAATGAACAAGAAAAGCATGTTGTAAATGCTTTGAAATTTCGGCACACCTAAAAGTCGATTATGGTGTTTTTATTCATCCTATATATAGATTTTTAGCGGCATCTCAGGACAGAATAATTGCTAATTAAAGCGCGGTTATTGATGTAAATTGTCCATTCAAGGCTCGCGAAGTGACGTCATTTGAAACAAGGGAAAAAGTTAATTGCATGTTTAGAAATTCGGAACTCTGAATTACGTTTGAAACCTAGGCATCATTACATGTACAAAATACAGGGATAGTTAAACATAACTCTAAGAAAGATTTATTTATTTAATCAATTATGTCCAATTACTTTTAGGTGTAAAACTGATACAAATACATACAATTATTGTATAACACTTATATACTAAATACTCATGTTCTTCCTCGTATTCTGTTTTTTCAATCATTTCTAGCTTGCGCCAATCATCTAGTCTCACTTCAAGGAATCCCTAGCTTGTGAGCCTCTTGTCGTACTTGTTCTTCCCATTTTAGTCGTGGTTGTCCTAGCTTGTTCTTTTTTTTTTGTACTCTGGTTTCATAGACTTTTTTTGCTAACCTATTTACATTCATCCTATGTATGTGACCCAGCCAACCCAATCAATTGCCTTCCTCCAATCACATAAATCTATGGATTTTGTCTTTAAATCGGTCAATACTAACTCATTCCTTACTCAATCTCTTCTTGTGATTCCCTTTATCCTTCTCAGGAAACTCATCTTAGTAGCTATTACTTTACTTTTGCTCGGTTTTGTAAGGTCCAGGATTCACTGCCATATATTATTGATGACCTGACCACTTTTCTGTGTACCTGTGGTTTGTATTTCCCATGGTAAGCCTTTCTTGCCAAAAAATGTTCTTTTCAGGGTGCTATAGAGTCTCATTGCTTTTCCAACTCTCTGTTTAATTTCTTCATCAATTTTTCCCGTGTCTTTTATGACTGTACCTAAGTATTTAAAACGTGTGACCTGTTCTAGCTCCTGTTCTTTGATTTTAATTTCATGCCATTTTTTCTTTGGAGACATTATCATGGTTTTTCTTTTTTCGATGTTTATTTCCATGTTTACTTTCCTGAGTTCCTTTTGATAAAAATCTATATTTTGTTGTAATTTGTCTTCCAATTCAGCAATCAACACCATATCATCTGCGAATAAGGTTTCTTGTAGTGTTACATCTCTCATCTTCCATTTACCTAATACTATGTCTTATAACATAAACCTTTCTTATATGTTATATCTAAGAGAGATTTATGTTATTTCATAGTTCGAACCCCGAAGGGTGTTTAACATGAGATAATTCACAGAGATGAAGAACTTAATTACCATTTCTGTCCAGAGTTCTTTATCTCTCTGTATTATCTAATGCCAAACGTCCTTCGGAGTCCAGACTATGAAATAACATAAGTCTTTCTTAGACAGAAGATATAAGAAAGATTTATGTTATTTCATTGTCTGGACTCCGAGAGGTGTTTGGCATGAGATAATACACAGAGTTGAAGAACTCTGGACAGAAATGGTAACTAATTTAGAGAAATGTTATTTTAATGATTTACTACCTGAAATTATTGATCCCCGCATTTTGAGAAATCGACAAATTAGGTAGGGGCGTTAAATTGGACAATTACTACTGATTGTCACACGTTTAGGCAAAAACGCGGATGTCGAGAAATTAAACATTCTTTTTATTGCACCTGCAAACGGAACATCATATTTTAAATAATGGCCTTGAATAGTTTGCAGGGGACTACTTGGCTACTTGCTTATTCCTTTACGTTTTCTATGTTTTTGTGAACATCTTTTTTCTAAAAAAAAACATGTTTTAGGCCAACTGGGGATATCATGAGAACAAAAACGCGCTTTGCATTCTACCTCCTAGGTAGTGCGGAAAGTAGTGCGTTGACGTTTTGTATGCCACATAGCGGTTGTTTATAAATAAAAAGTTCCTAGACGCTTTTCTAAAAATTAAAAATGTAAGATATTAATAAAAAAAACAATATCAATAACAATCGGTTGTAAATTGTTGTATTAAAATTTGCTTCAAATCAATGATGACTTCCAAGAATCCGGCAAAACTCTATATTCCAATCTTACCGACGGTCAAGTTTTATAATTTAATTTTGCTAATTAACAATATCAGTGTCGATTGTGAAAAATATAATTTTTAATAATTTAAAACATGCGCTACTTAGAGAATATAAATATTTTTACATTTTGGAAGATCACCGGCCCTGTTGTTGCAATACAAAGTTGTTATGTCAGACTTTAGTTTTCTCTAACACATTGCTCAAATTATTAAAAAACCTCAACATGAAAAGTAAATACAAATCATGGTAAGAAATAATAAGAAGTACAACTTAAATAATTAATAATCATAGTAATAATAAATCTATATATTTATTGCAGAATAAAACGTAATATCTAATTAATTTTGGCAAATATCATTAAAATAATTACAAATTACATAAAACGCGAATCTTAATACAACTAAATAAATACAATCCAGAAGAATACTCAGAAAAAGTAAAGAAAATTTGGAATAATGTAGACCCATGAATATTTTCATACAATAAATTTAAATGCGGGAGACAAATATCTCAAGTTTATTTGCTTTGCAGTTGACCAGGCATCGCATCGGTTCAATCGCTGGTGTACGTGTCTCCTGTAAAAGGCACAAGCATTCTAAACTCGGCAAATATACCCGTAATATAACCATACATACGGCGTTCGGCAATTTTTATCAAATAGCACCTCCCCTTAATCCATTCTAGTGTATCGACTCACCGCATGGGGCGCCAGCGCACGGTGTATTTTTTAATAAAAGCTTTAAAAGCATTTTATAAAGAAATGTTACAATAAAAAAAAAATTAGAACATGCCAAAAATCCTAGAAAAAAATGCACTTTTTGGCAATGTAAATTACATTGCCGTAACTATTTTCATTTAAAAGTAAAAAATGTGTTTTTTAACTACAATTTTCGAGAATAACATTCCCACATTCTTTATTGCTTTTCCATTCTTTTTTATAAAAACCATTTTTAATTTAAATTAATAATAACTGTAAGAAATTATTCAGCAAGAACGGACCGCATAGTGGGACTGATGTAGCCTCTTAAGCACGTTCCAACTTGTTTAACTTATCATAAGAGAGCGCCGAATTCAGGGGATGACTCATATATACGACGATATATCGACAAATGCTCCTATAACTTTTATATTTATTGATATAACGCGTTTTCTGCTCATAATAGGTAAATCGCAGATGACTGAAACCGCGGATACGGAGTCAGCGGATAACGGGGTACTACTGTACTAACTTATTACTTTTCGGCTAAAAATTATACGGGGAATACAAAAATGTAATAACATATAGGGTGTTATTTTTAAAAAACTACGGTCAGCCAACAAGTTATGGAATACTTTGTATAATACAAAATCTTTTTAAAATATGCTCCTAATAAGCAGCTATCACAAGAGAAAAAATGAGGTGTGGCCACCACACGACTTTCTTATACGTATGAGCGTTTCAAACTATACAATTTTAAAAAGAAATTATACAAAAGTTATTCAAAATCCTATTCTAAGTACTTCCATTGTCTTAATAAATCTCTATAGAATGCATATTTTGCAAGATATTCGAAAAAAGTGCTACTCGCTAAGAGTAAATGAGTTACTTCCGGTCCGAATTTTAACATTTCATGTATACAAAAAATATTGCAGATCCAACTCTAAATACTTTTGTACTCTTGATAAATATATATAGAATGCATAATTTACCACATATTTGCAAATAATCGCTATTCTGTAAGAGTGAAAGTGGTACTTTCGGTCCGAATTTTGAATTTTCTTTTATACAAGAGGTATTGAAAATTAAGTTCTAAATAATTTTATACTCGTAACGTACCTGTCTAAAAAGCATGGCTGGCAAAATATTGGCAAAAAACTGATTTTCTATAAGAGTAAAAGACCAACTTCCGGCAGGAATTTTGAAAAACTTTCATAATTAAATTCTTCTCAAACTTAATTTTGAGAATATATGAATTCCTTATAAATTTGTTTAAACTTAGTAGTTGACGAAATATTGGCAAAATTCGATTTTTTTTACTGAAGTAAACTACTACTTACGGTCTGCCGACTTTACTGAAAATCTAATCAGTTCTCAACAGGAAGATTATATTCGTAAATGCAAAATTTGGAATTGATATCTATAGCGGTTTGACCGCTATCGTGGTCACACACACACGGACACACACACACCACACACACATACAGACATTTTTTTAAAAACCACATTTTCGGTATCAGGGGAGTTCAAAACGTGGACATCTGCAAAAATCTGCAGGTCGAAAATTTTCATCATCACAATACTTCCTGTACAATCCTGTACAGAATAAAATGGATTGCTAGAACTTTCGAGAATCTACTTGACTATAGAGGCACTTTTCTAGAAATTGTTTTTTGTGTGTACTATAATTAATATTCGGAACTCACTATTGTAAATTAATTTAAATAAAATGAAAATACAAATATAATAAGTAATTGAAGTAAAACATGTAATGAAGGCGGTTGGTGTATGTGTATACTCTCTCTTGCTTCTTTACGAACGTTGGTTCCACTCTTCTCTTATTCGGATACTGTCCAGCGCTTTCAGTCAATTTCTTGATGATTCTGACAGCCCAATCACAGTATAATAACTAAATAGGCGGTTCACTCCTCGGTGACCCCTTTGATGCTCTTGTATCAAGTTTTCATTTTCTACGACAACTACTTAAAGGGCTGCGAAGAGAGGAGAAGTGAATGTACAAATTAAGGGTTATAATAATGAAACATGTAAAGAAGCGTTTATGTACTACTGGATTACCAGACATATATTTTACGGAAGGAATAGAAACACGATTTTTGATGGAGTGAAATTATTCCTTAGTTACTATACTGTGCCCCAGTAGTCCGTGAATCTCTACGTCGATTGCAGTCTGTGGTAAGGTAGGTATTTTCAGGGTGTTTCACATTCTCGTATTGTAATAGTGTGTCACCAATTCTTTGAAGATATGTTTATTTTTTATGTATAGTCTGTTACAAATTATAAGAACATAACTTTCAACTGCTCTAATGTTTTTATTGCACCACCTGCGGCAATAACTCGTTCATACGTTGCAAATAGGTAAACCGTCCGTACCCGTTCAATAAATTATCGTCAGAGAAGGTGGTGCAATAAAAGCATTAGAGCCGTTGAAAGTTATGTTCTTATAATTTGAAACAGACTGTACATGTTTAACTATGTAAACGCAAAGCATGTATACATGTTTCTTCTCTTTTTAGATTCACTTTTCGTTTTTGAATCAGAAAAATCCGTTTAGCACCCGATGCCGTTCCTCAAAATTGCAAGCGATAAGCAGACACGCTATGAAAAATCGCAAAATAAGTTAGTCTTACAACATGATGAGTTGAAGCATTTTTTTAAATTCCCCTAATGCTGTAAACTTCGTCAAATAGTTTGTATGCTAATTGATCCAGCATCCCAGCTCAACCAACTATCGACATGAATAGATAATTCTTCGATGCAATTACCGCTTTCTATTTTGCCTTGATAAACATGTAGGCGTTGTCTTATCGCCGTTTAGTTTTAGAGAAAATTAAAGTTTGAGGTGAAACAATCTTCTGCTACCGTCGTTAGAATTTAGGTTCGCTTAAGTTTCAGATTTACTTTTATCTGTGACTACGAAAGATGTATCATCAGGTTGTAGACACATCTTATCGGCAGAAAAATTGCACTACATGTCGCTATATGAATAACAAATAAGAGAGATCCATTGTGGAACGTCCCTTTCCAGAGTCTTCGGACCAGATCTTCAATATATTGCTATTAGTTGAATATGATGCTATTATGTTGTATGTTTCCCTTATTCCACAATAGTCCAATTTCTCCATTACCAACTCGTGATCGACTGTGTCCAAGGTCTCCCTCAAATCGCAGGAACTTAGTTGGACGTACTCCTGTTGGTCCAAAGTTTCTTGCACATTATCCATTATGCTTGTTAGAGCAGTAACTGTTAATTTATTTTTATAAAAAACATGTTTAGCTATCTACATAGATTTGTTCTTGTCAAGGAAATTAATTAATCTGTTCGCAATTATTTTCTCAAACATTTTTCAAACTGCTGGTAAAATAGATATTGTGCAATAATTCACTGGACCGCTGTAACCTAAAAAAAAACTTACACTGTATGATATAAGCTTCGAATTTTAATTGGCACTAAATACTAGTAAAAAATAATAAACATATACGGAGAGTCAAAAATGTGTACGTATACGTGACAATTCCAGTTAGTAATATGATAAGCAGTTTAATATTGGTAAAGAATATTTACTGCTTTAATAAAAGCAGAATTCTGGACAGGAAACCAATATATGAAACACGTTTTTGGCCTTATAGCGTTTCGGAATAATTTATTCCATTATCAGATCTATAAATAATAATTCATTGGAGGTAACTCGCAAATTATTACCTTACTATTACCGCCCGGAATTGAAGGCAAAAAATGCAGGTTCGACAAACAATAAGAGAATGACAAATATTGTGGCAGTAATTCATTTTAAAATAATAATAACTAGAAAGCCATACGTAAAGTCGTAATAAACAAGAATAGTCAAAAAGCTAACATCAGGTTTTAAAACTCAGATATATCCCGCTGGTATTTGCGTGTACCATTCTTTAAAAATTTTACTTGTAGGAAATTTAAAAAAAAATCAATTTTATGTTACTTGAAATGTAATAAGTGTTTTCCATGTTAAATACACAATTTTAAAGGACAGATGGCAGTTATACTATTTAAATTTTTTTAAAATTTCTGCTATTAATTAATTTAGTCATCCTGAATAAATATTACTAAAATTTTGAGAATCTGATCTGGAGTTAATATTGAGTTTAAAGATATTAATGCAAAGATTTTCAAGAAATGATCTCTAAGTCAAATTAGATGTTTTATATAAAATGTATGTATAGAGTGACCAGTAGTATAAATATGTGATGTTAATGTAGGTTGAAGTAGCCCAAGAGTGAGTACGCACTTAACATTTGAAGAGGTTTAGAAGACAAAATATTATACCATTTTTTGTAATTGTTATTTGTATAGAGAAAGCAAATGATACTGCACTATTATTCAGGGTCGTGGGTTCATTCTAATTTGTACCAGGTATTCAATGAGTGATAATTGGGTTCATTATTATTTATCTTCCTTCTCTTATTTTTTAAAATCTAACTTAGTTTTAACAATTAAACTTCATATTTTGATTGAAATAATTATAGGTTATTTATTACTTATGTCAAAATTTACAAAGTCATGCTTTTCTAAACAGATGGGTTAAAGTTTGTGCTGTTGGCAGTGGTACATAATTTAGTCAAAGCGATAAAAACCATTTACTTAATTACTGAATTGCATCAAAAAGTAAATCTTAGAAAGTTTGAATTTATTGTTGTTGCTCCTTCTAGATCTTTACAGTAGGTACGTGCCTAAAATCTGTTTTATACTTACACTGTATCAATTATTTCATCATCTTATTTACCAAGCAATTGTTCTCAATTTCTTGAGCAATGTATTGTACAGTTCTAACTGTTTTGAATATTTGCCAAGTTTAATTAATAGTACAAATAGTGCAAAATACGCTGACGACTATCAAATATCACATTTGTAAAATTAAACATAGTGTACATAAAACAATGCGTGAACTTGAATTAAACATAGACCGACATAGACGTATTAATGGGCTGAACTTAAATATAGTCATATAAACGAATGAGAGAGATAGATAGATCTCTGATCAACTGTGTAAAAAATCTTAATTTAACTAATTTGCAGAATTTACCTCACTGATAAAAAGATAGCAAATTTAAATTCAAGATAACGAACGAACATTCCATATTTTATAAATATTACACTTCGATTAAACTCACAAGTTAAACTATGTAGTTACTTATACAGCTGTTTGCACGGGTTATAATTAACTTTAGTTTAGTAGACTAGAGATTTACTTTAATCCATAATTCAATTTCTACAACCTTGTACAGGTTAACTTTTAACTCATAATTAACAAATCCACAGTGTTTAATAGTGGAAGACCATTTTAATTTCTTTAAATTTCGGTTAAAAACACTGATACCAGGAACTTTCACGTAAATTACAGATATATTCCAGACTTTATGAAGCGTGGTTTAACTGCAATTACAAGAACATTTGCATTTCTAAAAGAACATATGTATACATATTGGACGATACAGTGTTATTATGCGGTATGTATAAATATGCACTTGTAATAAATTTCATTTAAAACTTCATATATTTACTTGTAGTATGAAGGACAAAAGACTACATTCGTTAAACTTAAAAACCCAAATACATAATTAATTAAAAAAACAGTGTTTGGTTTAAAAACTAAGTTCGATAGTGATATTATAAAGGTAAGAAAAAATTATATGAAGGTGTTATCTATATACAATGAATAATTAAAATGCTTTGGCCACTGCAGAAGTAGAACATACTGAGTGTCCAAACTATAATAAAATGTTCAAGAAAATTAAGAATTTTTTTTATAGGTATGTGTGTTCCGAAATGTGTATACAAAAGTTGGTCCAAATTAAGTTTATCTTCTTAAAAAAAATAAACCTGTGAGAAAATGTGTTACTCAGGTCTGAATTTTGAAAACTTGTTTATACTAAAATAATTAAAACTCCTATTCTAAGAATTCCTATATTCTTAATAAAACTCTATGGAATGCATAATTTGTGAGATATTTGGTAAAAACTGATATTCGATAACAGTAAAAGAGTTTGGGTCCGAATTTTGAAATTTCATCTATAAAATAAATATTCGAAATCCAACTCTAAATACTTTAGTACTCTTGTACTCTGATTGTGATGATCACCTGTGTCTATTAAAATACAACATAATAGGTTTGTTCCAACACAAATCACAAACTAGTTTCGCTTTTCTTTTACAACATTCGTTTTTTTCTGGCTCGGATTTTATGTAGAAATTTATGTTGGAACGAAATTTATATATGACACTGCTGGCAAGTTTTAAAAGTTAAGTTGTTTGCGTCAGTTAGTTTCATTATCATAAGAAAATCCATTCATTATTCATTAATATTATAGTAATATGAAAACTAAAGAATAAATAAATATAAGGGCCGTTTGCACCGATAATAATGTAATTCGAGGTTTAATAAGCGCTGATGACGCTCACTGAAATAAACGTAGCTATAATTTTACAGTAAATGAGCAAGTTTTGTTGGTTAATATAATACAAAAATATAAAATAATCATTGAAACCGACAAGAATTTTGTTTGTTCCGTCAAAATTTTATAAGCATCTAGAAACGTTATGTATCTATTCGATAAACCAGCAATTGCTATATACACTTCGGCAATAATTCGGGATGCAGTTGATATATCCATACCCTTAAAGTCCGCAACAGAACTCAAATGACCTGCACTTGTATAGAATCGGAGACATGTCAATATCTGATTTATTGGCGTGATATTGTTATTGCTACAAGAGTCTAATTTATACTAATGCACTTATAAAATAGATACACATATGCACTTACACGTCGTTAGAATATTCTAAATATTCCTCTATCATTGTCAAATTATGAAAAACAGGTTCTTTGTACAGTCGAAATCTTTTATAAAATGATTATCCATAATCAATAATTTCAATGATATCTAAATCATCTTGAATTAGGTCTTCATCACTAAAATCCATTTTGTGGGAAATTGTTATTACTTGAATACTGATATCAATAGAGATATTGTCAAATAAATATTGTGGAGAGACAATATTCATTTGACATAATTTGACAAGCAAAAAGCACTTAAGCGAACGTTAATCTTCGAAAATGTAATTTTAATTCGTAACTAAAGTTAAGCAGTCGTTAAATATTGCGGTGCAAACGGCCATTAATAGTTTTAACAAATTTTCAAATCATAATCATATAAAAATATGCAAACATTTGGTAAATTTAATATTTTCGTTTTTTATACGACAACTGTTGTTATTAATACCTAAATACACATACTTTTACAAAAGTACATCATTTATTGATTTAATCTATTAGTAAAAGTAGGAAGCTATTTTTAAACTTTTACGCAACGATATTTATATCGTATTGTAACATTGGGAGTTTAGTTTGAAACACGAAGACATATATAACAATCATATTTGCTTTGCTTTGGACAATTCAAGTTCAAAATCAAGAATCTACATATTACGTGAAGAAAAAACTTTGCATACCTTTTAATGCAAGTTGCGCAGGAGGAGTATAAGGTTTGACATAAAGTTCTTATGGAGAAGGAGTGCAGAATGATAAAATTTATGTATAATATGTGAAATAAATAGGTCGAATTTCGACCAATAGGCGACCACTAGTCTTCATTATTATTTAAAATTAATTTGACCAGCAACGGACGATCAGCATCACATTAAATAGTCTTTTAAATTGATTAAATTATGTAAGAATGAAGATCCTTGATTTTCAAGTTAAATTGTCAAAATCAACCAACATAATAAAATATTCAGATTAGATTTACACGGATTAAGTCAATAAATTCATCCACATCATAAAAAGCACTATTCAGCGGATAGTCCTTTAATATTTCGGCGAATTTTCCAGTGGGGAGCCACACCAGTAATAATATCTTTGATACAGCATTTGAAAGTCGATTCTATGACGGCTATGAATGTTCTCATTTATATCAAAAAGCTTTTCTTGTCGTGAATATATTGACCATAAGTATAGATTTACTGATCCCCCATTTGCATTTAGCAAATTTACTGTTTCAATTTCAGAAGTCGTGAGTTTGCCCTTATGAAATCAATGTTGTACGCTACTAATGGTATTTTATTTTAAAAGCTTGTCAGTCTTATAGCAACCACAAGTTCGATGATGTTCAAAAACTACGGTAATATACTAATTGGCACGTAGTATATTACTAATCAAGAGCGTCTTAAATGAATCGAAAGACATATTCATAGAACAGAGACATGATTAATTCTGCGTGTAGTACTGTCTGACGTGAGTATTCTGTATGAACGACGCTAATTGCACTATACATTTTTATTGTGTGAAGCGTGAAGTTGTCGTGCTAACATGTAACAGACTGACATATATGATAACCAACGTCAGTTATACATAGCCTCTTGTAATAGAAGAAATAAAACAATTACTATTCCTATAAATAAACGGCAGTTTTATTTATTATAACCACAGATTAAACAAACGAGACCAGCAACTACTTGATAGAAAAATATCACACATGTCACATATGAATGAACGGGTACGAAGATGGCGCTAGCAGCATATTGGCGGGGAATTTGAAATGAGCTTGTTTTTAGAATATGTGTATTTATACGTTATTAATGTAATAGAAAAGTACACAAAACTATTGGACAAATCACATACCTTCAACTTTTACATTTAAAAATACGAATAATTAGATTTTATTATTGATAGAAATCTGTTTATTAAACTTATACAATATAATACATGAAATAACTCTAACGCAATATATTCCGTTATAGCAGCAACTATTTCTAAAACTTAGGCAACAGTTGAAAGATCATTTAGCAAACTGTAAATAATCAATAATTCTTTAAGAAATACTATGAAACAAGATCGACTCAGATATACCTATATCACTAATAGCAATCGAAAACAAGTATCAAACTTGGAGTTAAGTTATTGAAAACTTTGTCGCGCGTAAAATATTGTAAATCTGTAATAGTAATAAACTATTTTTGTCTTTATTTTTTCCTTAATTTATTATTACTATTTTTACACCTGTCAGCCAAGCCCTTCTTCTTTCTTGATGCAAAAGACAATCAAGAACATAGAATCCTAGTATAGAGGTAATGGAACGTCAAGTGATAATAAATATCCTCAATATGCGTCACGATTCAAAAACAAAATAGCACTGAAAACTTTGATATGCGCCAATGGAGTATATATCAAATTAATATGTACTCATTTGTCATTTAATAGATATAATACAGGTTAGGACTAATTTGTTACACAAGGGTCCTTGACTACTTAAGTATGCTACTGCTTATACTACGTATAAGAAAGTAATTAATGCCATCTTGATAATATTAAGCTTATGCATATAAGCTATTAAGTATATTGAATAATTTTATTATTTTATGAAGACAAAAATTCAATGTTATGTGTATATAAACATGTTATTACACATGATTAAACAAAAGTATTTGTATGTAGCCTAGACTTACCTGCGAATACAATTTTTCGAAAGTTTGTAATTACAGTTAGATATTATCATGTGGTTGAATGTGAGCTGCGGATTGCAGTAATGTGTGTTGTATTTTTTAGACCGACTAAATTCTCACAATCTTAAACTACAAAAATTAAGTACAGGGATGGCAAGAAAATCTAATCATATAAATAAACTATAAATAATAAATTTCAACTAAGTGCGCATTTTAAACAACACGAAGAATATAAATTCATTTTAAAAGGGACTACTTTGTGCTAAAGTCGTGCTAAGCTACTTCAGTATTACTTTCTTATACGCAGTCATCACCTGATGAAGCCAAAGTTTGGCAAAACAATATTGTAGTGAACAATAAAAATTATTTGAAACTATTTTTATGATTATTATTTACTCTAATTTTAAAATATATCTCGGCGGGTAGGGCCGATTATGCCTTTAGGAGTAAAAATATTTCGAAGCGGTTTTTTCTTGTGATAGCTACTCATTAGGAGCACATTTTAAAAATATTTTGTATCATACAGAGTGTTCCATAACTTGGTGGCTAACCATAGTTAAGTTTTTTAAGTGGAACACCCTATATATTATTGCATTTTGTATGCCCCGTATAATTTTTAGTCAAAAAGTAATAAGATAGTATTGGCCTAAAATCTAAAGTTTTTGCCTTACTCACATTTTCTTGAAAAATTTAATGTTTGGGTAAAATTATATTTCTCGAAAACGACGTATTAGATGGACACAATTTTTTACAGTATTGTTTACAATAAGAGATCCTAATAGAAGCATGTTTTATTTTTTCTACAGTTACTAACTGCATGTGCAGAAAACTGGATTAAAATTACATGACACGTTTTTGTGTAAAAGTCCATTTTTTTTAAACGGAACACCTATATATTAGTTCATTTTTTACTTTCTTATTAAATTTCACATCAAAAACATGTAAGACGTTAATACATTAAAAGTGACTATTACTCAGTTATTGTCGCTTTTTGATATAATTTTGTTAATTTTGTGGTTTTAATTAATATAGTATAGTACCGACAAAATTATATTAAAAAGCGACAATAGCTCAGTAATAGTCACTTTTAAATTATTAACGTCTTACATGTTTTTGATGTGAAATTTATTTAAATTCAAAAATGAACTAATATATAGGTTGTTCCATTTGAAAAAAATGACTTTTATACAAAAACGATCAAAATTATATCAAAAAAACGACAGTAGCTCAGTAATACTCACTTTTAAGGTATTAACGTCTTATATGTTTCTGACACGAAATTTCATAAACAATTCAAAAATGAACTGATATATAGGATGTTCCATTTAAAAGAATTGACTTTTATACAAACAGGTGTCATGTAATTTTAATCTAGTTTTCTGCACATGCAGTTAGTAAATGTAAAAAAATAAAACATGCTTCTATTTGGACCTCTTATTGTAAACAATACTGCAAAAAATTGTGTCCATCTAATACGTCGTTTTCGAGAAATATAATTTTATACAAACATTGAATTTTTCAGAAAAATGGGAATAAGTCAAAAACTTTAGGTTTTAGGCCTATACTATCTTATTACTTTTTGACTAAAAATTATACGGGGAATACAACAATGCAATAATATAGGGTGTTCTATTTAAAAAACTGTAACTATGATCAGCCACCAAGTTATGGAACACTCTGCATAATACAAAATATTTTTAAAATGTGCTCCTAATAAGCAGCCATCACAAGAAAAAGAACCGCTTCGAAATATATTGTCGTAACCCAGAGTGTATAAACATATCTAAGTAAAATCAAGCTATACAAATTATCAATCACCCAAAATATGCCTTAATTACACCCTGAGTTAGACATTTTACTTCTTCTAACGTCACACGTTGGGTAAGCCAATAAATTCGAGTAGAATATTTTCAATATAATTCCTTACTTGTTTATAAATCAAATATTTATATGCCCTAACTAACTCAGTCGTTTAAAAAAATTCTAATACTTGCATATTTTTATTAATCATAAAAAATCTTAGTCCGGACCTGTCTCTTTTCAAATATCTAAGAAAGATTATTGTCCAAGTTCTTTTCATTCTAAACGTTGGTAATCCGCAACAAAACGATTTTACCGCTACTCATGTGTACTAACTTTGATAAATTTACTAAATATTTTCTTTAATTGACACAAAAATCTTTATCTTCAGTTTAAGTTCAAATCTACACTATTTATTCTCTCATAGAATGGTAAGTTAATTTTAAACTATTACTATACCTTCCCAATATATTAATCTGTATGTTTACTTTATTTTTAGGAGGTCAAAACAACTATGTGAATTGCTGGATGATAACCTATAAAACACAACTACGTAAATGAAAATCAGAGATGGTTGAATAACAATAAATATAATGTATTATTTAGAAACAACGTACAACAAATATTTATCTGAAGAAAATGCCAGTATTATAACCATTAATCATGTAAACTTGTCCAATGTCTGGATACTTATATTTGGTTATGATCAGAATTGAAAATATAACCTTATTTTTATTTTTCAAGGTAGGTTTAATTTAATGTGCGTAATAAAACTTTTACAATGTATACCATTGATTTCTAATACAAATAGTACTATGTAGCTGTATTCTATGCTTCAATATATAATTTCTGATACTTATATTCATTAAATTTTTAAACTATTATTTGCCAATTCATTGCATAAAAGAGATTTTCATATTAAAAGTAACAATTAAACAATACAACCTTCTTTTACATATTGCAGTGATCTTGAATAAATAATAATATGTAAATAAATGAATTTTAGATCACTTGCAATTTTATGTTTAGTTAAGTAAGGATTTCTTATTGTGTGCCTTCATATTATATACATAAGTGCTTAATAAAGGTAAGAATTTTTCTTGATTTATATTTATTTATATTTATATCTATATGTACATTGGTATTTATTTATTTAAGTTTACAAATTCCTCATGAACAATAATAAATTAGGTAATGTAAACGTGATCTGTATAAATTAAGTAACTGAATAAATAAATTTTACACAAGTAAGCAATCAATAGGGATAACTTGGAGTACATGTAATTGGTAACCAGGTTATGTAGAGAATGGAATCTGTTATAGGCCAGAAGAGCAGAGGAATGTATTCCCGGACGTGAGGGATTCGCCCGACTTCTGTGCCTCGGTGCGTCGGGCCTTTTCTATCTTGGGCCGGGATAGTTTGACGCTCGGGGTACCCTGTCGCAAGGCTCGACGGAGACAGCGGGTCATGCTGTTAGATGGGTCCGTAGTTCGCGTATCGAACGAAACAGCGTGTAGGATGGCTGCGGAAGGCATGATCCGGCCTGTCAAGCAGTGTTAAGGGGCCTCCGTCGAGGCCGAAGAGGGTAGCAGTATACAATAACTTTGAGTTCAAGTAATGCTTCACTTAATTTCACTTTGTACTCTTGGATATCTATGTCTGTACTCGTCTATATGTGTATTTCTTGATTGTCCTCGTATAATCTGTATGATGATCAAATAACTGATACAACATTTATACTTCAATTTAAGATGTCAATCACCAGGAACGATAAGCTGGGTGAACGCGTATGATAATCCACCTGTCAACAATACATCATCGTTAGAAATTGGAAAGGTAAAAGGGGTTCATGATAAATTTAACCAACGCATACCGACGATCATGAATGTTTTCCCTTTATTTCCGAATGTAAGCAAGACAAAGAAAATACGAATAAAACTTCCCAATAATACAAAGAGATGGTTCAAGAATGAAGTAAACAACAATCAAGAAATTTATAACATAATAAGGATGTGGCAATGAACTTTAAGTTATATTTAAAAGTTGTAAATAATGTTATTTACTTACCAGGCCAATGTTTGATAGATAGCATCCTGTGTATTATATCTGTATTTCACTATTGCTCACATCAATATCAATTTTAACTTTATACAAATAACAAATGCAGACGTATCATTCCAAGTTTTATTTAAATTAATTTTCACTTTATTCATTTTCACCATGATGTGTATAAATATTTACTGTATTAATAATTTATGAAAACTTTATTTTTATTTAAGTAAAACAGTAAAAGAATCTTAATAAAATTTTTATAAGGTTATAATTTTAAGACGTATTAAATGCTACGTAAAAAGGATCGAGCAGGTGTTTCTCACACAAACACGTCTGGCATTGGCAAGGACTGACCGGTACAAAAAGTATTGTTTATCAGGTGCTCGGCTGAGTCATAATGTATAGACGGATTTATGGTCACATGTTTGTTTACCTCTCGCAAGGATTATTAATACGCTGTTTCCTCATGCAACCGATAAGAGCAGCACCGTCGACATACAATTTTGGGAGATGGATTCGTGCTTAACGAAAGTTGCCGTACGTTTTTGTAAGGAAATTTACGAATAAAAGCGCGGACAGATAAAAATTTCGGCAATTGCTGGTGAAAACCGCAATATTAGCAAGTCTAAAAGTAGGTGAAAACCACTTCCTCCCTCTTCTTTAATAGGATTATTTTAAAATCCGGACTTAGAATAATTTCTGAGATTTTCAATACTTATAAAATTTTCACAAGATTCTACACTTATAATAATTTTATTTTTAACATGCTGCGCGCATTACATTAAAATGTTTAGATGTATTCGAATAACTACCTATGTATGAAATACTTTTATTTTTATGAACTCGGTGTTTGAATTTATTTAATTTCATTTTTATTTTCTTCTTTCTAGAGGGTTTTGTTTTGCATGTAGGGTACAATGCCGTACGTTATGACAAAACTTTCTAGCATTTGTAATGATAACTTTGAATAACATAATCATTTTCTTTTCCGTATAAATTATTTTTCTTTTAAATTTATTCATCCTACAAAGGATATTTGAAACTAATAATTTTGTTTATGTGTATATAGGTTATATATATATTAAGTGAACAAAATCTTTTATAGAAAATTATGGAAGAGTTTAATACGATGTATGAAGAATTAAGGTGATTAACAATATTTGTTATAAATGTGTGTATAGTGGCGTCTCCAAATTCTTTATTTGTAGTGGTGTTTTTTGTATTGGAATTTCGTGAAAAAGGTAAAGTTTATTTTCTTTTAATGTATATATATATATATTATTTCTTTTTGATATGAGAATTAAGTATATTTTGTTGTATTTGGGTGTTCAATATTAACGTGTTGAATAATACATCAGGGATGTGTGAAATGAATTATGTCATTATTTAATTCATAGCATGGAGTCCTGGTGAATTTGATATACACGAATTGGTCTTGGTGGTACTGCGTTTGGGAGCGAGAAAAGGCACCAGGCAGAACTAATCAGGGCTGAGTTAATTTATTGAATACGCAGAGACATTGTTTTATTTCACTTTATTTATTTAATTAAAAATATATATATTCCTTAAGGGGTGTGCACATGATGATGTATGTTCGGGTTGCGTCCGACGAGCTGAAAATGACATGCTCGTAGGGTGGAACTTTGGGATACTCTTCTGTGTGAATTTGTTACTGATGGTACTGTGTTGGGAGCGAGAAAAGGCGCCGGACAGGACTAATTAGGGCAAAGCCACTTCCTTAATGTCTATATTTTGTTATCAAATAGTAGACCGCACAATTTTATTTTTTTTTTAATTTACATTCCAGTACAATTCATCACGGTTAATTTGTTTTTAATTTTTGATTGTTTACATGTATCTATGACAAATATTAATAATAATAATCACGTTCACATTTTAGATATAAGCTTGCACGACATGGTGATTTCATTTATTCTTTATTTCTTGTAATATTTTATTGTTTATGATGTATAAATCTGAATTATGACCGAATATTGATTTTGGATGTGTAAATATTTGTAGATTAAAACTTTTGAATTTATTTAGAATTATTTTATTTTAATAAATTAGATATTAAGACTTATTTTGTATTTTATTTCTTTACCTGACCTGGAGATGATTAAAGAGAAGGAGAATCAAGTCATATTTTCTGCCCCTGAGAGAACTATTTATTTTCAAACTGAGCTAGTTACATGTAGAATGTTTTGCTTAACCTACCTTTCAGCAGAAAGTTCACCGTATCATAGTCTAGCATAAGGCCTAGCACTAGGATGCGTGCTTGACTCCCAGTTACGACTTAATTAAGTAAACTAAATTTATTTTATTTATATGTAAATTTGAAAGAGTCACAGCATATATATGGCGCACAACGTCGTGGGGCAAAACATTTACATTTACATTTCAAATATATTTACAATTTATTAGCAATTTCACATTTCCATATTATTCATATGATGCCCAATGTTCATGGTGTAAAAGTTTTGCCGTTCCATATCATATATATGGCACCCAATGTAGTGGGGCAAAACTTCTACATTTTTAAACTGTTTAGATAAAAATTAATTGATTATTTAATATTCAAATAGCTGTATAATTAAAGGGAGGTACTTTCACCTTTAGGTGCATTTGAATAATTAATAAATATAATTCACAAATAAAATTTTGTCAAGTTTTGATTTATTTTTCTCCACAAATAAGTCTCTTTAAGTGCCAGGACAGATAAAGTAAATATGTCTGAGTATAAAGGCGAGGGTGAAAATCCTGAAAGTAGTATGGACACCAAATATTTATTTGAAACGTACAGGGAACCACAAGGCATTTCCTCTGTGACAGATTCAGAAAAGACGATACCTCTTGATGAGGATGAAAATGTGACTGAAAATGTAAAAATTGAAACAAAAGAAGTGCCAGGTGGAGATAGATTTGATTTTCTATTTGAAAAACTTTTCTGTAAATTGGAAAGTGACAAGATAGAAATGAAAGAAGATATAAATAGAAAGTTAGATGAAAATAAAACTGAAATGAACAAGAAGTTTCAAGAAAATAAAGAAGATATAAACAAGAAACTGGATGAGAATAAATTAGAGATACAAGCTGTAGTAAAGTCGATGAATGAGAAGATTGATGAAAGAATTAAAGCTTGTAGAATAGAAATGTCTGCAATGAATAATAAAATAAAAGAAGATGTGAAACAAAGCACGGCACAGATCAATGAAAAAATTGAAGCAAATGAAAAAAAGTGCAAGGATAGCAGTAATTTTTTAATAGATGAAATGAATCAGAGGGCCGGTGTAGCGAGAGAAAATTTTAGACAGATAGAAGAAAGGATTGGAGGACAAGATGAGAAGATACAATTCTTGGAACTGAAGGTGGACAGTAGTGCCATGTCAGTTCAGAAAGATGTTCAAAATCTAACAAATAAATTCGAGGACTGTAGAGTCAAATATGGAGCATGCACAGATTCACTTTTAAAGCTACAGGATATGACATTAAATTGTCAAGACACGATTAAGAATTTGAAAACAAGAGTTGAACAGGGTACAATTACACCTTGTGTGGTGTCGCAACAGGTATCACTTGGCACAGAAAATATACCAAAATTTTCTGGGTATAATAAAGACAACCCTATGGCATTTCTTAAAACCATTAAGACATATATTCGTGGTATTCATGATGATATGTCGAAATTACATTTCATGAGAGGGTGTCTTAGAGATTATGCGTTATTATGGTATGATATGGTAATTGATGAGGTACAGTCGTACGAAGAATTAGAAAACATGTTTATTAGGCAGTACTGGGGACAAACTCAGCAAAGACGCATTAGACATGACCTTACTTTTGGAAAATATCGTTCCATTACATCTAGAGAGAATTATGTTATTCGGAAATATTCTTTCTTGAAACATATACAACCTGTGATCCAGGAGTGTGACATTGTTACCCAGTTAGCTAATCATTTCGAGCATGAGGTAGTACAAGCAGTTGCTTTACAGGGTATAGACACCGTTGAGCAACTCTTGGAATTGGTAAAGCGTCTGGACGACGTGGAAGATAGGAGTGTATTTCAGAATAAAAATGGGTACAAAGCAGGTAACAATGGTAACTATTATAATGCTCAGCAAAGATATAATGGTAATAACCAACAAAGAAACAATGGTAATCGGTATCAGAATAATAATTACCAGGGAGGAAGGGTGGAGAATGGTAACAACAAGAACATGGGTAATAATAGTAGTAGTAATAATAATAATAGTTGGAGACAGGAGGGTCATGTAACAAGAAAATATGGAAAAAATGAAACAGAAGATACCCGAGGATTTAATAACATAATTATAGAAAATAAAGAAAATAAAACAGAAGCTGTAACGAAAGATGTATCAAAAGGAGCGATAAAGAAGGAGATAAGAGGTGCAACTCCGGTAGAAAACGGATGGTTACACAACTCAGTAGGAGGTGCTACATCTCTGGATTTTTAGTAGAACCAATCAGAAAGGAAGAGGATTCTCAAAGGGTGACCGACTTTGAGAATATTAAAAAAATAACCACAGAGCTACCAGTAGTAAAAATAAACATAGGCCAAATAGAGGTAGATGCATTAATTGATACAGGTGCGCAATTGTCTCTTTTAGATAGTAGTTTAGTAGATAAGCAACTAGAAAATTCAGGTCATTATAGGTCCATTAAAAAAATAAATTTATTTACTGCCACAAAAAAATTAGTAATAGCTATAGATAAGATATTTTACGTAAATGTAAGAATAGGTAATTTAGAATTTTTAACTGAATTTGTTATTGTACCTAATTTAAATTATAATTGTATACTTGGAATGGATTTTTTGACTCAATATAGTACAAAATTAAACATGGAAGATAAAACTTTTCACATAAAAAGGGCAATTATATCATGGAACAAAGATCTGCAGGAAGATGAAATTGTAGTTAATAATTTAAGTAGTAAAATGTATGATGAGGATTTCGATTTACATCCTGAAAATATTAGTTTAAAAAACGAGGAAAGGAATGCACGCCAGGTGGATACTCTTCAAAAAGGAGAGGCCACATTTGCCACGGGTGACATAAATAATAAATGTACACACCATGTGGAGGGTCTTCAAAAGAAAGACGCCACGAAATATATGGGTGACATAATAAATAAATGTTCACACCGGGAAATAAATATGGGTGACATTAACCTGAATTGTAATGAGCTATATGTAAGTGAGGTAAAAAATCTTCTTGCAGTACACACAAAATTATTTGATAATAGCCCAGGTCTAGCGAAAGGTTATGAACATAAATTAGAAGTTGATGAAAGTCAGCCGTTTAAAGTAAGAAATTATCCAATTCCATATAAGTATCAACAACAGGTAAAAATAGAAATAAAGAACATGTTAAGGGATGGTGTAATAGAACGATCAGAGTCTAGTTTCATTAATCCCATTGTGGTAGTAGTTAAAAAAAGTGAAGATGACCGAAAAGAGATGAAACTACGTTTATGCCTTGACGCTAGAATGCTCAATAGTCGCACCAAAGCACAGTTTGAAGCCCCACAGAGCATAGAAACTTTATTGGCAAAATGTACGAATGCTAAGTGGTTTACAAAATTGGATTTAAAGAGCTCTTTCTGGTTGGTACCTTTACACAAGGATTCTAGAAAATATTGCTCATTTTTAATGAATTCTCTAGTATATTCCTTCAAGGTTGTACCTTTCGGTTTATCAACGGCCACAGCTGCACTAGTAAGGGCCATGCAACAAATACTGGATCCATATGAGGAATATGTATCGCATTATGTAGATGATATTTTAATATTTAATGTAGATTTAGAGAGTCATTTAAAAGCTGTTAAAATTATTTTAAGTACATTAGAAAGTAATGGTCTAAAAATTAATTTAGAGAAATGTGAATTTGTTAAGAATAGGGTTAGTTACTTAGGGTATATGATAGATGGTAAGACTGTATCAATAGAGGAAAAGAAGTTGGAAGCAGTAAGAAATTACCCAAGACCTAAAAATATAAAGATGTTAAGGGGATTTTTAGGTATAGTGAACTATTATAAGCACTTTATTCCTAAGATATCAGATAAGACTGTAACTCTTTTTAAAATGATAAAGAAGGGTGTAAAATTTAAATGGACTCCTGAAAGAATAGAAGCTTTTGAAGGAATCAAGCAAGAATTTTATAAGGCGTTAGTTTTAAATCTGCCTCGATTTGAGGAAGAATTTATTTTACGGTGTGATGCTTCAGATCATGCCATTGCTGCTGAACTTTTCCAAGTCAGAGATGGTAAAGAGATACCAATCTGCTTTATTTCAAGGATATTAAAGGGGTACGAGAGTCATTATACGGTTTCAGAGAAAGAACTATTGTCAGTGGTGCATGGGGTCTCTAAGCTCAAGTACTATTTGATGGGAAATTTCTTTACAATAGAAACTGATCATTTATCTTTGATTTTCTTAATGAAAACTAGGTTTTCTAATGCACGACTATATAGATGGTCTTTATTTTTAAGTGAATATAATTTCAAAATTAGACATAGAAAAGGAAAAGATAATATTGTTGCAGATGCATTCAGCAGAGCCTTTGGTCATAGTAAGCAATCAGGATCATATCAGATCAATGCTTATAATTTTGAAGTAGCTCCTGAGTTATATAGTAGAGAAAATGTAGAACGTAGTCAAGGAGAAGATGATGTGCAAGATATAAAAAGAAAGGCACTTCAAGAACCCAATTACAGAGGATTTAGAGTAGTAAATAATATTTTATATAAAAGAATAGGGGACAATGATTTGTTAGTATTGGGAAGTGAATTGGCAAAGAATGTTATGTTAGATATTCATAGGAGGTTGGGACACCCTGGAAATAGGAAGACATTCTTAGTCTTTAGGGAGCAATTTTATGCTAAACAAGACAAACGTCTCGTTGAAAGATGGAATAAACAATGTGAACTATGTTTATTAGGTAAATATAAAAATCGTGTAAATAAAAATGTTGTACATAGTATTAGGGTAGAAAATAAGTTAGATTTAGTTGCGGCAGATTTCCTAGGTAATTTAATACCTGGACATTTAGGATATAGGAATGTATTTGTGATGGTAGATATTTTTACGAAATATGTGAAACTTTATCCTACCAGAAAATATAATACCGACATAGCGGTAATTTGCATTAATCAATTTATAGAAGAAATAGGTCAATTTCAAAGACTTTTAGTAGATAATGCTAGTTATTTCAATAATGATCGCTTCATTCAAGAATTAAATTATATGAATGTGCAAGTAAATTTTTCTTCAGTGAGACATCCTGAAGGGAACCCTTGTGAGAGATACATACAAGAAGTTATAAAACACTTGAGAATGCGAACTCATGAGAATCATGTGGGCTGGGTGAGGCATTTGACGGAAGTTGAAAATACAATGAACTTTTTACCCAGTGTGACCACTAATCTTAGCCCATATCTACTGATGTTCGGTAGATATCCACCACGTCCATGGAGACAAGAAACTCCTCCTGTGGAAAATTTAGAAGAGGTAATAGACCGTGGACGAGAGCGACAACGTGCTAGAGCTCGAAAATATACCGAGGAAGAGAATGCGAAGATTAAAAATCGTAAAGTCTTTAATAGGGAGGATATGATAGTAATAAGAAATTATCGATTAGGTCGGAGAGACCATAATAAATGTGCTAAATTAGACCTTCCTTTTGATGGACCTTATCGTGTAGGTAGAGCGATAAATGACACGACCTATGAGGTAACAGAAGTGGATAATGAGCGTGTCAAAGGCAGACTTCATGTCTCAAAATTATATGATTACGATCTCGAAGATAATGCAGGAATAAATTAAATTTATTCACAGATATTTATGTTTAATATAAAATATATGATAAGCTATCTATAAGTATATTAATTGGTATTTATGGGAAATCTTGAATTTATACCATTGACATTAGCGATTCTCGCTTATAAATTACAGATATTCCCATAGGGATATTTATGCAGTGATCTTGAATAAATAATAATATGTAAATAAATGAATTTTAGATCACTTGCAATTTTATGTTTAGTTAAGTAAGGATTTCTTATTGTGTGCCTTCATATTATATACATAAGTGCTTAATAAAGGTAAGAATTTTTCTTGATTTATATTTATTTATATTTATATCTATATGTACATTGGTATTTATTTATTTAAGTTTACAAATTCCTCATGAACAATAATAAATTAGGTAATGTAAACGTGATCTGTATAAATTAAGTAACTGAATAAATAAATTTTACACAAGTAAGCAATCAATAGGGATAACTTGGAGTACATGTAATTGGTAACCAGGTTATGTAGAGAATGGAATCTGTTATAGGCCAGAAGAGCAGAGGAATGTATTCCCGGACGTGAGGGATTCGCCCGACTTCTGTGCCTCGGTGCGTCGGGCCTTTTCTATCTTGGGCCGGGATAGTTTGACGCTCGGGGTACCCTGTCGCAAGGCTCGACGGAGACAGCGGGTCATGCTGTTAGATGGGTCCGTAGTTCGCGTATCGAACGAAACAGCGTGTAGGATGGCTGCGGAAGGCATGATCCGGCCTGTCAAGCAGTGTTAAGGGGCCTCCGTCGAGGCCGAAGAGGGTAGCAGTATACAATAACTTTGAGTTCAAGTAATGCTTCACTTAATTTCACTTTGTACTCTTGGATATCTATGTCTGTACTCGTCTATATGTGTATTTCTTGATTGTCCTCGTATAATCTGTATGATGATCAAATAACTGATACAACATTTATACTTCAATTTAAGATGTCAATCACCAGGAACGATAAGCTGGGTGAACGCGTATGATAATCCACCTGTCAACAATACATCATCGTTAGAAATTGGAAAGGTAAAAGGGGTTCATGATAAATTTAACCAACGCATACCGACGATCATGAATGTTTTCCCTTTATTTCCGAATGTAAGCAAGACAAAGAAAATACGAATAAAACTTCCCAATAATACAAAGAGATGGTTCAAGAATGAAGTAAACAACAATCAAGAAATTTATAACATAATAAGGATGTGGCAATGAACTTTAAGTTATATTTAAAAGTTGTAAATAATGTTATTTACTTACCAGGCCAATGTTTGATAGATAGCATCCTGTGTATTATATCTGTATTTCACTATTGCTCACATCAATATCAATTTTAACTTTATACAAATAACAAATGCAGACGTATCATTCCAAGTTTTATTTAAATTAATTTTCACTTTATTCATTTTCACCATGATGTGTATAAATATTTACTGTATTAATAATTTATGAAAACTTTATTTTTATTTAAGTAAAACAGTAAAAGAATCTTAATAAAATTTTTATAAGGTTATAATTTTAAGACGTATTAAATGCTACGTAAAAAGGATCGAGCAGGTGTTTCTCACACAAACACGTCTGGCATTGGCAAGGACTGACCGGTACAAAAAGTATTGTTTATCAGGTGCTCGGCTGAGTCATAATGTATAGACGGATTTATGGTCACATGTTTGTTTACCTCTCGCAAGGATTATTAATACGCTGTTTCCTCATGCAACCGATAAGAGCAGCACCGTCGACATACAATTTTGGGAGATGGATTCGTGCTTAACGAAAGTTGCCGTACGTTTTTGTAAGGAAATTTACGAATAAAAGCGCGGACAGATAAAAATTTCGGCAATTGCTGGTGAAAACCGCAATATTAGCAAGTCTAAAAGTAGGTGAAAACCACTTCCTCCCTCTTCTTTAATAGGATTATTTTAAAATCCGGACTTAGAATAATTTCTGAGATTTTCAATACTTATAAAATTTTCACAAGATTCTACACTTATAATAATTTTATTTTTAACATGCTGCGCGCATTACATTAAAATGTTTAGATGTATTCGAATAACTACCTATGTATGAAATACTTTTATTTTTATGAACTCGGTGTTTGAATTTATTTAATTTCATTTTTATTTTCTTCTTTCTAGAGGGTTTTGTTTTGCATGTAGGGTACAATGCCGTACGTTATGACAAAACTTTCTAGCATTTGTAATGATAACTTTGAATAACATAATCATTTTCTTTTCCGTATAAATTATTTTTCTTTTAAATTTATTCATCCTACAAAGGATATTTGAAACTAATAATTTTGTTTATGTGTATATAGGTTATATATATATTAAGTGAACAAAATCTTTTATAGAAAATTATGGAAGAGTTTAATACGATGTATGAAGAATTAAGGTGATTAACAATATTTGTTATAAATGTGTGTATAGTGGCGTCTCCAAATTCTTTATTTGTAGTGGTGTTTTTTGTATTGGAATTTCGTGAAAAAGGTAAAGTTTATTTTCTTTTAATGTATATATATATATTATTTCTTTTTGATATGAGAATTAAGTATATTTTGTTGTATTTGGGTGTTCAATATTAACGTGTTGAATAATACATCAGGGATGTGTGAAATGAATTATGTCATTATTTAATTCATAGCATGGAGTCCTGGTGAATTTGATATACACGAATTGGTCTTGGTGGTACTGCGTTTGGGAGCGAGAAAGGGCACCAGGCAGAACTAATCAGGGCTGAGTTAATTTATTGAATACGCAGAGACATTGTTTTATTTCACTTTATTTATTTAATTAAAAATATATATATTCCTTAAGGGGTGTGCACATGATGATGTATGTTCGGGTTGCGTCCGACGAGCTGAAAATGACATGCTCGTAGGGTGGAACTTTGGGATACTCTTCTGTGTGAATTTGTTACTGATGGTACTGTGTTGGGAGCGAGAAAAGGCGCCGGACAGGACTAATTAGGGCAAAGCCACTTCCTTAATGTCTATATTTTGTTATCAAATAGTAGACCGCACAATTTTATTTTTTTTTTTATTTACATTCCAGTACAATTCATCACGGTTAATTTGTTTTTAATTTTTGATTGTTTACATGTATCTATGACAAATATTAATAATAATAATCACGTTCACATTTTAGATATAAGCTTGCACGACATGGTGATTTCATTTATTCTTTATTTCTTGTAATATTTTATTGTTTATGATGTATAAATCTGAATTATGACCGAATATTGATTTTGGATGTGTAAATATTTGTAGATTAAAACTTTTGAATTTATTTAGAATTATTTTATTTTAATAAATTAGATATTAAGACTTATTTTGTATTTTATTTCTTTACCTGACCTGGAGATGATTAAAGAGAAGGAGAATCAAGTCATATTTTCTGCCCCTGAGAGAACTATTTATTTTCAAACTGAGCTAGTTACATGTAGAATGTTTTGCTTAACCTACCTTTCAGCAGAAAGTTCACCGTATCATAGTCTAGCATAAGGCCTAGCACTAGGATGCGTGCTTGACTCCCAGTTACGACTTAATTAAGTAAACTAAATTTATTTTATTTATATGTAAATTTGAAAGAGTCACAGCAATATGTGTAACTTCTCGACAAGGAAATTCTAACTGTTCTCTTTTCTTTTATAATTCTCGATAGAACTGGAAACCTCTGATATGTTTTCCTCCTTCAAGATAACAGCTGTTGGTGCCTCGTAAGGTTGATTTCTTATGCGTCCATGAAGCTCCTCACCGCCCTGCTAGACAAACCTGCCAGGTATCCACTTCGGTACAGATATCTCACAGAAATTGCACGTCAGATGAGCCTATTATATTATGTTTCGTCCCAGGAATCTCTTGATAAATAAATCCCCTCTATGGTTAAACTTGAAATTGGAATTCCTTCACTTAAAAAAATTCTTCGAGATATTCAATCCTTTTATGGTAAGTAAATTAAATTTATATTTTTAATGCTTTTAATCACTATCAACTCCTTTTCTTCTTTAATCACTAGATACTGCCTATGTAAATACAATCTTTCACAACTGCTTCGTTTTTGGTCATTTATTATTTACCTATATATTAAATTTGTAATTTAATATACACAATAGGTATTTCTTTTGCTTCTGTTCACTTAATTTCGGCTAAAAAACTATTCTTCCCGAAATTAACATGCACCTCTTCTCCTAAATTTTAGAGAAGTCCTCTTTTACTTACTCTGATTACCTTAGTGATCATTTTATATTTTTGAATTGGCCAATCTCAATTAAACACCTCTTATTTACGTTCAAAATGCATTCTATTACTTTAATATTCTCTTGTATGCCTTTTTATATCTCGATACTCATATTTTAACAATTTTAACCATGAATTTATACATGTATTTCAGTATTCAAAACCATTTTAAAACATACTATCTCAGAAATTCTGTAAATGTCAAAAACTGTCAACCATTGACTTTTCCTCTAATTAAATTATGGCGGGAGTTTTTTATCTATTTTAACGTTACTTTCAAACAAAATTTCCCTTTTTAAATCAATTCTCATCATTTAAGACAATTGAACAAGTTTTTACAATTTTATATTACATATCAAACACTCAATTAATATAAAAATCTCTCTTTTACAGGTTTTGGTATAAATTTGCTGAACTATGGACCTTAACCAATGGACTTTACTACCATATCATTTCAACAATTGTAAATATTAATACTATGATAATAAATACTAATCTTCATAATACTATTTCTATTTATAAATTTCTTAAACTTTTAACATCAAAATACTTTTAAAACCACAACCAAATATAAATATTGATGGATAGTACCTAGTACTACCTCATTTTGCCCCTTTAATAAATGTAAAATTTCAACATGTTTGAATAATTTTCATTTATTAACTAAGAAATTATCTGTTACGTTATAATTAATTATCTGACACCTATATAAAACATTTACACTATTGACAACTTTTAACGTAACATTTTTTTTTTTATATTATGCTTGCTATATTCTAGCACTATGTTTGCATTATTTTAACTATATGGCATTTTCATCATGTAAACTCTATCATAAACTTTTTTAACAATTCATCACTATATTTTCTATGCAAAACTATATACATGTACTACTATTTTAACTATTCTGACTGTAACATACGTTTCTTTTCGGTCTTTATTATTTTTTTTTTTTATTATTATTATGTGTACTTGGTATAAAGAAAATTATTTTTCTCAAAAATGTTATTTATATTTTAAGTATATTTTTATATTTAAAATATCTGGTTATCTGTAAATACTTTATTGTCTCCAATCTCTGTATAAATTATTTTCTCTTTGTAAACTTTTATATCATGATTTTAAAACATTTATGAAAACTTTATTATAACTACTATATGTAATATCTTTGTCACATTATGGTGAATATTAAATCATCTTTTCCATTATTTCTTTGGAACTTAAATTGCCTCTCTGAAATATGCTTTAGTCATGCTCACTTATACATTATAAATTATTATCTATATTGTTCTTATTCGAACATTTCCCCTATATACTTTATTAGACATTTTCGTCTTATCCCCTACTTTCATCATACGAAAGTTTTTTTTACTTATATTTCCGTTTTATTGGCTTACGTTACCATTTAAATAATATGTAGACATTTTTGTCCTATACATTTTATAACTCTGGGTTTCTTAACCCTTTCTCATACATTTATACATTTATTATACCATATTTTCATGGATCATTTCCTATTACTTTATTATAGTAAGCATTTTATAATTACTTCAATTATCATATTTCTTCGTAAAAGGCCCTTTTTCTTTCTTCTTAATAATTATATTCTCTTATTCACCTAATGTTTCATACGATTTGCTTTATCGTGCAAACTCATCGTAGTCTATCTTCTTAGTTTTTCATAATACTCTTATACATTTTTTCTTGATAATATTTTCTTTCCATAGACAATTTTATTTTATTTTAAGTTTCTTACATTTCCAGTTATCTTCTTTACATTCCTTTCCTTTTACACAAATGTTCTTGTATTATCGACTTATATTACATCATTTATTTTTTTATTTCTACTATATACAAATATTTTGAAATAAGGGAATAACTTTTTATAAATGATAATACTAAATCTAATATTTATAACGTTCATACTTCTATAACTTAACTATACTTCCGGACGAGTTTCTGAAAAATTTCTGCCCCTACCTTATTATCAAATAGGTACCTTCCATATATGGGCTCATATTATCTGTAATCGCTCTGGTTATAAATGAAATATCTAATTTCACCATCATTTTATTGTCTTTTAATCAATCTCCATGCCCCTAATAATCTCAACTCTTATGCTCCTAACATTAAATTGGAGGAAAATTGTAATAAGGGTCTTGTCCTTTTCTGGTCATTGTATTTTAAATTTTATCCTTGATAATTGGTGATGCTTAACACCTACAAGAATTATCTCTATGCTTCTGTCTTAGTTAACATATTCTATGTGTGATTCTAATATTGGAAATTATATCCTGCCCCTATCTCATAATCGAGTGGGAATATCTGTATATTAGATCCATGTCCTTAAATTGGGAAAGATAATTTTATAAAGGCTATTATTTTGTAATTTGTGGTAGCTCTTGTAACAGTTGATGTCACTAGTCCCAACAAATACTACCCTATATTATCTGCCATGTCCAAATTCTTTATGTGGGCTGTTAAATTGAAGTAGCTCTGGTAAGAAGGTGTCGCTAGTACCTTCGAATACTGCCCTAAAGTATCCGCCATGTCCATTTCTTTATGTGGGCTGTTAATTTGAAGTAGCTCTGGTAGGAAGGTGTCGCTAGTACCTTCGAATACCGCCCTAAAGTATCCGCCATGTCCAAAAATAAATGTGATTACTATTCATTTACATAGTCATGTAACATTGACACATGATATGTTCCTTTGAAGTATCCAGTATTTTCATCCACTAGATCATAATTATTTGCACCTATTCTTCGATGAATAGTATATGGTCCTATAAATGGCCTCAAAAGTTTTGCTACTATTTTATTTTTCCTATCAGTTACTCTTAGTGCTCGTACAATTACTTTATCATTTACATTGTATGTTTTATATTTTCGTTGTTTTTCTTTTTTCTTATTTTCCCATCTTTCCTTTCGCTTCAATAATTTTTGTCTAACTTGCTCATATTTATCCCCTAGATAAGCTATATCTTCATTCTTCCATGGCCTTTGAGGTTGTTGTCCAGTAAAAATAGTAATTGGGCAAGCTTCATGTACCGTACTAGGTGTATTGTTCATCACTAGTTCTATTTGTTTGATATACTTAGCCCATTTATGATGACAATCTATAAGTAATATTCGTAAATACTTTATAACCTCTTTAATATACCTTTCCGATGGGTTAGCTTGAGGATGACGTATCGAAATATGATAAGCTTTAATATTCCTGCTTTCTAAGAAATCATGATATCTTTGGTTCATAAAGTAAGTCGCGTGATCTGATAAAATTGTGTTTGGAGTTCCAAATTCTGTAATATACTCCTGCAAAGCTTGTAACACCGTTTCTGTATTACATTTTTGAGTGGGTATTAATCTAACATGCTTTGAAAAAATATCACACATTACTAAAATGTTACGATATCTTCGGGTACTTGGTATCAAGTTTGAAATAAAATCTATAGCTACTAATTGTAATCTGTCAAATGCTATTATACTTAAACTGATGTTCTGGTTCGTGAAATTTTTCTCTTTTGCCAATACACATGTTTCACACTTCCTAATTTGTCTTTTAATTATTTTTTCATCGTTCTGACAATAATAAGCTTCTCTAAAAATGAGCTAACATTTCCTGGCACCAATATGAGTATATAATTCATGTAAATATTGTACAATTTCTATGGTATGTTCCTCATTTGTAACATATACCTCATTATCACCAATTTTCTTTACTATAATTCCATCTTTAATACTCATACCTTTATAATCTCCATCTGTTATAATTCTATGTTTAATTTCCATCAATTCAGGTGATTCTTGTACTTGACTTATTTGTTGCAATGAGAAAATTCCTTCTGTACCCAAGTTTACCAAATTAATTTGTACATTAGATGACTTATTTTCTCCATATTTTCTACTTAAGATATCTGCTGCTATCATTTCTTTACCTGGTTTGTACACTATCTCCATATCATATTGTTGAATTAATAACGTCCATCTATAAATACGATTGTTATTCAATTTCGTGGTCATAATATTTAACAGTGCCTTATGATCCGTTTCAAGGACAAAACGTTTTCCTATTAAATAATAGCGTAATTTTGTTAAGGCAAAGATGACGGCAAGCATTTCAAGTTCTGACACGCCATATCTTTTCTCGCAAGGTTTAAGTGTTCGAGAAGCAAAATAAATTGGTACTTCTATATTATCCTTTACTTGTATAAGTTCAGCTGCAACAGCTATATTTGACGCATCCGTTCTTACTATGAATTCCAAATTAAAATCAGGATGAAATAATTTTAAATTTTCAACGAAATTTGCTTTTAATTGAATAAAACATTCCTCACATTCTGTTGTCCATTTCCACTTATTCCCTTTCTTTAATAAATTCAATAATGTGTTTGTTTTTTGACTATAATTGGAAACAAACTTTCTATAGTAATTAAGTAATCCAAGGAATCCTCTTAACATCTTAAGTTTATTTGGTCTTGGGTAATTTTGTATTTCCTCTAACCTTTTAGGATCTAACATTATATTTTCCTGATTTACCACATATCCCAAATAATCTACTTCTTTACGACAAAATTGGCATTTTGATAAATTCAGTTTCATTCCATTTACTTGTAAGGTGTTAACAATTATTTCAATGTGATTCATATGTGTTTCAATATCGTCTGAGAAAATAATAATATCGTCTAAGTAGTGAAGTGCAAATTTTTCATATTTGTCCAATATCTTGTGAAGGAACCTGATCAAACCAGCAGGGCTACTTTTTATGCCGAAGGGGCATACTCGAAATTGGAAAGTAATTCCATTTATGTTAAAACCACAATATTTCCTTGAGTCTTCATCTAATTGAATTAACCAGAAAGCGTTCTTTAAGTCCAACTTACTATACCACTTTTTATTCCCACATTTTGTCAATAGAACGTCTATATTCTGTGGCGTTTCGTGCTCAGGCTTGATCCTAAGGTTGAGTAAGCGAGCGTCAATGCATATGCGTATAGAGTCGTCCTTCTTCTTTACCAAGACCACAGGATTAATAAAATAAGTGTTAGAACGTTCTATAATATTTGCTTCCTCTAATTTTTGCAATTCTTCATTCACTCGCTCTTGAAAGAAATAAGGAATTGGGTAATTTTTACAAGACAATGGAGTATCATCATCTATTAACAATCGATGTTCATAATCCTTAGCAAACACAACTTCATCATTTACTAATCGGATATTATCAGCTAAAATCTCTATCAAACTTTCTTCCATCCACGGTTCTGCTAAATTTTGTTTTTCAATAAATGATTTAATATCCATTTTATTTCGGATTATCAGTACCTCTTTCTGTTCTTCTTGTATTAATACATCACTATCTATATTAACATTTGTTCTTGGCAGCTCAAACATTGCCCCCTCTAAATGTTCCTGCGCATCGTCGTTTTCTGCCCGATCAGCAATTATAACATTATTTATGTCCATCTGTATATCTTCCTTAAATTTAAGATATGCATTTATTTCCTTTATGTCCTCTAATTTATTCAGCAAAATTTCATTATCACCTATTCTAATTTTATTATCTTCAAAATTAAGATTCATACCCAATGCTCTCATATTATCCACCCCCAAAATACAATCATAGAACAGATTACTTAGTATATAAAACTTCATAATATACTTTTGTCCATTTACTTCCACTTCTACACATAATCTTTTATTTATACTTCCCATTTTCCTACGATTCGCAGACATGACCTTTGTATTTTTAACTTTAATAACATAGTTAGAATAATTCTCTATCCTATCTACCAATTCCTCCTTTATCAAAGAAATCTCCGCTCCGGAATCTAATAATGTTCTAAAATTAATCTTCTTAATTGTAATTGAAAAGAAAGGTAAGCTTTCATAATTATTTAAAATATCTCCTACTTCTGTAATATTGTTAAATTCCCTTATTTCTGAAAACACTTGATATTTGTCATCATTACAAATATCCTCTTCTGTAAGAAACAAACTTATTAATGAGAGGTTCCTGGTACAGAATCCTGGTACAAGTTCCTTGGAATTTCTAAAATCGGCGTTTTTTTTTCTTCTAGAGTTTCCATTCTGATTCCACTATTTCCTTTCAAATTATCATTACTTGAACTGCCATAACGATTATTTCTACCATCTTGAGTATTAATTGTATTTATTGCTCTTGTATTATCTTTACTATAAAATCTTCTATTCTGTTCCTGATAAGTATTATTATTATACGAAGTCCTATTAGATTGCGGATTATTAAATGGAGTATACCTATTAAAGTTTGGTCTACTATTATTACCATTTTGTATACCTCTATTATTTGCCCCCATACCATTACTATTCCCTTGAACATTAAAACTTCTATAATTCCCACTTCGTTCTTGATTAGGATTCTGTAATACCTGTCTTGTTCCAAATCCATATGTATTATTATTTGACGAATAATTATTTCTAGAATTATTGTTGGCCTGTTGATTAGCTGAATTGTTTCTGTTATAATAATTGTACGTTCCATCATTATTATTATTTCGCTGATTATTACCTAGTGCCTCTGGTCTACTCGTTGACTGTCTAAATTCCCGATACTTCATACCATCTGAATAATCATCCAAACGACGTAAAATCTCAATCAATCCATCCATATCAGTGACATTCTGGCAAATTATTGCGTGAGTATCAACTGGAATAAAATGCTGTAAAAGATGTTGTGAGATTGTCTGTTCATTTAAATGCGATATGTACCGACAATAATTGAACATGCGCTGTGCATAGGCTTCCCTAGATGATTTACCTAACTGATATCGTCCAGTTAACAATCTTTGATGTGCACGGCTTTGTTGTGTTTCATTCCAAAAATTCTTTTTAAATAAATCCACAAACTGTTCCAAACTCTTACAACTATCCTCGATTCGTTGTAGCCAATCAGCTGCACCGTTACTTAATGTTACTCGAATAACATTCATCTGATTTTTGAAATCTGGTAAATCCTCCACGTATTTTAAAATATTCGTCAAATAAGCCATAGGATGTGTAGATAATTTATCACCACTAAAATGCATGATATTCTCTATCCTAATTCCTGTATTCAAATTACTATACACTGGAATACTATTACCATTTGAAATCCTAACATTCTGTGCTTTAACTAACAAATCTTGTATTTTCTTCTTCTGCTCTTCACATTCTTTTAAAATTCCCTCCATACAAGACTTCTGTGCATCAGTAGTCGATGTAGTTGCTTGTATTTCTTTAATACAGTTTATTTCCGTTGATTCTATTTTCTTATTCAAATTTTCTTCCATTCTTACTACCTGATCAGTAGTTTCTTTATTTACCTTTTCCAATCCTTGTTTTAAATTCTCAGCCATCTCTTTATGTTTTGAAACGTTATCTACTTCCAACTGACTTAAATTACCTTTAATTTCCTTTACATCTTTTTCTACCCGTTGAACTTCAGTAGTAATAAAAATTATAGCTTCTGATTCTTTGGTAATAAATTTCTCGTTCATATCTACTACAACTTTGTCAATACTATCTTGTGTATTATTCAATAACGATACCTTCAATTCTTCAAGCTTCTTATTATTTTCTTCTCTAATAACTTTATTTTCTTCTTTTAAATTATTTAAATTCCTGGTAAATTCTTCATATGTCTTATCTAGCTTGCCACATAATTCTTCATTCACCTTCACTAATTCTCCTCTTAATTCTTCCTTTATATCCACCAAATTTTTCTTACTCTCTTCATTTGCCTTTATTAATTTACCACTCAACTCCTCACTTGCCTTCTCTAATTTGTCTAATCTTCCATTTAATTCTATTTTATCCTCCTCTCTATTTTTCTTAGATTCCCTTTTATCCTCCTCTCTATTTTTCTTAGCTTCCCTTTTATCCTCCTCTCTATTTTTCTTAGCTTCCTCGCTCGTCTTATCAATTTTACCACTTAATACTTCCTTCAACCCTTCAAACATTTGTTGAAATAATCTCATGTCTATTGATGAATTAGACATCTCTGTTATCGAAGTCTCTCCTTGTAACTGCGTCTTATCACCCCTATCTTGTTCTTCTTCTAACTGTCGTGTCTCTTCATGTACCTGTGGTATATCTCCTCCATCTTGTATATTACCTATCTGTTGCGATTCTTCTTCGCTATCGCTTGAAGACTCGGGCCTATTTATTACAGAACTGCTTTTTGACCTAGTATTCATGTTTATATACTATTATGTAACAACACTTTAATAAAAATTACTTGTATTTACGTTTCTGGTTTTATTATACTGTTAATCTCTGTGTATTGCAAAATGTATTTAACTAATTATAATCAGGAGAATAAAATATCAAAACACAATCTTTGCGAGTTTCTTTTATAACGCCCCACGTTGGGCGCCATATTAATGTCGTAACCCAGAGTGTATAAACATATCTAAGTAAAATCAAGCTATACAAATTATCAATCACCCAAAATATGCCTTAATTACACCCTGAGTTAGACATTTTACTTCTTCTAACGTCACACGTTGGGTAAGCCAATAAATTCGAGTAGAATATTTTCAATATAATTCCTTACTTGTTTATAAATCAAATATTTATATGCCCTAACTAACTCAGTCGTTTAAAAAAATTCTAATACTTGCATATTTTTATTAATCATAAAAAATCTTAGTCCGGACCTGTCTCTTTTCAAATATCTAAGAAAGATTATTGTCCAAGTTCTTTTCATTCTAAACGTTGGTAATCCGCAACAAAACGATTTTACCGCTACTCATGTGTACTAACTTTGATAAATTTACTAAATATTTTCTTTAATTGACACAAAAATCTTTATCTTCAGTTTAAGTTCAAATCTACACTATTTATTCTCTCATAGAATGGTAAGTTAATTTTAAACTATTACTATACCTTCCCAATATATTAATCTGTATGTTTACTTTATTTTTAGGAGGTCAAAACAACTATGTGAATTGCTGGATGATAACCTATAAAACACAACTACGTAAATGAAAATCAGAGATGGTTGAATAACAATAAATATAATGTATTATTTAGAAACAACGTACAACAAATATTTATCTGAAGAAAATGCCAGTATTATAACCATTAATCATGTAAACTTGTCCAATGTCTGGATACTTATATTTGGTTATGATCAGAATTGAAAATATAACCTTATTTTTATTTTTCAAGGTAGGTTTAATTTAATGTGCGTAATAAAACTTTTACAATGTATACCATTGATTTCTAATACAAATAGTACTATGTAGCTGTATTCTATGCTTCAATATATAATTTCTGATACTTATATTCATTAAATTTTTAAACTATTATTTGCCAATTCATTGCATAAAAGAGATTTTCATATTAAAAGTAACAATTAAACAATACAACCTTCTTTTACATATGTGTAACTTCTCGACAAGGAAATTCTAACTGTTCTCTTTTCTTTTATAATTCTCGATAGAACTGGAAACCTCTGATATGTTTTCCTCCTTCAAGATAACAGCTGTTGGTGCCTCGTAAGGTTGATTTCTTATGCGTCCATGAAGCTCCTCACCGCCCTGCTAGACAAACCTGCCAGGTATCCACTTCGGTACAGATATCTCACAGAAATTGCACGTCAGATGAGCCTATTATATTATGTTTCGTCCCAGGAATCTCTTGATAAATAAATCCCCTCTATGGTTAAACTTGAAATTGGAATTCCTTCACTTAAAAAAATTCTTCGAGATATTCAATCCTTTTATGGTAAGTAAATTAAATTTATATTTTTAATGCTTTTAATCACTATCAACTCCTTTTCTTCTTTAATCACTAGATACTGCCTATGTAAATACAATCTTTCACAACTGCTTCGTTTTTGGTCATTTATTATTTACCTATATATTAAATTTGTAATTTAATATACACAATAGGTATTTCTTTTGCTTCTGTTCACTTAATTTCGGCTAAAAAACTATTCTTCCCGAAATTAACATGCACCTCTTCTCCTAAATTTTAGAGAAGTCCTCTTTTATTTACTCTGATTACCTTAGTGATCATTTTATATTTTTGAATTGGCCAATCTCAATTAAACACCTCTTATTTACGTTCAAAATGCATTCTATTACTTTAATATTCTCTTGTATGCCTTTTTATATCTCGATACTCATATTTTAACAATTTTAACCATGAATTTATACATGTATTTCAGTATTCAAAACCATTTTAAAACATACTATCTCAGAAATTCTGTAAATGTCAAAAACTGTCAACCATTGACTTTTCCTCTAATTAAATTATGGCGGGAGTTTTTTTTATCTATTTTAACGTTACTTTCAAACAAAATTTCCCTTTTTAAATCAATTCTCATCATTTAAGACAATTGAACAAGTTTTTACAATTTTATATTACATATCAAACACTCAATTAATATAAAAATCTCTCTTTTACAGGTTTTGGTATAAATTTGCTGAACTATGGACCTTAACCAATGGACTTTACTACCATATCATTTCAACAATTGTAAATATTAATACTATGATAATAAATACTAATCTTCATAATACTATTTCTATTTATAAATTTCTTAAACTTTTAACATCAAAATACTTTTAAAACCACAACCAAATATAAATATTGATGGATAGTACCTAGTACTACCTCAATATTTACTCATAAAGGCATAATCGTCCTTAACCGCGGAGATGACTCATACTGTATATGTATGTTGAAAAGCCAACAATATCGACCGTATACAATTACTAAATGAGTGGTTTGGGAATATCGGGTATTCGGTCTGTTGCAATAAAACTCAATTCTTCATTACTCAATATGTCGTCTTAATTAAAAACTTCATCAGGAATATACTACAATATTAAAAAATATACCTGTTGAAGAACAAAATTAAACAAAAGAATTACTTAAATTAACAATCAGAGTTACCTACAGATGTAGTAACTCTGATAGAAAGTATAAAAATGAGGTGTGGCCACCACACAACTTATACGTTTCAAATCATACAATCTTAAAAATTATTTTATACAAAAATTATTCAAAATTCTATTCTAAGTACTTCCAGTCTCTTAATACATCTCTACAGGATACATACTTCATGAGATATTTGCGCTAAGAGTAAAAGTATTACTTCCAGTCCGAATTTTGAATTTTCATTCATACAAAAAATATTCCAAATCCAACTCTAAATACTTTTATACTCTTGACAAATATTAGTCACGGTTACTAGCGAGAGAAAGCCTGAATATATTGATTTTCCATCGAGCAGGGAATGTGAAGCAAAGAAAATTGCAGAGAAGTTTAATGCATATTTCATCGAAAGTATCAGGGAAATACATGACAATATCGAAGTAATTGTAGAGAACGTAAATATGGATGACTGTCGCGGTGGAGACACAAACATATTGTACACTTTTGAACCGCTTGAAATGGGGCAGCTACGAACGATTGTAGAATCACTTAAGAGCAAGTCAACAACTGATGGTATTGATACAAAAGTTATTAGCGACGCATTTCCGATTATTGGACATACGCTGTTGGGAATAATTAATGAGTCGTTCAAGACAGGCGTGTTTCCGGATGTTTGGAAAACCACTACGATAATACCGATTCCAAAGATCAACGGCACCAAGAACTGCTCTGATTTTAGACCGATCAACATGTTGCCAACATTAGAAAAAATTATAGAATATGCAGCAAAAGAACAATTAGAATACTTTCTGGAAAAAAAATGCGTGTTGGTGGATGTGCAGTCCGGCTTCAGGACGAATCACTCATGTGAAACAGCATTAAATTTAGTAATAGGTAACTGGAAGGAGTGGAAGGAAGAGATAGATCGCGATAACAAAGTTGTGGCATTTTTCTTGGATCTGAAAAGGGCTTTTGAGATACTTGACCGAAAGAAGTTAATACAAAAGTTAAGTAAATATGGAATAAGAGGTATAGCTTTGGAATGAATATAGGATTATTTAACAGATATGAAACAAAAACTAGGTACGACGATGAAGAGTCAACAGCTGAGGAGGTATCCCTAGGAGTCCCTCAAGGATCAATTCTAGGACCACTTCTCTTCATTCCTTACATAAACGACGTGATAAGTGCGACTAAGGACTGCAAGATTAACCTGTTTGCGGATGATACGCTAATAAGTGTTGCAGATAGGGATGTTGATTCAGCAATAAAAAAGATAAACTGTGAACTAGAAGGTGTTAGCAAGTGGTTAAAAATTAATAAACTAAAGTTGAATACGTCGAAAACACAAGCTATGCTTATCTACAGCAGTGTGATAAATGACATTAGTGAATCAGTGGTAATTGATAATGAAATTATTGAATGGGTAAATGAGATTAAATATCTCGGTGTTATAATTGACAATAAATTAACATTCTCTAGAAATATATAAATTTTTGGATAGGATAAGTGCTAAATTAAGTTTATGGGCTAGAATCTATGTTTATAAGACAATCATTGCCCCACACTTTGATTATTGTTCCACAATTCTATTTCTAGCCAAAGATGGGGATATATATAGATTACAGAAACTGCAAAACAGGGCTATGAGGATTATACTGAGTTGCAATAGGTATACTCGAATTACATTAATGTTAGATACATTACAATGACTTAGTGTTGAGCAAAGGATTCAGTTCAACACTCTTATATTGATTTATAAAATAATACATAATAAGTTACAAAAGTATTTAAACAAATATGTTTCGTGTAGTAATGAGATTCATGACTACAATACTAGATACATAGATAACTTTAGGTTACCTTTTCACAAAAAATCGGCTTCGCAGAATAGTCTTTTTACAAGGGTTTAAAATTATATAATGGTATGCCTGAAGCGACTAAACAGAGTCCTTCTATAAGAGAGTTTAGACACTATTGTACGAGGTATGTTAGGAATGATTGTATAGTTTAAAATTATAGTGTAACATTGTAAACATCTAAAGATGAATAAAGTTTTATTATATATATAGATTGCATAATTTACGAAATATCTGCAAAAATCGCTATTCGATAAGAGTAAAAGTGTTACTTCCGGTGCGAATTTTGAAATTTCATTTATACAAAACATATTTCAAATCCAACTCTAAATACTTTTGTACTCTTCACAAATATATATAGAATGCATAATTTACGAAATATTTGCAAAAAATCGCTATTCCATAAGAGTAAAAGTGTTACTTCCGGTCCGAATTTTGAAATTTTTTTTATACAAAAGGTATTGAAAATTAAGTTCTAAATATACTTTTATACTCGTAACGTACCTGTCTAAAAAGCATGACTTGCGAAATATTCGGAAAAAACTGATTTTCGATAATAGTAAAAGAACTACTCCGGTAGGAATTTCGAAAAACTTGTTTAATAAAATTCTTCTCAAATTTAATTTTGAGTGTATAATGCGCGCGCGAGAGAGAGAGAGAGAAAGAAGGGGGGGGGGAGTAATGAAGAATTGTGTTTTATTGCAACAGACCAAATACCCGATAATCAAGGAACCTGTGTTAACAGGTTTCTTGAATATCGGGTATTCATAATCTGTCAATATTGGCGTAGAAGCTTCGTTGAAAAGTAATAACAAATAGGCTGTGATATGTAGCTCGAAATAATATATAATGTATTATATAACAATAAATATAATGTATTATTTAGAAACAACGTACAACAAATATTTATCTGAAGAAAATGCCAGTATTATAACCATTAATCATGTAAACTTGTCCAATGTCTGGATACTTATATTTGGTTATGATCAGAATTGAAAATATAACCTTATTTTTATTTTTCAAGGTAGGTTTAATTTAATGTGCGTAATAAAACTTTTACAATGTATACCATTGATTTCTAATACAAATAGTACTATGTAGCTGTATTCTATGCTTCAATATATAATTTCTGATACTTATATTCATTAAATTTTTAAACTATTATTTGCCAATTCATTGCATAAAAGAGATTTTCATATTAAAAGTAACAATTAAACAATACAACCTTCTTTTACATATGTGTAACTTCTCGACAAGGAAATTCTAACTGTTCTCTTTTCTTTTATAATTCTCGATAGAACTGGAAACCTCTGATATGTTTTCCTCCTTCAAGATAACAGCTGTTGGTGCCTCGTAAGGTTGATTTCTTATGCGTCCATGAAGCTCCTCACCGCCCTGCTAGACAAACCTGCCAGGTATCCACTTCGGTACAGATATATCACAGAAATTGCACGTCAGATGAGCCTATTATATTATGTTTCGTCCCAGGAATCTCTTGATAAATAAATCCCCTCTATGGTTAAACTTGAAATTGGAATTCCTTCACTTAAAAAAATTCTTCGAGATATTCAATCCTTTTATGGTAAGTAAATTAAATTTATATTTTTAATGCTTTTAATCACTATCAACTCCTTTTCTTCTTTAATCACTAGATACTGCCTATGTAAATACAATCTTTCACAACTGCTTCGTTTTTGGTCATTTATTATTTACCTATATATTAAATTTGTAATTTAATATACACAATAGGTATTTCTTTTGCTTCTGTTCACTTAATTTCGGCTAAAAAACTATTCTTCCCGAAATTAACATGCACCTCTTCTCCTAAATTTTAGAGAAGTCCTCTTTTATTTACTCTGATTACCTTAGTGATCATTTTATATTTTTGAATTGGCCAATCTCAATTAAACACCTCTTATTTACGTTCAAAATGCATTCTATTACTTTAATATTCTCTTGTATGCCTTTTTATATCTCGATACTCATATTTTAACAATTTTAACCATGAATTTATACATGTATTTCAGTATTCAAAACCATTTTAAAACATACTATCTCAGAAATTCTGTAAATGTCAAAAACTGTCAACCATTGACTTTTCCTCTAATTAAATTATGGCGGGAGTTTTTTTTATCTATTTTAACGTTACTTTCAAACAAAATTTCCCTTTTTAAATCAATTCTCATCATTTAAGACAATTGAACAAGTTTTTACAATTTTATATTACATATCAAACACTCAATTAATATAAAAATCTCTCTTTTACAGGTTTTGGTATAAATTTGCTGAACTATGGACCTTAACCAATGGACTTTACTACCATATCATTTCAACAATTGTAAATATTAATACTATGATAATAAATACTAATCTTCATAATACTATTTCTATTTATAAATTTCTTAAACTTTTAACATCAAAATACTTTTAAAACCACAACCAAATATAAATATTGATGGATAGTACCTAGTACTACCTCAATATTTACTCATAAAGGCATAATCGTCCTTAACCGCGGAGATGACTCATACTGTATATGTATGTTGAAAAGCCAACAATATCGACCGTATACAATTACTAAATGAGTGGTTTGGGAATATCGGGTATTCGGTCTGTTGCAATAAAACTCAATTCTTCATTACTCAATATGTCGTCTTAATTAAAAACTTCATCAGGAATATACTACAATATTAAAAAATATACCTGTTGAAGAACAAAATTAAACAAAAGAATTACTTAAATTAACAATCAGAGTTACCTACAGATGTAGTAACTCTGATAGAAAGTATAAAAATGAGGTGTGGCCACCACACAACTTATACGTTTCAAATCATACAATCTTAAAAATTATTTTATACAAAAATTATTCAAAATTCTATTCTAAGTACTTCCAGTCTCTTAATACATCTCTACAGGATACATACTTCATGAGATATTTGCGCTAAGAGTAAAAGTATTACTTCCAGTCCGAATTTTGAATTTTCATTCATACAAAAAATATTCCAAATCCAACTCTAAATACTTTTATACTCTTGACAAATATTAGTCACGGTTACTAGCGAGAGAAAGCCTGAATATATTGATTTTCCATCGAGCAGGGAATGTGAAGCAAAGAAAATTGCAGAGAAGTTTAATGCATATTTCATCGAAAGTATCAGGGAAATACATGACAATATCGAAGTAATTGTAGAGAACGTAAATATGGATGACTGTCGCGGTGGAGACACAAACATATTGTACACTTTTGAACCGCTTGAAATGGGGCAGCTACGAACGATTGTAGAATCACTTAAGAGCAAGTCAACAACTGATGGTATTGATACAAAAGTTATTAGCGACGCATTTCCGATTATTGGACATACGCTGTTGGGAATAATTAATGAGTCGTTCAAGACAGGCGTGTTTCCGGATGTTTGGAAAACCACTACGATAATACCGATTCCAAAGATCAACGGCACCAAGAACTGCTCTGATTTTAGACCGATCAACATGTTGCCAACATTAGAAAAAATTATAGAATATGCAGCAAAAGAACAATTAGAATACTTTCTGGAAAAAAAATGCGTGTTGGTGGATGTGCAGTCCGGCTTCAGGACGAATCACTCATGTGAAACAGCATTAAATTTAGTAATAGGTAACTGGAAGGAGTGGAAGGAAGAGATAGATCGCGATAACAAAGTTGTGGCATTTTTCTTGGATCTGAAAAGGGCTTTTGAGATACTTGACCGAAAGAAGTTAATACAAAAGTTAAGTAAATATGGAATAAGAGGTATAGCTTTGGAATGAATATAGGATTATTTAACAGATATGAAACAAAAACTAGGTACGACGATGAAGAGTCAACAGCTGAGGAGGTATCCCTAGGAGTCCCTCAAGGATCAATTCTAGGACCACTTCTCTTCATTCCTTACATAAACGACGTGATAAGTGCGACTAAGGACTGCAAGATTAACCTGTTTGCGGATGATACGCTAATAAGTGTTGCAGATAGGGATGTTGATTCAGCAATAAAAAAGATAAACTGTGAACTAGAAGGTGTTAGCAAGTGGTTAAAAATTAATAAACTAAAGTTGAATACGTCGAAAACACAAGCTATGCTTATCTACAGCAGTGTGATAAATGACATTAGTGAATCAGTGGTAATTGATAATGAAATTATTGAATGGGTAAATGAGATTAAATATCTCGGTGTTATAATTGACAATAAATTAACATTCTCTAGAAATATATAAATTTTTGGATAGGATAAGTGCTAAATTAAGTTTATGGGCTAGAATCTATGTTTATAAGACAATCATTGCCCCACACTTTGATTATTGTTCCACAATTCTATTTCTAGCCAAAGATGGGGATATATATAGATTACAGAAACTGCAAAACAGGGCTATGAGGATTATACTGAGTTGCAATAGGTATACTCGAATTACATTAATGTTAGATACATTACAATGACTTAGTGTTGAGCAAAGGATTCAGTTCAACACTCTTATATTGATTTATAAAATAATACATAATAAGTTACAAAAGTATTTAAACAAATATGTTTCGTGTAGTAATGAGATTCATGACTACAATACTAGATACATAGATAACTTTAGGTTACCTTTTCACAAAAAATCGGCTTCGCAGAATAGTCTTTTTACAAGGGTTTAAAATTATATAATGGTATGCCTGAAGCGACTAAACAGAGTCCTTCTATAAGAGAGTTTAGACACTATTGTACGAGGTATGTTAGGAATGATTGTATAGTTTAAAATTATAGTGTAACATTGTAAACATCTAAAGATGAATAAAGTTTTATTATATATATAGATTGCATAATTTACGAAATATCTGCAAAAATCGCTATTCGATAAGAGTAAAAGTGTTACTTCCGGTGCGAATTTTGAAATTTCATTTATACAAAACATATTTCAAATCCAACTCTAAATACTTTTGTACTCTTCACAAATATATATAGAATGCATAATTTACGAAATATTTGCAAAAAATCGCTATTCCATAAGAGTAAAAGTGTTACTTCCGGTCCGAATTTTGAAATTTTTTTTATACAAAAGGTATTGAAAATTAAGTTCTAAATATACTTTTATACTCGTAACGTACCTGTCTAAAAAGCATGACTTGCGAAATATTCGGAAAAAACTGATTTTCGATAATAGTAAAAGAACTACTCCGGTAGGAATTTCGAAAAACTTGTTTAATAAAATTCTTCTCAAATTTAATTTTGAGTGTATAATGCGCGCGCGAGAGAGAGAGAGAGAAAGAAGGGGGGGGGGAGTAATGAAGAATTGTGTTTTATTGCAACAGACCAAATACCCGATAATCAAGGAACCTGTGTTAACAGGTTTCTTGAATATCGGGTATTCATAATCTGTCAATATTGGCGTAGAAGCTTCGTTGAAAAGTAATAACAAATAGGCTGTGATATGTAGCTCGAAATAATATATAATGTATTATATAACAATAAATATAATGTATTATTTAGAAACAACGTACAACAAATATTTATCTGAAGAAAATGCCAGTATTATAACCATTAATCATGTAAACTTGTCCAATGTCTGGATACTTATATTTGGTTATGATCAGAATTGAAAATATAACCTTATTTTTATTTTTCAAGGTAGGTTTAATTTAATGTGCGTAATAAAACTTTTACAATGTATACCATTGATTTCTAATACAAATAGTACTATGTAGCTGTATTCTATGCTTCAATATATAATTTCTGATACTTATATTCATTAAATTTTTAAACTATTATTTGCCAATTCATTGCATAAAAGAGATTTTCATATTAAAAGTAACAATTAAACAATACAACCTTCTTTTACATATGTGTAACTTCTCGACAAGGAAATTCTAACTGTTCTCTTTTCTTTTATAATTCTCGATAGAACTGGAAACCTCTGATATGTTTTCCTCCTTCAAGATAACAGCTGTTGGTGCCTCGTAAGGTTGATTTCTTATGCGTCCATGAAGCTCCTCACCGCCCTGCTAGACAAACCTGCCAGGTATCCACTTCGGTACAGATATCTCACAGAAATTGCACGTCAGATGAGCCTATTATATTATGTTTCGTCCCAGGAATCTCTTGATAAATAAATCCCCTCTATGGTTAAACTTGAAATTGGAATTCCTTCACTTAAAAAAATTCTTCGAGATATTCAATCCTTTTATGGTAAGTAAATTAAATTTATATTTTTAATGCTTTTAATCACTATCAACTCCTTTTCTTCTTTAATCACTAGATACTGCCTATGTAAATACAATCTTTCACAACTGCTTCGTTTTTGGTCATTTATTATTTACCTATATATTAAATTTGTAATTTAATATACACAATAGGTATTTCTTTTGCTTCTGTTCACTTAATTTCGGCTAAAAAACTATTCTTCCCGAAATTAACATGCACCTCTTCTCCTAAATTTTAGAGAAGTCCTCTTTTATTTACTCTGATTACCTTAGTGATCATTTTATATTTTTGAATTGGCCAATCTCAATTAAACACCTCTTATTTACGTTCAAAATGCATTCTATTACTTTAATATTCTCTTGTATGCCTTTTTATATCTCGATACTCATATTTTAACAATTTTAACCATGAATTTATACATGTATTTCAGTATTCAAAACCATTTTAAAACATACTATCTCAGAAATTCTGTAAATGTCAAAAACTGTCAACCATTGACTTTTCCTCTAATTAAATTATGGCGGGAGTTTTTTTATCTATTTTAACGTTACTTTCAAACAAAATTTCCCTTTTTAAATCAATTCTCATCATTTAAGACAATTGAACAAGTTTTTACAATTTTATATTACATATCAAACACTCAATTAATATAAAAATCTCTCTTTTACAGGTTTTGGTATAAATTTGCTGAACTATGGACCTTAACCAATGGACTTTACTACCATATCATTTCAACAATTGTAAATATTAATACTATGATAATAAATACTAATCTTCATAATACTATTTCTATTTATAAATTTCTTAAACTTTTAACATCAAAATACTTTTAAAACCACAACCAAATATAAATATTGATGGATAGTACCTAGTACTACCTCAATATTTACTCATAAAGGCATAATCGTCCTTAACCGCGGAGATGACTCATACTGTATATGTATGTTGAAAAGCCAACAATATCGACCGTATACAATTACTAAATGAGTGGTTTGGGAATATCGGGTATTCGGTCTGTTGCAATAAAACTCAATTCTTCATTACTCAATATGTCGTCTTAATTAAAAACTTCATCAGGAATATACTACAATATTAAAAAATATACCTGTTGAAGAACAAAATTAAACAAAAGAATTACTTAAATTAACAATCAGAGTTACCTACAGATGTAGTAACTCTGATAGAAAGTATAAAAATGAGGTGTGGCCACCACACAACTTATACGTTTCAAATCATACAATCTTAAAAATTATTTTATACAAAAATTATTCAAAATTCTATTCTAAGTACTTCCAGTCTCTTAATACATCTCTACAGGATACATACTTCATGAGATATTTGCGCTAAGAGTAAAAGTATTACTTCCAGTCCGAATTTTGAATTTTCATTCATACAAAAAATATTCCAAATCCAACTCTAAATACTTTTATACTCTTGACAAATATTAGTCACGGTTACTAGCGAGAGAAAGCCTGAATATATTGATTTTCCATCGAGCAGGGAATGTGAAGCAAAGAAAATTGCAGAGAAGTTTAATGCATATTTCATCGAAAGTATCAGGGAAATACATGACAATATCGAAGTAATTGTAGAGAACGTAAATATGGATGACTGTCGCGGTGGAGACACAAACATATTGTACACTTTTGAACCGCTTGAAATGGGGCAGCTACGAACGATTGTAGAATCACTTAAGAGCAAGTCAACAACTGATGGTATTGATACAAAAGTTATTAGCGACGCATTTCCGATTATTGGACATACGCTGTTGGGAATAATTAATGAGTCGTTCAAGACAGGCGTGTTTCCGGATGTTTGGAAAACCACTACGATAATACCGATTCCAAAGATCAACGGCACCAAGAACTGCTCTGATTTTAGACCGATCAACATGTTGCCAACATTAGAAAAAATTATAGAATATGCAGCAAAAGAACAATTAGAATACTTTCTGGAAAAAAAATGCGTGTTGGTGGATGTGCAGTCCGGCTTCAGGACGAATCACTCATGTGAAACAGCATTAAATTTAGTAATAGGTAACTGGAAGGAGTGGAAGGAAGAGATAGATCGCGATAACAAAGTTGTGGCATTTTTCTTGGATCTGAAAAGGGCTTTTGAGATACTTGACCGAAAGAAGTTAATACAAAAGTTAAGTAAATATGGAATAAGAGGTATAGCTTTGGAATGAATATAGGATTATTTAACAGATATGAAACAAAAACTAGGTACGACGATGAAGAGTCAACAGCTGAGGAGGTATCCCTAGGAGTCCCTCAAGGATCAATTCTAGGACCACTTCTCTTCATTCCTTACATAAACGACGTGATAAGTGCGACTAAGGACTGCAAGATTAACCTGTTTGCGGATGATACGCTAATAAGTGTTGCAGATAGGGATGTTGATTCAGCAATAAAAAAGATAAACTGTGAACTAGAAGGTGTTAGCAAGTGGTTAAAAATTAATAAACTAAAGTTGAATACGTCGAAAACACAAGCTATGCTTATCTACAGCAGTGTGATAAATGACATTAGTGAATCAGTGGTAATTGATAATGAAATTATTGAATGGGTAAATGAGATTAAATATCTCGGTGTTATAATTGACAATAAATTAACATTCTCTAGAAATATATAAATTTTTGGATAGGATAAGTGCTAAATTAAGTTTATGGGCTAGAATCTATGTTTATAAGACAATCATTGCCCCACACTTTGATTATTGTTCCACAATTCTATTTCTAGCCAAAGATGGGGATATATATAGATTACAGAAACTGCAAAACAGGGCTATGAGGATTATACTGAGTTGCAATAGGTATACTCGAATTACATTAATGTTAGATACATTACAATGACTTAGTGTTGAGCAAAGGATTCAGTTCAACACTCTTATATTGATTTATAAAATAATACATAATAAGTTACAAAAGTATTTAAACAAATATGTTTCGTGTAGTAATGAGATTCATGACTACAATACTAGATACATAGATAACTTTAGGTTACCTTTTCACAAAAAATCGGCTTCGCAGAATAGTCTTTTTACAAGGGTTTAAAATTATATAATGGTATGCCTGAAGCGACTAAACAGAGTCCTTCTATAAGAGAGTTTAGACACTATTGTACGAGGTATGTTAGGAATGATTGTATAGTTTAAAATTATAGTGTAACATTGTAAACATCTAAAGATGAATAAAGTTTTATTATATATATAGATTGCATAATTTACGAAATATCTGCAAAAATCGCTATTCGATAAGAGTAAAAGTGTTACTTCCGGTGCGAATTTTGAAATTTCATTTATACAAAACATATTTCAAATCCAACTCTAAATACTTTTGTACTCTTCACAAATATATATAGAATGCATAATTTACGAAATATTTGCAAAAAATCGCTATTCCATAAGAGTAAAAGTGTTACTTCCGGTCCGAATTTTGAAATTTTTTTTATACAAAAGGTATTGAAAATTAAGTTCTAAATATACTTTTATACTCGTAACGTACCTGTCTAAAAAGCATGACTTGCGAAATATTCGGAAAAAACTGATTTTCGATAATAGTAAAAGAACTACTCCGGTAGGAATTTCGAAAAACTTGTTTAATAAAATTCTTCTCAAATTTAATTTTGAGTGTATAATGCGCGCGCGAGAGAGAGAGAGAGAAAGAAGGGGGGGGGGAGTAATGAAGAATTGTGTTTTATTGCAACAGACCAAATACCCGATAATCAAGGAACCTGTGTTAACAGGTTTCTTGAATATCGGGTATTCATAATCTGTCAATATTGGCGTAGAAGCTTCGTTGAAAAGTAATAACAAATAGGCTGTGATATGTAGCTCGAAATGGCAACCTGCTTTGCTATTTGTTATTAGTTTTCAATTAAGCCTTTACTTCAAGATTGACAGTTCAGATTAATTTTTGAAATACATTTGGCTAGGAATGATATAATTCTCTTTTATAAAAAAAAGTTCGCGTGTCTATCTGACTAATTCAGTATACCATTTGACTATGTAGTACTAATTTGATTCGTATGTATAAAATTCAAATTGAGAGTAGCACACATGGACCGGACAGACAATACTATCTTATTCGTTGTATAATCTAATGAATAAAACTCTTGAAAATCGTGATTAATGATAATCATCTGGTTTAATACTCAAGTTATGAAGTTTTGATAACATGTTTCGTATCAACACACGCGAATATCAATAATCATGATTCCACTCATTTTACTATATATGAAATTTTCATATATTACTTTCTTATACGTAGTACAAGGATATATTGTGACGAAAATTTTCGACCTCGAGATTTTTACATATGTCCACGTTTTGAAGTCCCCTGATACCGAAAAAGTGGTTTTAAAAAAAATGTCTGTGTGTGTGACACGATAGCGGTCAAACGGCTATAGATATCGACTCCAAATTTTGTATTTACAAGTATAATCTTCCTCTTGAGATCTCATTAGATTTTCAGTAAATTCGGTTGACCGAAACTA